>OX438773.1:2644709-2980624 GCA_949316455.1 Acleris holmiana | reverse complement strand
GAAATTAATTTTATGCCCCGCTGCAAGTTTCTGACTTTCCTGGTGGATTTTTCAGTTTATTTTCTTTCATAACAACCTCCCGACAATAAGAAACGTGACAAAAAAAGAATTAGCGAAATCGGTCCAGCAAGATCAAGGGAAATAGAGATTCATTTATGTAACAGGTGTGCCTGTAATAGGAGCAATAAATTGAAGGATCGTTTCCACACCACAAACGTAACAACATTTATTCTACAACTTTTGAAAATAACTTGTTATTTACTAACTATGAATGAATTTAGATTTTCCAATCCAGCAATGTATTGCGAAAACTACGAAGTATGTAGGCTGATAATAGATATCAACTAGACTATTGGATGGAGTACATTGAAAATGCTATTTAGATTGTTCGAAAAAACCCAAATAATAAATTACATTATTTATTAAAAATTGTACAACAGATGTAGCTACGTTTATAGAGTAGAAACGATCCCTCAATTTACTACTCCTATTACAGGCCACACCCGATATACATACTTAGATGAGTTCGAACTATATCATCTTATAAACTTACATTTGGCATTTTTTTTTTTACTGCATTTTTATTTAGTGGGTATCTAACCTATAACCTAACATATCTAATAAGGCCATGTAACATATATTATACCTATAATATGTAATGGTTTATGCACAAATAGTTTTTTGTGTAATTAAAGTTTTTTAAATGATATAGCTTGCCAAAAGGCAAAAGTACAGATCCCACTTAAATGAAAATGACAAAAAAGATGACAACATTTATTAAGTCGTCACTAAGACAGTTCTCTGAATGAAAGTCCTTTAAAAAGTATTTTGCATTCGTGCTGACTGCCATGAAAAATATCGCAGCTACCAAAAACAGATCAGGACTGGATAATCTCGAATTGAATTTAAAATATTGCTCCAATTACAGGTTGAAGACCTGAAAACGTTAGCAAACGATAGTCCTCTCAGCACGCCGTCCCCCAGTCCGGTCAAGAAGCCGGAGAAACCCAAGAAGACTGGGATCATGAACTTGCCAATGCCACCAGGTGAGTAAACTGGTTGCCTCTCATTATAAATAATAATAAATAAATATCACGGGTTAATCTCACACAAATTAAGCCCTCGTAAGCAAAAGGTCAAAAAATCTCTTCTGATTACGATTTAGTCCATAAAATTAAGCTTAAAAAATACAAAAAAAAAACTAAATTTTGAATACGGATCGGTGCTTAAGCCTCCGATGGCCTAGTCCTAAACTAATCTCTAGCCTTGTATTACTTTACTTGTATTGGTACTAGATAACGATAAATTTACTAATATACTTAAATAAATACTTAGAAATCATCCAAGACTCAGGAATAAATACTCGTGCTCATCACACAAATATCTGCCTTTACCTGGATTTGAACCCGGGACCGCTAGCTTCGAAGGCAGGGTCACTACCAACTAGACCAACGTTGTTTTGTATTTATTTTGGTTCTACGACAAAGTTCTCCAATTTCCAGTGATACCCGGTTCTGAAGAGCTAAGCGGCGACGAGTTGGATGGGTCCACGCCGCCGCCTACCAGCCGCTCTGAGCAGTATTCGCACGTCTTCTCACGGAAAACTGGGAAGGAAAATGTATGGGACCCTGTTTTGCTTGTGTCTATGTTGTCTCCTTCGGGAGGAACGAGCTAACTAACTAACCTAACCTAACCTAATCGTGCCTTACGGCAGTGGCTTTTCAATTTAATTTTAAAATCTCATCTTTCCCTAATACTTATACTACATGGTGTTCTGGGACCCTGTTAAAAAGAACATATCCTCTCGTCTGTAAGGCGACCCTATTTTATCGCTTTTTTAATCGTAATTACTTTAATTAAAATTGAAATTAGAAAAAAAGCGACACCCTGTCGTGTCTCCCCCCAGAGGCAATGGTATTTAAAAATATTTTGTTTTTATTTTGAAACATTTATGATGATCGTACCCTAATAGTAAAATTTACTTAATTATTTTATGTTTATTCCAGTCGATGTCGAAGTTGAAAAGGCCGCGGATACTAAAGAGACGGGGGTCGAAAGTAGTCCCCGTGGCCACTCCCACGCATCACGCCAAAGATTGGGGCGAGAAGTGCGTAGACGGCTTCCAGGTAATGCTAATGTTGGAGAAACACATTCATAAGTTTCATAGAGTCATACGTAGGTTCTCCCACAACTATACCTGGGAGCAAAGAAACTAAGCCATTTTCTATGGAAGTGTACAAAGCGTTCTGATATAAAGTAACACTACAGATGTAGTGAATAATGAAACGAAGACCGTATTTTCATTGCTCTCTCAGTTAGCTTCAGTGCTAAGCCATTGATAAGCTTCGTAATAAATAAATAATTGTGGCCGTACAAATCAAAAGGGCCCAGGCAGCAGGTGGTTACGCCGTTCTTATAACTGTTGCCTTATTATTTGTATAGTTACAAGTAGACCTCGGCAATGAAATGTCACAAGTGTCAAAATAGGGGAGTATGTGGCCATTTGGAACATTATATTTCTTTTAAGTTTAACATTAACAAAAACCATAAAAAGTACTTACCCTTTTCAAAACACGTAATATCATTGGTGCAAATGGAAATCTGATAACAAACACATAGACGAAGATATCATAAATGTTGTTAGGTCCAAATTAAACTGCTGTCGATATGATTTGCCGCTTGCAAACTCATTGTGCCTTTTTTAATTAAGATGGTTATGTACCTAACATATTTTTTTGGAATTAATCGTAAATTACACCATTTCCATAATAGCTCACTCAAATTTTTTATCAATAAGGCATTTTGTCTTTAATTTTTCCATTGTAACAAAACAAAATTATGCGAACCGTAAATTGTCATACCTACTTTATGTACTTTGTCAATATGAATTTCCATAGCAAATAAATAAGTCTAGTTATTGGGTCACCCTTCACCAAGGAGGCCTATACCTATAAAGATTAGATTTAAATAAAAATTAATAACAAGAAAATGCTTGCGAAATATTATAACTTTATATGTGTGATTTATAAGTGAAATGAAAGTTTAAAAACTGAAATACTTATGTTCTTGTAATGATTGTCATTTTTTAAATAACAATTACTTTACTTATATCAAACTACCAATTACCCCCATGTTTCCCTATTTTGACGTCACTGCGATAACGAGTTCTAGTTACAAGAATTAAAACCGCATAAGCACGTGCACGTGTAACTGTTTTGAAAGAATAAGATTTAAAGTGGCACCTATTTATTCTCCAGGTTATAACTCAAATCGGCGAAGGCACGTACGGGCAAGTGTACAAAGCGCGCGATAAGAACACGAACAACCTGGTCGCCCTCAAAAAAGTCCGGTTGGAGAACGAGAAGGAAGGGTTCCCCATCACGGCGGTGCGAGAGATCAAGATACTGCGACAGCTGAACCACAAGAATATAGTTAATTTGAGGGAGATAGTTACGGACAAACAGGACGCCTTGGACTTTAGGAAGGTAGGTTTGTAGACGCTATTAGCCTACGAAGCTAGCGGTCTCGGGTTCAAATGCCGGTAAGGGCAGACATTTGTGTGACAAGTGTGGATGTTTTCTATGTATACAGACATATACATAATATCACGCCTTCATTCCCAGAATGGTGTAGACAGAGCTACAGAATACCAACAACTCTAAAAGGACTTGTTCGTAATCGTGTTTCTATGTATTTAAGTATATATTTCTCTATATTTAATACGTTTATCGTTGTCTTGTATTGTACTTACTGTACAAGCCTAAAGCTTGGGGGACTAGGTCAATTTGTGTGACACTGTCCCGTGATATTTATTTATTTTAGGTAGGATTCAAAATTAAATAGTCAATAATTTCCCAAGGAATGTTATCAGGGTGTAAAAAATCGCGTGTTTAACGGATGCGATGCGTTATACACTGTGGTGCTTTTTTGTCGATGTTGGCAAGAAAAGTTGTGTGTTAATACGATTTAAAACTAAGGGATAAAAGTGATTAATTGCATCCCGGGATACTCAACCGGCAATTACACAGAGTCGTTCGCTGCATGTTGCATCCGTCAACCGGAACAGTGTCTGTGGTCAGATTAATGTAAAGAAAACGTTCGTTGGTCGAAGTAGTTTGAAACAAGTTAGTCGACTGCATTAGGTGAACGACTCAGTGTAATTGCCGCGGAGCGGTGTGCGAGGAAAAAATCCCCCAAGAGCGAGGCTAGGAATTATATTGGTGGATGTTTTCCTTGCACACCGCTCCGCTGCCTCGCACAGCTCTGGTGGAAACGTAGCCTAAGGCTGCACAAGTGGTAGCGAGGGCGCTTATATTTCGAGGGTGTTTTTGATGCTTTCACACGAGTTAAACACTACTTTTCATTTCGACTGTCGTTAACAATGACCTAATTGGTATCTAGTAAAACCTTATTGTTTTAGACCTGGACTGGGATTCTGCACGGTAATAACGATATCGTATTTGACGTGTTTCCGTATTGTCAACGTTTTGATAACTCTTTTATGTCATTTACAATAATGGCGACTGTGATATAAACGATTCTTAAACGCGTCAAACGCGATATCGTTATAAAGCAGTAGAATAGGTGCCCTGTTATGGTATTGTTTTTTACTCCGCAGCCATTACTGTCAAGTAAATAAGAGCTATCGTAACCTGGTAGAATAGAGGCCCTGAACAATATCTCTGCCATAATAACATTGAATGGTTTTAGAGTGTAGTTGCAAATAAAATGCTAATACTAATAAAAATGCTCATTTCAGGACAAAGGCTCGTTCTACCTAGTCTTTGAATACATGGACCACGACCTAATGGGCTTGTTAGAATCCAAAATGGTGGACTTCACGGAGTCTCACAACGCGTCTATCATGCGGCAGCTATTAGACGGGCTCGCATACTGCCACCGGAAGAACTTCCTGCATCGGGATATCAAGTGCAGTAATATACTGATGAACAACAAGTGAGTACACACACACATACAGACCTCAGCACAGTTTAAACAGTAGTTCGTATTTTATTTTATTTATATTATGACATTGGTTGGCAGGTTGGAGGAGTTATGATGCATAGTTCGTAGGGCGATTACACTGAGCGCATGGAACTGGTTTTTGATTAGGCAATATCGTACAGTTCAAAGTGTCACGGTGTGGTGACTCTGTAGCAAAAAAAAAGATTGGTAGAGGGCAGATGTTTATAATTTAATATTGAAGGCATCTGTAACAATGAATGTAAGATAACTTAATAAATGGATATAATTTAAAGCTTAAAAATAGTTTATGAATGTATCCAATTCATCTACAATCATAGTTAATCGTGAACTATATTATTGTATATGTTCAGGGGTGAAGTGAAGCTCGGCGACTTTGGTCTGGCGCGACTATGGTCTGCAGAGGACCGCGCGCGGCCTTACACCAACAAGGTATTCTTTTTTTTAGCTAACTAGGTATATTAAAATAAATACGAATCCCTGATATGGGTAAGGACCATATAGTTGGACCAGTTAAGAGTAGTACAGTAGTACAGTAACCAAACAACAAAAGTGAAAAAAGTTCCGTTGTGACACGAAAATTATCCCTACAAATGTATGGCTAATTCTCGTGTCACAACGGAAAAGTTTCATACAAAATTTAATTAAGTGAGATAGCGTGGCCAACTTTTTGGCCCTTAGCCTTACTTCTACAGGTACTTTTGAGGTACGGTTTTAAGCGTAAATTTAAGACACATCAAAAAAAACTGCTTGATTTTGTCAATATCCTTAGGAATGTCAAGTCGTTTGTAACTTAGAGGAAACTCAACCTTATTGCTGTAGAATGTCAGATTGACTGGACCTAAGGTGGGTCACAAATTTAAGTCTTTGATTGTATCTAATCTGTAATCAACCATAATACGAGTCCGAAATGCAGTAATATACAAATAATGTATATCGAATTCGGTCTTATTTATTTCTGTTTTATTTTAACGCTTATTAAAATAAGACAATTTTTAGCTGTATACAGAGTGTTTTTTTTAAATGGGACAGTATGGGGAAATCCGAATCTAAAGGAGATAGAGGAAAAGTGTCCAAGGAGACATTAGGTGTTTTTTTATGTAAACAAATTTGGCTCATTAAAATTTTTGGTCAAGCGTGAGTTGTTCTTAAAAAATTATAAAGTTGGTCAATTTTTTTTTTGACGCGGGTCGACTCTGTTTCATGTAAGGATTATTTCATTGTATGGAAAGAAAAAAATCTGAACAGCAGAAGTTGGTCAAATTTAATGAAAACTAATCTTCATACAATTGCAGTATTCGCCTTTTAATATTGTTACAAGTGCCTAGGCGTGTAAAAAATTTAATGAAAACTAATCTTCATACAGTTGGTTTATTACTTGAGTAAATGTTCGATGTGGCCGCCGTCTTGTCTTATGCAGGTACGAGCACGCTTCAAGACACTTCTAGTTGCATTTAACAGAGACTTATGGTGAATTGTGTTTAAAGTGTTGTAAACAGCATCTTTTAATTCTTGTACGGAGTTGTATCGGGATTCATAAATTCGACCCTTAAGGTAACCCCATAAGAAAAAATCTAATGGCGTTAAGTCGGGCGATCGTGGGGGCCACTTTATCGGCCCATATGTACCCATCCAACGGTTTGGAAACTGCTCGTCCAAACACAGTTTACTTGCCCTACTGTTGTGGGCTGGTGCACCATCTTGTTGGTAGATTATCTTACCAAAGTTCCTTAAGCTAATAGTCTCATCTACTAAATCTGCAGCCATGTTCAAGATTTCCTGATATTTTTCACTATTTAGCGTTCCTTGGTAAATTTTGATAGCAAAAATTCTGTTATGTAATATCGCACACCAACAATTAAAAGAAAATCGGATTTGGTTGTGGGTTTCTGTAGTTCTTAGCGGATTTATTTTTGACCAGTAATGGTTATTTCTCCTGTTGTACATGCCATTGTTCGAAAAGTTGCATTCATCAGTCCAAATAATAAAATTAGGAAAACATCTATTTCTAATAGTCTGAGCCACATACCAATTACAGAAATGTAACCTGCGGTCTTTATCTCCAGGTAGTAACGCTTGTACAAGTCGACCTTCTATGTAACACTTGTATTTATGAGCCTTCAATATCTTCCTTACAGTTGATTTATGAATACCGATAGTTTCAGCTGCTTCCCGTAACGAAGCTTTTGGATATGCTTCAAAATATCCCAATACGGCAATAGTTATGAACTCACTATTGACTATCGTCGGCCTTTTACGCTTAGGTTTGAAACAGCCTTCCTGTCTTAGGTTCTTTATTAAACTATCAAATATCTTGCGATTCGGTACTACACGGTCAGGATAGCGTTCTTGATACCACTTAAGTGCATTATCTCTACTGCGATAATTAAGAAAATACGCCTCAATCAAATCAACTTTATGTGAATTAGTTAACGCCATGATGAATAAAATTACAAGCATGAACTGATTGGAAACAAAATCACAGCTGCAGAAATAACTTACGTTCCAAATTTGAATTCTTTGCTGCAGAAATAACTTACGTTCCAAATTTGAATTCTTTTTTTTATAATTTCAAGACTATCGCGTGCCATGATGTTTACGAAGATTAAAAAAAATTTTCTTCTCTTGAATCATCTGGAGCTCTTATCGATTATCGAAATTTAAAAATGGAATAATTTTAAATATTTTTTTACACGCCTAGGCACTTGTGACAATATTAAAAGGCGAATACTGCAATTGTATGAAGATTAGTTTTCATTAAATTTGACCAACTTCTACTGTTCAGATTTTTTTTTTTTCCATACAATGAAATAATCCTTACATGAAACAGAGTCGACCCGCGTCAAAAAAAAAAATTACCAACTTTATAATTTTTTAAGAACAACTCACGCTTGACCAAAAATTTTAATGAGCCAAATTTGTTTACATAAAAAAACACCTAATGTCTCCTTGGACACTTTTCCTCTATTTCCTTTAGATTCGGATTTCCCCATACTGTCCCATTTAAAAAAAACACTCTGTATAATCAAGACAATGATCTTTAAAAAAATATTTATCAAAATATAAGTCCGTTGCTGTAGCAATAAGTTTGAGTTTCCTCTAAGTTACAAATGACTTGGCATCTCTAAGGACATTGACAACTTCAAGCAGATCTTGTTTGAAATTTGTCTTAAATTTACGCTCGCGACCGTACAACTTACCAATCAAGATCGTGCGCGACGTCACTATATTAGAGGCCAAATAAAGTGAAATGATAAATTAAAAATAACTATTTAATACTTATTTTGTAAAATAATCTGATAACAGGTAATGGTTCTACAACCCTTATTCTCGAAATGATTTTATCCAGCCCTGTAGAATGGGATAATTAGGTTATCCCATTCTACAGGGCCTGGGTGGAGTAAACAAAATACCGGTTATTGGTATCTATTGATTGTAGAATTATATTATAACCTCTATGAACATGAAATAAAGTTAACAATAGTGCTGGTTTACTTAAACACAATAAATAATTGAATTGTAACTTTCAGGTGATCACGCTGTGGTACCGGCCGCCGGAGCTGCTACTGGGCGAGGAGCGCTACGGGCCCGCCGTCGACGTGTGGTCCATGGGCTGCATCCTGGGGGAACTGTTCCTCAAGCACCCCGTGTTCCAGGTACTAGAGATACTGTACGCGGGTCATACACACTCTTAAAAACAAAAGTTGTCTTTCCTGTGGTCAATAGTTAAAAGCTTGTGTGCATATAAGTTTTGTTTTTATATGATAGGTCTTAAGTAGTCCTGACGCCGTTTATGCGGGAATGGGCTAAAGGCCGCAAATTAGGATTTTAAAACGTTAATTTCCGGCGTGTCCACAGAAAAGATGTTAACATAAATCTGTGTATGACCCATACGTAGCTTCTGGTACACTAAGTACTGGTTTATACCAGGTTATTGGATATAATAATGACGTGTACACATATAATGGTTTACCCTTCAATCACCGGCACTCATTTCATAGAATGTGTTACTTCGCCGAATTTTCATTTCATCGACAGGTATTTTCACGTGCGGGTGTTATAAATTTTTGGTGATCACAGGTCTGACCTATCCTTACCTACGTAACCCATGCTTAAGTTAACCAGAAAACAATAAGGTTTCAGCAGAAATTAGCTGTCGATGAAATGAAATTCTGTGAAACGTCACATTTGATGAAATTAGTGTTGGTAATTTAAGGGATCTCAGCATAAGGCATGTAGCTGACATTTTTTTTCGGTTAATGTCTATTAAGAGATAAAATCCCATGGATATCCTACTTGTTGTTAAATTTCCAAAAAATTGATTTTTAAAAAAGTTTTTAGAAAAGGGCCAGCTTGACTATAGTTTTATAGGAATACCTACACAATTTGTTTGTAGGTGGTTAATGATTAAGAATGTAATTTAGATAATCAGTCGTATTAACAAACCGTCCAGGCGAACGTGGAGATGATGCAGCTAGAGATGATCTCGCGCGTGTGCGGCACGCCGGTGCCGGGCGTGTGGCCCAACGTGGTGAACCTGCCGCTGTGGCACACGCTGCGGCCCAAGCGCTTCCACAAGCGCTGCGTGCGCGAGCACTTCGCCTTCATGCCGGCGCCCGCGCTCAGCCTGCTCGACCGCATGCTGGAGCTCGACCCCGACAAGCGCGTCACCGCCGACGACGCGCTCAAGAGCCCCTGGCTCAAGAACGTGGTGCCCGACCAGTCAGTATTGCTCATATTGCTCATTTACACATATACGAGTACGAGACGAGTAGTTGGGGTGACCCTGCCTCCGAAGCCAGCCTGGGATCAAATCCTGGTGAAGGCAGATATTTGTGTGATGAGCGCGAATATTTGTCCCTGAGTCTTGGATGTTTTCTATATATTTAAGTATGTTTTTCTCTATTTAAGTATGTTTATCGTTGTCTAGTACCCATAGTACCAACCTAGAGCTTAGTTTGGGACTAGGTCCATTTTGAGTGAAATTGTCCCCTGATATTATTATTACATTACAGGCTACCAATAAAGGGTACATAAATAATAATAATTAAGGTCCGATAACACAGACTGGCTCGGAAAGAGCAGTTTAAAAAAAATTACATAGTTAAAGGCTTAATGAAATCAAAATTTCATTCGCTTCCTTTGTGTAAGGAAAATTAAGTGATACATACTATATGGTAACTCTCGTTACACAAAGGAATCAATTAAGTTTGGTTTTAGTTAAAGCCCTAAACTATCTAAAAAAATGAAAACGTCTGCAGATTATTATCACGTTGTAGTTTTGAGTCATTGCAATAAGGTTTATTTTTGCATATGCACTTGGAGACATAGTGCACCTACTGTAATTAATATCGAATTTTTCATTGCGAACCCCTAGCCCCGTGTTGTTGCTGGGTTAGAATAGTGCTACTCCATTTCTTCCCGTTGATGTCGTAAGAAATAAGGGCTTTTAGTACTGTTAGGTAATGGGCTTGCAACCTGTCACTAATACACCAGTAAACTTCTTGGCCTGTCTGTGCAAAATATGGTCACAGAACTATCAACAATTCTTTTTAGAGTTGTTGTTATTTCTGTAGGTCTGTGAATGAAGGCGTGATGTTATGTATGTAATGTAACTCCCGTGTTATTGCAGGATGCCCGCGCCCGAGCTGCCGACGTGGCAAGACTGCCACGAGCTGTGGTCCAAGCAGCGGCGCCGCCAGCAGCGCGAGGAGCAGGGCAAGAAGCCCTACGAGCCCGAGAGGGACAACATGTTCAAGCAGAGTGACTGCTCCAACCAGTCCGACAATAGCTTCAAGAACGAACCCTACAAGACAGAAAGCTCCTTCAAACCAGAACCCGCACAAGAAACCATCGCCCAAGTCAAATAGCACAGGGAATACTACTTCGGACATTATGGATAGTTCAAATGGTGCTCCGCTAGACCAAATTAGTGTAATAAGTGAAGTGCCTGGATTGCTGTGGTGAAGTGTTTTTTTTTATAATTGAACGGTGGGATTTTAGAATGTGATGCTAGTTGACGATGATTTTAAATGGAAGTGCATTGTGTTCAAAGCGGTCGCTGGAGTAGACATTGCCTTGTGCGAGGTAGCTCTGAAGGGTAGTTTACATACTGGTCAGGATTAGTGTTCAAAATTATAACAATTACCAAACTTGTCTAAATTTACCAAAGTGTAGAACGGCCCTAGGGAAGCAAAGGAGCCACTGTATAGATGTCGCAAATATTGCATTATGTATATACCATCCTTGAGTATATGGTTTTGTACGTTGGAACATTTTCGTTCTTGTTGTTTTACCCGTTAATTTATAATGCGCGAAATTTACATGTATAAATCAATGAATATATCAGTTTAAAAGACGTATTAATATAATTCTGTGATGTTATTTTGATATCGGAATTGACTTATGCCACGGTGAGCGGGCGCTCGCGCTTACTTCTCTAGTTTTTAGTTAGAATATGAATAAAGGTCCTCCTACGATAAATTAGTTTTATTTTTGTTACAAAGGACCCCAACCCAAAATTTAGAATGCATTTAAAAGATATATATGTAATATGTATATTGAAGCGTTTTACGCAAGAATTTTTAGCGTTAAAGTTGTAATTAATAAATAGTTTGTTAATAATGTAACTCTCATGGTGGATGTCTGTCAACCACTTAGCAATAACTGTGTAATTTCTTTAAGATACTGTAAATATCTAGGCTTTGTTATCTTTTAGGTTATCTCCAAGCTGCAATTAACTATGAATTATCACAAAGCGACTGTTTTCTAATTGTACCAAATGCTTTCATGAATTGTGTAACGCCAATGAAATTCTCTGGCATTTGGTGACTTGACACATTGTGTAATTGTTATTGTGTTTGTATATTCTCGTATTAAAGTCAATTTTTCGCTTGCGAAATCGGTGTTTCCGATCCTCTTAGCTGATCCTAGAGTTACGGTCATTGAGTCACGTTTTTGAGTTACCTAAATTAAAAATGAGACTTGTTTTTGGATCTGTCTGTACCTGGCAATTCGAAAAGAATCAAAATCTAGAGAACTAGACTGCTGACTGTACATTCCAAACGCGTCCCGGAGGGAAATTTTTACCTAAAAAATACCCGTATAGTGCAAATTCACGTATCATACAAATTTTGTGCAAGGTGATTAGCTTTACGTAACTCTAGGACAACCCACAGCCGCGGTAACAAAGTCCTGTACTATACAGCGTGTAAATTTAAGATAAGATACTTGTCCTACATATAATCCGGAGTTTGGGGGAAATACATTGTAGTGTCGTATGATTTTTTTTACCTTTGTGAATAGTATGATTGTTTTTGAAGTTTTATACATTTGTTTTGTCGTATTGAAGCAAGATCGCCACAGCCTACAGCATTAAAGTATCACAAACGGGAGAGTTGAAGCCCGTTGGTCTTATCGTTTTAAAGTTAATTTATAGCGTAATATTTTACATGTTCCATATGGCAATAACTTAAACTCTATTGAAGAAGCAAAATACACCCTAGAGATTTTAAAATGAATTTAAGGTATTTACTGATCTCACGTTCGTCCTTATTTGCCTTTATACGAGCCTTACCGGTTTCACACCAACCTAAAGATCATTTTAATGTCTCTAGAGTGTAACAACGTTATTTTAACCAACGCGATAGCTTCGTAAGCATATGATAATTAGCGAAATATATAAGGTTGAATTTATTTATTTTTATGACTCGGTTATTAGAAGTTTAATTCTCTCCTAATATCGTGTGTGTCCTATTTGTTCCATGGAACTACGGATTTTGTATCAATTACTACGTCACAGCTCTATAAAATGCATACAGTAATTGAAGACTAAGAAGTAAATCTTTACAACTGTCATTCGGGTACAAATTATAACCTCAAACTTAAGAATAGGTTAGGTTAGAGTGCAATTCGCGGTATATCGAGTCGTTATCTTAATATGGATGCGACTAATCCCGTTACCACGTCCGTATAAAAACTATATGCTCGTAAATATTATTAACAGCTAGTTTTTTTTTATTTTAATCATTTTATAGCTAATTAAATATTGTCATATCAATATGGAGACTCACTTGTGTTGTTTACGAATATGTGAAGTGTGTACATATTACTAAATATTCTGCCAAAATTATTTTTGAAGCGAAAATATAGTGTTTTTATACATTTATTTCAAACGTTGACCTGTAGTTTCGATTGAAATCATTAAAATAAAATAGAATCATTATCCTCCAACGACAACATAGACGCGGAGTCCTAGGGCGTATCCATATTAGCACAATGTTTGAAGTTGTTCACCCCATGTTGCACCAGGAGATCCAACCACTGACCTTATAAAATAATACTGCGATAACCGGTGTCATGATTGAATTATCTTAATTTATCCGTAGTTCCACGGAACAAATGGAACGCACTCATTGGTTGCTTTTTAGGGACGAGAAGGCTGATTTTTTTACTCTAGCCAATGACGTTAACTTGTTAAATTGTTGATGTTACTGCACAGTTGTGGAACAATCACGTTCCTTGTCCATTTTTGTATCCGAGTGACCCTGGAGTTCATGTACACATTGCATTATTACTGAATTCTACTACTACAGGAACACGAATACTGTAACCGTTTAAAACAAATTGGAGTGTATTGAAGTGGTCTCTAGTAGATTTTGCCTTTGTATGGGAGACTTGGAATGTGTTAAATATGATTTGTTTGAGTTGTACTGTCTTGTATATAAATTAGAACTGTTTTGTATTTATACTTGAAAGCAATAATATTATCGTCGGTAAATCAGTTGTTTTTTTTTTAAGTGTTGTGGTTTTAACTGCGACCGTCAAACTGGATGTATAACTTTAAGGTAGAGTTTTTATTATACGGATTATTTATTGCTGGTTGATTGTTTCAAAGAGCACCATTTAAGCCAGGGCCTCTATTCCACTGGCTAAAACCATATTGGCTTTGCCTTGTAAGGTGCCTTGGGGTAAATACGGAAACAGGAAAGTTCCGAACATTACGAATTACTAATAAACCAGAAAGTTTTTTTTACTGTGGCAACTCTAACTAAAACGCCATTTTGTTTTTCTCCCGCGCTTTAGTAACGCAATAGCTAAAAAAACTTCCTGGTTCAGTAGTAATTCGCAATTTTGGGGTAAATACCCCAAGGCACTGTATTGTTTTTTATCTGTGCCGCCAGTAACGTTGACCATACGATAGCATGTCAAAATCAATATGGTTTTAACGAGTTGAATAGAGATGAGGAGTTTATACATAAAAATGTTTGCTCCTAATGTTAGCGTGTTCAATTCGCATTCAACTTGATGTTTCGCGGTTGCAATGTATGAAAAAGGTAGTAGTGGCACGGGAATTTACTTGAATTGTTGCGGCGTTGTGTCACGTGCGTTCCATGGAACCACGGATTTTTCATTGAACATAGCCCCATACAGTCACATTTGGAATACTTGGGTAACAATAAACTGCCTTAAAAATGAGATTAATGATACAAAAATATGTTGGTAACATTATGCGGAAGTCAATTTTAATGTTACCCGAGTGTTCAAAGTTGCCCGGTGTGACTAGTTCCGTGAAACATATCTGACGGAGTGAATGTAAATTGGGACATTGTAAATTGTAACCTGAGATTCCTGTCGTGTGATTTAATAGTTATCTGTATATTTTTGCCGATTAATGAAAAGTACTTTGAATACATTTTATTATCATGTGTCTAATCTGGGGCTTTATTCTACTAGGTAAATAAAGCCTTTGACGTGTTATCGTATTGTCGCAGAATAAGTAAAAGTACTACATACAGAAGTTTCTCTGTTAACAAATTCCCTGATTAGGTACGCCGAACGTGCCTAAATGTGGCCGTCTCTTTCAATCGCATGCAACGCGCTCTTTCGGATGCGGAGCCTAAAGCTAGGGTTGCCGACAGCTCGACCTTTTAAATGACTATTCAAATCGCGAACGCGTGCGTCCCGTACAAGTGCGCGGCAACCATACTAATAGACCCTATGCTTAGGGCCGGCCGACATGTACTTAAAGCGGCGCGACGAAACCAAAGAGTGAACCACCCCTGGTATTGTTCTAAAATCTGCCGCCATTACCGTCAAGTAAATTAGGGCTATCGTAACGTTGACAATATCCATAACATGTAAACGGAAATATAGTTTTACCCACTTAAGTGAGATATTATTTTAAACATTTTACCTTAAAGAACAAATGCTCTTTGAAAAGGTATTAAGTAGAGGGCTTCTAAACGTTAACTTTATCACAGCAACTCGTACTAGAAATCGTTTATTTACAAAAACAAAACCGGGCAAGAGCATGTCGGACCATGCACAGTGTAGGGTTCCGAAACCGTTAAGTACTACAAACATAAAAAATCATCAAGTTATCACTAATTTTCTATTTAAAGTCAATTGGTGCCGTCTTAGATGATTTTAGTAGGTATAAACACTTTAACCGCCTGTATCGCAAGAACCAATGGTGACTACTTAGTCGTGATAGTTTTCCTTTCAAATTGGTTATATGCTCTTTCATTTATGTTTTTTTTTTAGATTTTTAGTATTTGTAGTTTTGGCTTTAGGTGGGGGGAGGGATGACGACGACACTTGAGTGTAACATAAATTAGCGGATTACTTAATTTTTTTTTTTTTCACAAACCCATAATATTTTTGAAAGACCTATCCAACGACACCCCACACTGTAGGGTAGACGGGAAAAAAATAATACATCCCCACGTTACATGTAGGGGAGGTACCTACAATAAAAAAAAAAAAAAAACTTTTTATTGTAGGTACCACTTTGTTGGCGTGACTACTATGCATATTCATGCCAAATTGCAGCTTTCTAGTACTAATAGTCTTTGCACTAGGCTGCGGACGGACGGACGGACATGGCGAAACTATAAGGTTTCCTAGTTTGACTACGGAACCCTAAAAACGTAAAACTGATTTTTGCCTTATGGCCGCATGTATCGTTTCCCAAAATTTTCATTTGCCAAAGTGAAGTGATTACGAAGCTAAATATTTAAGGATTTTTATAAAGCTAACCTAACCTATAGGGCTTTACACGAGCGGTTAGGTAACGATACATTCACTCAGAAGGCTGAATCCCAAGTAAACAGTAATAATTACATACATACACATACATAACATCACATTCCCAGAGGGGTAGGCAAAACTACAGAAGACCAACAACTCTAAAAATAATTGTTTAGCAATAATTTCCGGACACAAATTGCCGTGAAAAGTTGATCGTTTACCAGCACCCTTAGGCTGCCATTACACGGTCAATCTAGATTGTGATCAGGTGATCTGGACGCAGATGACTGTGTTTCACGAAGTTACAAGGTACAAATTACAAGCGGAAGTCTCTTTCTAACCGCTTTTGATACAAAGAGAGTTCCGCTTGTAATTTGTAGCTTCGTGAAACGGGCCACAGATCACATTATTCTCTAGTTTTTTTATCGGCGATCTTGGTTACGATCTGGGAGTCGATTTATGATTTTCGAGTGCTCGAAATCAACTCGAATGATAGAAAATATTTGCACACGAAAATGTGTCACGATTATTTTAGGCCCTCGCTCGAAAGCTATACTCTGTGCACTGTAGGATGGTGCCTGTGACGTCCGTATTTCGTAATTAAAATCACTTACTGTACTCCAAAGCGAGGTATTTAAAAATAGTCGATTATTTATTTAAATTCCTGAACGGCGTTGCTAGGTTTGTACCAATGTCGTTTTTATGAAAAGTTAAAGAAACAAGTGTAATACGTGTTTAAATGAGCTGTCACAGGCACCATCCTACAGTGCACAGATTATAGTGATTGACTTAATATGTTCACGTGTTTAGTTGTAAGCAGGAAGTTAAAGATTACCGTTTTTTTCTTTTAAATCATGTTCTTAAATATGAATAAACATGCGACCTAATTAGAAATTGATATTATTGCGATAATATAATGATTGATGTGCTTCAGTGTTTTTGATCCTGTTTTCCAAAAACTTACTATAAAAAACTATTAAATGAAACGTATACTCCGCCAACGTTCTTCGTCTATGATATAGGTATTTGAAGTTTGAAAATTAAACATCTGTGGTTGGTAGGTATTTGTTTGTCAGATGTCAAAACAAATTTCTAATGATAGAATTGAAAACGAAAGGTGTGGACCACTCGCTTTTACATTTTCTATCGCTCGTATTTGAAAAATTCGAGTGGATCGTTCTAGCGCTAGAAGGTCAAAAATCGGCCCCCCCTGTATTGACGGTTTAATGGCTGCCACACACTTATACTTATATTGTGTTCATTCAATCCACAAAAGGGCCAACTACTTAACTACGCGTTTCTTTACAGTCCAAGATCCCGGGCCGCCAGATGTCACTTAGGTATTTTGTGATAAACAAAATGTGTAAGATTGAGTATTCTTAGTACGTTTTGATTGACAACGTCACTTTGACATAGTCCATAGTGACCTTGGATGACTGCACGTAAAAACATTCATCTCACTTAAATTCACACAACTGATTTTTACGTATTATGTTACACAATTTCGTTTAAAATCAGTCATCAAAACTCCCAAGCGGTGGTAGAACCCTGTGCAGGGTCCGTCCGGATCGTTACCACCATCTTATCCATTAACCACCCGCCAAGCAACAGTGTTCGCGTTGGTGTGTTCCGGTGTGGGCATAAGACAACCGGAGAAATTACTAGCAAAGAGGCATTCTATCTTAGTCCTCAGGGTTGGCAACGCATGTGAGGTCTTAGGATTATAGTCTTGAGAATTCAAATGTCTATGGGTCTCAGATTCCACTTACCATCAGGTGGCCTGAGTACCTACTCGTGTGCCCTCTCCTAACATAAAAAAAAGAAAAAACGCGCTTCTCGTCGGCAGTTTTAACTTACGGACGTTTTAAAGATCTAAATTAAAAAAATGGTCTTAAACTCTAGTTTACATATTTTTAGTTGTGACCGATCCAAGAGGCCAAACATTCCCTAGACCCAATTTTAATGACGCTGTAAGTATTAGCGAGAGGGCATTATCCGTGCGCATGAGCGTGAGTGAGACGTAAATATATGAATGCTATGTTGCCCTCTCGTGCCTTGACTACCTGATACCTGGACAATAGGAGCCTGACCCAGCTAGCGGGTGGGCATACGATCATCTTAAATATCGTCGTCTTACTTACCCAAACTCGTATCTGCATTGATTTTGCTGTTTGTAAACTTATTGCCTCTAAGTATTAATGAATGAAAATGAAATTACCAACAGCAAAAACAATATGCAGATACGACTTTGAGTAAGTAAGACGACGATATATAAACTACCGAAACCGACTGACTGGCAGAAAACGCACATCCGAGACCGCTGGACGTAAGGACTTGAAATTTGGAGGGAATATTCCTTGGACAAAGGGTTTTTTGAAAATTCATCCCCTAAGGGATTAAAATAGGGGAAGTAGTGGGAAACTAATTCTTTTGACGACACGCTGTCTAGTTGGTAGTCACCCTGCCTTCGAAGCTAGGGGTCCTGGGTTCTGGGCAGATATTTGTGTGATGAGCACGAGTATTTGTTTCTGAGTGTTGGATGTTTTCTATGTATTTCTCTATATAAGTATGTTTATCGTTGTCTAGTACCCATAGTACAAGCCTAGAGCTTAGTTTGGGACTAGGTCAATTTGTGTGACATTGTCCTGTGATTTATTTATTTAATAAATCGT
Organism: Acleris holmiana; assembly: GCA_949316455.1. NCBI lineage: Eukaryota > Metazoa > Arthropoda > Insecta > Lepidoptera > Tortricidae > Acleris > Acleris holmiana. The sequence goes on along the minus strand of OX438773.1, from coordinate 2,961,938 downwards.
GGGCTTCCGCTAGTAGTATATAACACTACTCAATCTTACACATTTTGTTCATCAGAAAATAAGTGACATCTGGCGGCACTGGAGTGCTCTGTAAGTAAGTATTGTGGCGCCTAGTTGCAAAAAAATAGGTTTGTGATTTTTTCCTCAAATTGTGTTAATTACTATTTTGTAAGACTGAAATTGTAAAGATGTTTATCACTGAAACTCTGGATTGTTATCATTTACTGTATAAATGTAACATTTTATAATAAAATCGAATGAAATGTTTGTTTTGTTTTTCTTATCTCCTACTGGGGTTTTGTTCCCGATATATGTCAAATTTTCGTGACGTAAAGTTTTTATTCAAAACTAAATATTTTAGGTTTTTTATAGAACTAACCGTTATTATTAAATCGGTAGGCGGTAAACAGTATTCTAAAAATTGCTTTATTCGTATGATATTCAAATTGAAAATTAAATGAAGGCAAACTCTCTGTCAGTGGCAAACTTACGGTAATCGTACTGTAGGTGTTCCCTGTAGTGTTGGTGTCGCTTAGTATGGAGAAACAAACTAAGTGATTAGTGTAATTACTTAAAAAAATTAGTATAAAAACGGGAAAATTAATAATACTCGACAAAAATAAAAAATCGCTCATTCATTTATGCGATCATAACTGAAATGATATTTCACGAAATAAGCAAAACCGGCCAAATTTCGTATACGGCCTCTTGAAAATGGTCCGATTGTCATCGCAAGATTGCGAATGTATATGGGCTTCAGAGTTACCATCAGGGACCTTCTCCATGCCATAAAAATATATTTTTATAATAAATATAGTTGAGAAAAAGATAGCATTTTAGTTCTCACACCAACTTTCTGCGTACAAATAAAGACAGCTAACGCCATCTATGATGCAATAGTGGAACTAAGCATGGTAGAAATAATATCTTTTTATTATCCGACTACGCGAAGCAAAACGGAGGGTAATAAGTTTTAAGGTCTATGTATGTATGTATTCATAGTTACACTTATACTTACTATTATGAATGTGTGGTATGGAGATAGCTTGAACCCCGAGAAAGGACTATGGGGTACTATTTACCGCGAGTAACGATAAACGACTTCTACAAGGATATCCCTTAAAAATACTGCAGTGAATGTATAAATTATCGATGCAAAATTTCGGCTCTTTAGTTCTAAACCAGACCGCTGACGCCATCTATAACTATTATGTGATAGCGTTGAAGCGTGAAAAATATAGACAGCTAACGCCATCTATCACTCTTTTGCGTAACTAAAGATTTAATTCCTAACTGCTACCAAACATTTTTACTTTTTACGCTATCAAACTGTGATGGTTATATCTTTCGTTTATGAATCTATGATGAGGAAATATCCGTTAACGGCGTTGAAAACCGTTAAACGACAGGAAGCAGTAAATAAAATATCATTTATCAAAATACATTTATTTCCTTAATTGACTTTATTAGGTATAGTGAAGGCACTGCCTACAACCTTTTGGCTACGGCTAAATTTATAAGGAGTAAAGCTCACACACACGACTCGATAAAAATGACGTTATAGATACGCGACGAATTTTCGGCTTTTCATGTAGTATAATTATGATATCATAGTGGAAAATGTGACCAGCTGTACGAGAAATTGTCAAGTCTTCGATTTTAAGAACATGATTATGTTATAGAAAAATAATAAATTTAAATTTAAATTTAATCTGTGGTAACGTGGACGCTACTGTTCAGTAGCCTATACGTTTCATTAAAGTAAGTTGGCAAAGTCAAGATTAATCATAATTCTTGGGCAGTTATTTAATATTTAATTTATACATTAATAAGTATAAACCGATTGAGCCATACGTGCAAGCTTTAGTCCACTTTTTACACCGGTGCTTGACATAATTAAGTGCCAGATAAATTTATTGTAGAATATAATTAGCTACATTTTAGGCACCTTCGATTCAGCTTTCGAATTCATTCTAAACTTTCATGTAATAATAACTTCAAAATGCACGTTTTGACACATCTGCTACTCTTACGTTCCTAGTTTTATGGCATACAAAAAGTTTACTTAAGTACTTTGTACGAATATTCATAACTTTATCTCACTATTTAATATTATAAATATTTAATAAACATAAAGAAACAGGTATAAAAACATAGATTGTATAGAATTTGAAGCTCATTTGTTATCTTTAGGCCCTTTCACACGGTGTGAGACGAATGAAGATCGGTTTGATTTACGCATTACCAAATAAAATACAATACCGACATTTTCATTGAAATTTGTTCATAACATTGAGCTTGATAAACAATTTATAATCAAGCCTTCTAGGATTGTTCTTTTATAGTTTCTGGCTATAACAGACTAAATTTTTAAATGCCCCTGCTACATTGCTTAAGGCACTGCAGTACCACTAGCGACATCCTGTGACAAGTAGAAGGAAACTTTCTACGACAGCGGCTCTAGCGTCGGATAGCAAAACTAAATCTGACAGCGCAATTTAGGGTACCAAAATATTAACTGCAATATTAACAATCAAATAATAAATTAGAAATTGGTTTATAAACATAGCATATAATAACAAGAGGATGTTCGTTGTTCTAAATACTGGTCGGTACGTTTAGGGCGTGGCAACCTGTCGACAAAAAAAAACAAATTATTGACCCATCAAATAGTCTTCGGCCGTAAATTAGTGTTACATTATAATAAGCGAGTCTTTCATTAGCTTAAAGTATGTTTGCACATACCTAAGCTAAACAAAAAGACGACAGTCACAGCCGAACTGCACTAACTACTTCAACTAGCGACATCTAATGAATTTTATATGAACTACACATCGTGTGCCGTTATTTGAGGAGTACCTAAACGGGACAGAAATATTATGTGACTGCTATGGTGCTGTTCTTTTCACTGTTTGATACTTTTGGAGTAAATAAATCGCGATGGTTAAAAATCGAACAAAGTCTCCATACTACGTTGGTGACATTGTACGTAGATGGTGGAGCTTTTTTCTTACCACGAGCAGATTGCCGCTCTTAGCCCGCTGGATGGCTGGCTGCGGCCCGTTGATCACCTCAATGGTGCCACCCTGCTTGCCGTTGACCAGGTTGTGCGCGATCCTGAGAATTTATATTAGTAAGGAGAGTGAAGTTGGCATTATAATTGTCTGCAGAGATATTCTATAGTTTGAAGAGGGCAGCAATATGGTTGCCTAGTAATAAAAAATCACTAAGCCGGACATTTGGTTTGGTTATAGTGTTCTCAATTCAAGAACACGCGCCCCGTAATTGACAATGTACGGTTGCATTATTTTACGTAAAATTAAGAAATAGGGCGGGATTCTGTATTAAGTTCTCTTTGGTATAAATTTAGCAGAAGCGTGCGAGATTTATTGTGCATTTTCTACGGATTGAAATTATAATGATGTTGAATGTAAGCAAAGAAATACGTACGTCCTGGTGTCAACGATCTCGATGAGCTCCGGCTTCTTGGAATAGTCCGTGACGATGGTCAGCGCCTCAATCAGGTGCGGCACAGAGATGATCAGGTCGCCCTGGAGTACCAAAAAATAATGAATTATTAATGAGGTATGTGGCAAGTAAAAGTATATTCATCCATCCGTCCGATCAGCCTTTCACGTACCGCGTTGCTAAACCAATTAGCAGCATCTCAGATAAATCTCCTGCAGTAATCACACACAACATCATTACTAATAGGAGGGTATTGAACCTACTACGGCAATTTGATCTGAGATACCACTTATTGGCTCAAGAGGGCAGGATAGCGCCGATAGGCTTCTCTCTTGCTCCACGTGGATGAGGCAAGCTATACAATTAATATAACTTAGGGCCAGGACACGGGACCGTTTATTGCGGCGATCGTAGGGGAGGCCTGTGCTCAGCAGATTACGTCTTTCAACTGATATGATATTGATAATTAACAAGCTAAGAGCACCAAGTATACGAGTACTTAAGAGTCATGCAGCACCAGACAAAAAAAAAATCCAAACACACCATCAAATCAATTTCCTATAAATAACAAAACTAAAATTACAAAAAATATTCACCATTAAAATATGATTACAAAGTCGATGGTTGATTTTTATCATGATGTCAATACTTATTATGCTAGTATTCATATCCAAGGTAGACTTTGACGCTGTACAGTGTATTCCATTTACACATATTACTTCTAGATCCTACTGATTTTCGACAATAATATGGCTTACATACGCTACCGTTGATGATGGCAATATTACAGGATAACCCTCCGAAACAATAAATACAAAATTTGTGACGCGTGAATGTAGCATTTGCATCCACGTTGAAAAAATAAAGAGTATAAGCTCGAAAGTCATGCCGAACATACCTTATCTTTTTTCAACTCCTGAGGAATCTTGATCAGGATGAGGCTATCGGTCTCGTTGGTGACGACGACCCTGAGCTTTTCGAGCGGCAGGCGGTGCTTCAGCTTGAAGGTCTTGCGTCCTGCTGCGTCCAGCACGTACAGCGCGCGGTCCGAGGCCAGCAGGGCGCGCTCGCGCGGCTTGTACCCTCGACGGTCATACTTCACTGCTTCGCTAGAGTACTGGGGAAACATCATATTTTTGTGACAAAGGGGAATTATCAACACGTCTTTTTAGAGTCGTAGGTATTTCTAGCCCTGCCTTCCCCTCAGGTAAGGGGACCTCAAAGAAATTTAGCTAATTGTGCAAAGAATTGACGGTCGGCCTTTTAACTATCTATAGTTAATTTAATATGTAAGGAAAGGTTTCCCAATGAGAGAGAAGAGACATATTGAATTATAGATTACTTTTAAGACTACACCGAGCGTCCATTATTTACTATATTATTTTCTAATAAACTAAGGTATTAAAGAGTGGTTTTTCTCTGTCCAAATAAATTTTACACCTACAAAAGTAACACCAGAGACTAAAACATTTCCCATGATGGGTCAAACTTTCTATTCATATATTCTACCCAACATCCTATTCCAGTAAATGCATACGAAATGTTTGCTTATAATGGTTGTTCACAAATGCAGCACAGGTGAGAAGTATAACAACTTCATGCTGCTGCACAAATATCACAGCACTCCATTGTGCAGCAGCTTATAAGGCCAACCGTGAATACGTAAATAGATTGTCAGAACGGTAAGATGGGTCGTACCATGAGCTTCTCTCCGGCGGGCCAGGCGGGCGAGGCCATGAAAGTATCCCGCAGCACGCGCTGGTCCTGGCTCAGCCGGTCCTCCTCGAAGCGCGCACACACGCTGCCCGGATAGCTGTTCTTCTGGCCTGACAACACCAGAACAATATTTGGGTAAGAAAAGTTAGCAGTTGTTTGGTAGAACCAGCTGAGGAAGAGGCCAAACGAGTAAGCGGGTCACGGGTAAGATCAAAAATAGCCGCAAAATCAGAGGAATCGAAAGTGAAATGAAGAAAAAATATTCATAACACATACACTGTCCCTGGCTTAGCATTGTGCTGAGGAGGAGGACACCAACAGCGTTGATTTTCATCCAGTAGCGTCGGTAATTCACAGAACGCCTTACAAAAATACTCGTGAACTACATCAGTTCTAGTGACATAAAAGTAGGCTTGCTTACTCAGTTTCCAAGCATTTTCTCTTTTGCTGTTATCGGTTTGGAAATGCCAACGTCTAAAATCAGTGGAGTACACAGAGAAGTGTGTGGCAAATAGGCTCGCATGACGCCGACGGATTGCCAACCATTGACAAATATTTGTGTGATGAGCGCGAGTATTGGTTCCTGAGTCTTGGATGCTATGTTATTATTTAAGTAGCTATGTCTGGAACTAGGTCAATTTGTGTGACCTTGATCCGTGAAATTAATTTATCTAATTGTTGGAGAAGATAGTTGGGCACGTATACTAAGTTATATGGGGTCATACCCTTGAACATCTTCTCGGCGAGGACCTTGAGCTCGAACTGGCGCTTGTCGGCCGGCGACAGCGCGAGCCGGTACTTGCGCGATAGGTGCGCTCGGTGTAGCCGCTGCAGCTCCCTGGAACAAGGGTCAATGAGCACCGAGATACCTTTGTTTAACCTTAGCAGATGGATCCTTTCGAAATTGATGTTGAAAGAAAAGAAAGAACATTTATTACCAACAATCAGATTCAGATTCAGATTTTATTTCTCAATATAACACAGTATAAATTACATTACATGTCAAATTATATGCAGTTACATTGAGATCGTCAGAAATAGAATTAAATTAAGTATAATAGTAAAAATAGTAAAAATCAACACAAAAAACAAAGTACATTACAAAATTTAATAAAATAGAATAAAATAAAACAAAATAAAATAATAATAATTAAAAGTCAAACTAATTTACAAGTCAAGTTCCATATACTCATTTACTGAATATAATCACACGTCAAATAAGATAAAAGAAGGAAAAGAGACAACAGAAATGTTATAGTTGTCGCGAGAAGGTACCAACTTAGCATGTGCTGTGAACCCACCGCTGTTCTTCCGAAGGGACTTGTTGATACTTGGTACAGTCGGGGTTATATATAAGTAAGATAAGACACTTAGTACCTCGTCGCTTTAATGCTTTTGTCAGATTAGTGCAGTAGTTCGAACATAACGTTAAAGCGAGGAAGCGCTACAGTGTGTAGTTACTGAAGATCACAGAACGACACACTAAAGACCCTAATTAAGTAACTATTTTTTGCTGAAAATGCAGAGGTTCGTCTCAAGATAAGTCAGAAATGATCAAACGATACTTTTCTATGTCTTAATCATTAGTTTGACGTATCTTGAGACAACCATCTCAATCATGATCATTTCTCCACGACCTATAGCTTTAATATATGTTGTGAATGTGTTTAATTACTTGGAGGCCTCCTGGCAGGTAGCTGGGCAGGTGGGCCAGGTCAGGTCGAGGATCTTGGAGGGCAGCCGGGTGCTAAGCCGCTTCAGCCAGTGCACCTTTGCTATGCCCAGGAACCGCCGGTTCTCTACCGTCTCCGGCCCGTTACGAGTGATGAAGCCTGAGGAAGACAGGTATTTGGTTTAGGAGGCAACTTTTTACTTTAACGAGGGAACAAATGAATATAACATAGACTGCTAAAATCACAATCCTTCTTGGTGGGTTATGGCTTGTTACAGCTAATAATTAAGTTTAACACGTGTCTGTCGGACTGGCAGGTCAAGCGCGACGCAGCTATCCGTCAGAATGAGAGACGTATAAGTTTATCGTTGTAACAAATCACTATCTCCTCTCGGAGGGTACACTGCACAATTCCGAAGAGTCATAATTCCGAATGCATTTTTTTATAGAAGACTTTATTTTTTGATTTCGCATATATATCAAACCTAACCGAACCTATGTATAGCAACTAAATTATGCATTTTATTTAAAACAGCTCCAACGCAACATAGCCTTCGGAAAAATGAAAATTCGGACAAATGAATATTCGGAAATTTAAGATGTTCCCCATCTCGGGATGTCAGTCCGACTGTTCTGTGGGAGCTTTTAGTGATAACTCCGTACCTTTAATAAAGGCCCTGATGACCCCTGCGGCTTTTTTCCTCCTAGCCAGGAGCTGCTGCGCCTGGAACCTTCGAACCCACTTCTGCACCACGATAGCAGCAGCCCTCATGCGGAGGTATTGCTTCCGCTGCCAATAACCTCGCCAGCGGCTTTGGATGATGGTGGCTATGTCGTTCTTCTTTATCTGGAAGGCGTCTTCCGTGTCGAAGAGAGTTTTCGGGAAGCGGATGAAGATTTTTGTACTGGAAGAAAAGTTTGTTTAGTTCTTGAAAATTAAAACAAAAGAAACTTTTGAGAACCCGACTGCGTGATATTTTCGTCTTCAAACGAACTTCAAAGTTTATATCAAAAGACAAGCATGACAATGACAACGACTTTTACAATGACAAGGTTCAAAGTATGATTAACATTTTTATTGGGTGACTGTATATAGTTGTAAATCCGCTATTATGACATTTTTATTATATATGTAGTACCCAGTTACACTCGCGACGCGCTAGACAAGTCCAACGACAACTAGCGTGTATTAATCGGATCATCCGTTTACTCTCTACGAAGGAACTAAGAATACATTCATACAGGTTAATCAAATCATCCTCCCTTGGGCAGTCAGTTAAAATTATTCCGAACAATTGACTTTTTAGGGTTCCGTAGCCAAATGGCAAAAAACGGAACCCTTATGGATTCGCTATTTCTGTCTGTCCGTCCGTATGTCACAGCCACTTTTTTCCAAAACTATAACAATTATACTGTTGAAACTTGGTAAGTAGATGTATTTTGTGAACCGCATTAGGATTTTCACACAAAAATAGAAAATAAAACAATACATTTTGGGGGGTCCCCATACTTAGAACTGAAACTCAAACAAAATTTTTCATCAGACCCATACCTGTGGGGTATTTATGGATAGGTCTTCAAAAATGATATTGAGGAGCCGGAATGGAGATAAAAATGAGTTGTGTGTGTAATGTGTCAGCACGCGGGATGCGGGGTTGGCCGGCCAACAAGTATAAAATTGTTTGTACACGCTGATCGCGGCCGGCTCCACCGCCGCTGTGCTTCGAACTCCGATTAAAAAGTAGTTATCGGAATCGGAGTCAGAACCATAGGTGGAATATCAATGGGAAGTTCCGACTTATCGGAACCGGATTCGAAGCTCCGAAGTATCCCTAGTTCGAATTTGAACTGGGTATCTTACGATAACGAGTCGACACTCTAATGGCCGTATTAATAAACTCGTTTTTAAATGCCCATCTCAAGATACGTGAAAGTAAATGTCAAACCATAGAAAACTGTCATTTTAGACATAATAATCTTGAGACGTGCATTAAAACCGAGATATGTTTATTAATACGGGCCTAAGACATTGTCGCTTTTAATTAAAAGCCATTAGTTCGCTAGATGGCGCTGTTCGCTCCGTTAAATGGCGCTATCGAGATGCGAACCCGTATTCATATATAGATTACGAACAAGTTCTCACTGTGTCAAACCGGCTTGGTCCTAGGAGGTTCGTGGGCCTCCTCGGCCAAGGCTACTAACCTAACCATCTTCTTGGGCCTCTTTCGCAGGGTTTCGGGCCGACTTTCGAGTCAGGAAAAATTGAAAACCTTGCACAAAAGTTAGTATTGAAAAAAGTAGTGTTGAGAGGTACGGTCATGGCCTGACATGGACTTTAATTGTTATGGAGCCCTGTCACAATGACAACGTTAATCATGAAATTCATGAATGTTCCCTTTCTTTCATGTGGTTTGATTTGACGCTGTCATTATGACAGGGTTCCGTAGGAACATAACAATCAAAGTCCTTGAATGTACACTTTCATGGGCGACCTTTAAGGACCATTTATAGCCGGATTAGCCGGCGGAAAAACAATAGCCGTAGAACTCTAATTAACTAATTATATCCTATGAAACGTTCGTACTGCTGACGGGAAATAGATACTTTCTCAAAAAGTTATCTGCAAAGGCAAAAAGTGTATAAAGGTGCTTCTCCACCGGCGTGGCGAAGAGGTTTGGATTGGTTGGAGCAAATTGAAATAGAAATTGAAATGGTAAGCAATACTCTTCTAACGGTGAAAATGGTCTGGATTAGCTAGGATGTGCAAGACGAAGCCTGACATATTGTGTTTTCATTTAAAAAAAAAATTACCAAAATGGCGGATTTCATTTGACGACAATGTAAAAATAAGCAGTCAGGTTTTAAAAGGTGTATTGTTATTATTGTTTTTGTGATGAACATACTTGCCCATCCGGAACTCCTCCCTCTCGTAGCCCATGGTGGACACAAGCTTCTCCACGCCATCTCGCGCCGGCCCGCGGAACTTGGGCCACGTCTCTGCGCACAGGCACTTGTACCTGTAGGACAAAATAAAAGCTCTAAGTTAGAACCAAACCAAAAAAACAGTTTTACAAAAAACAACTTACGTACACGAAAAAAGATTTCAAAATACGACGATAATTATGGTTCTCTGCCTTTTTCCGACAAATCTTTGACAAATGCATCGTTTCGCAACTTATTCATTAGGATTTTTATAACACTAACCTAACTTAACATATAGGGTTCTACAATAGATCTAGAATTATTTACAGTTTCGGGATAAAAAACAGGTCGTCAAATGATATGTTTGTGAAATGAATCATCTGTGAAATGAAATGATAGGATCCCGATAATTATAGAATAAGGGCCAAATTTAACACACCTGAAACAAACGTACGTGCATGAAGAGGTTGATGAATATAGAGGAAGCGAAAGAGGTAAGTTTAGAGCGGTGCACCTAGCTTTACATAGTCTTTGTAACTTTTGTAGGTGTAGCCCATTTGGACACAGGCATGAAAGTATGTATCTATTTAGTTATCCCTAGAATTTTTTGTCTGCATTTGCTTCATTTAAATATTGAATTAAAATAATTCTGAACTTAACGCTTGACTGAGTGAAAAAACGAATAAATGGAATGAATGAATTAATTTTATTGCAAGAACAGGAAAGAAAGATGTGGCTTAACTTTTTGATGAATTAGCGATTAGCATCGTAAGGAATATTCATAAACATTGGTTATTTTAGATACCGCATTAAGTACTTTGAATAATTATCATGTCCATTTTTAACTTGACTACTTATACAGGTAGCTATAGCGAGTAAAAATCCTATTAAAAAACCGTTTGTGGGCAAAGTGACTTACATTTAAATTACTAGCATAGAGGCATTTCATCTTAGTCCTAAGGGTTGGCAACGCATTTGAGATTTTACGATTGCAGTCTTAAGATTATAGTCTTGAGAATTCAAATGTCTATGGGTCTCAGATTCCACTTACCATCAGGTGGCCTGAGTGGTCGTGTGCCTTCTCATTACCATAAAAATAAATATAAATAAAATAAATAAATAAACATTTACTTCATAAATAGGTATTAAAAATAACCCTTATTTGGCCGGTTTCTAAAAAGACCGATGCAAGATGAAAAAAATCGAAAACAAATACACATTATTTGTAACTTTTGTAAGCCGTCGATGTTTTTTTGTTAAGAGGACTATGAAGCAAAAAAAAACCTTACAAAATGCGTTAACGTTTTTCTCCCCTTAAACGTTGTCCGATTTTTGAATATGTTATAGATATTATGAGAAACTATGTCTGTACGTTTCCCATTCCAAGAAAATATTTATTGGAATGAAAATGAAATAAAAAACAAAAGCGAGAAACGTACAGAGTAGTTTTCCATAATAGCTACTACATATTCAAAAATAGTGGAAATCGGATTAGATATAGGGGTGAGAAACGTTATCGCCCGGAGCTAAATTTGTGTCGATTATTTTTGACAGCTACGCGATTTAGGCATCGCTCCACAATTCTCATTTACCAACTGCATAAAAGTTTGCACTCGCAAAATGTTTTACTTTGTGATGTAACTGTAAATTTACGGTTTTGGAAATTTTTCCTTTATCTGTGGTATTATACGTTGCTTCGTACCAAATTTCAAGATTCAGGTTTCAAGGTTTTGATTCCCTTGCGAGTGTCAAAAATTTGCGGAAATTTGCGGCATAAACGGTTGTATCTTTTGATTGCGTTGGCTTAGAAGTTTGATTTTTTTCACAGCTCAAAAGGACAGTATTATTTTTTCAAATGTTATTGTTTTTTCTTCACACCCTGCATGTATTTATTGGAAACCAGTTGGGCGGTTACCTCTCAAGGAATGCCTCGTAGGTGCGTCGGTAGGCGAAACCGGCGCGCCGCACGCGCAGGTTCTCCATCAGACCCAGGTACTTCACCTGATGGGACACCAGCTTCTCGTCCAGTTGCACTGCGAACAGACAGACATATATTGTATAGTTAAATCAAGGAGACATAATATATAACTAGAGGATTGTCGCAACACCATACGCGTAGTTTGACGACACGGTCTGCGGTCCTGGGTGCAAATACCGGTAAGGGCAGATATATGTGTGATGAGCGCGAATATTTGATCCTGAGTCTTGGATGTGTTCTATGTTTTTAAGTAAGTATTTATTTCTCTATATAACTATGTTTATCGTTGTCTAGTACCCATAGTACAAGGCTAGAGCCTAGCTTAGTTTGGGACTAGGTCAATTTGTGTGAGATTGTCCCGTGATATATTTATTTATTACTTACTGTTTTTTTTTTTTGTTATTTAAAAAAAATGTTTCGTAGTTCTGCCCGTTGAGGGTCGATTTTCCAAACATATTTTTTTAGCACACCCCAAGGTATATTCCAATTTCAAGTCCCTAGGTTTAGTCGATTGGCTTTTCATGTCTGCCTGTCTTTTCAGTCACGGAAAAGATACAAGTATAGACTATGGTAACCAGTCTATTTTAACTCATTCACTTCATCGATTGTTTCATTTCATCGAACGCTATGTTCTGCTGAAGCCATGATGTTTTCAGGATGTTTTAAACATTAATTACGTAGGTTAGGTTAGACTTGTGACCATAAAAAAAATATCTCATGCGGAAAGAAATGCCTTTCAATAAAATGAAAATTCTGCTTAATAAAATAATACGTCGTTGAAAGGTGTTTCGATAAATTAATAGGTACCAATAGAGTATACATACTGGGCGCTTTGAAGTCGTTGGGCTTGATGCAGCGGATGTAGGACGGCTCCTTGCTGCTCAGGATCTTGATCAGGTCGTTCAGCGAGTTCTTGAATTGGGAGATGGCCGTCTCTGGCCTCTTCTTGCTGGCTAGGTCAGAATCCTGAAGACAATAACATAAGATGAGATAATATATTGGTAAAAGTAACAATTTACCGTCAGTTTTGATAAAAAAAAGGTGTTTTAGGTCTTAAATTTAGTTCATACAGTTTCCGTAAACTTTATTTTATGGTTTTGGTATGGTATGGTTGGTCTTTATTCTCATGTCTACTGGTTGCCACTTTTTGCTTTCTTATTTTCCTCAATCACCCAAAGGTTAGCTGGAAGAGATCCCTTAAAGGGATACGTTCGCCTTTGTACGTTCTTATTCTGTGAATATTGTATTTGAGTTTCTGTTTTTAGTTGGTAGAATAAAGTGTTTACATACATACATACAATGTTCTATTTAGAAACTTGGAGAACAGAAGAAGTTTTTCCGACTGCCGGACTTGTACGTATGGTTCTCTTGCAGAGGCTGAACGAATCCGTAGTTCATTTTTTGAAAAATTAAAAGAGAGAATTATGCAAATATAGGGTCAAAGTTATTGATTGCATATGAACTCCTCTATTACATTTTAACGCGTATGGATGCTGTAGCAAATAACCTTGTATAGACACAATATATTGTTGGTTTTACACACGACATAACAGTATTAATACAAGAATTATCACGTTTCAGAATAAGAGACAGAAAGGTTTCACAAAAATCATTCAAAAACAAAAAACCCTAAAAACAGGCAAATTATTTATACCTTTCTAACGAGGTTTTAGATCCACGTATAAGTTACATAGTTAATAAAAAAAAACATACAAACATTGCTCCTTTGAAAGTATAGGAATATATGTATGTATGAATGGTCCCAACCTTGAAGCACTGCCCCACGATAGAGTTCCCGCTCGCCGCCATGAGCGCCTGGACGTCCCGGAACAGCAGGTCGTTGTTCTTCTCCAAGAACGTGTTCACGCTGTACGTGACCTCACCCGCGTAGTGGGCCAGGCAGAACTCCTGGAAAGGGAACTCAAGGTTAGGGAAATAAAGAACGACAGATAGAACATAGATTTTTCTTTGTATAATTAGTTGACTTCAATCTTCAAAGCTCGAGATTGAAGTTGTAGTACCTGTGCTAATTTATATAATTATTTGAGTAATGCTCGTTCGATAACGTATTTCCATCTCACTCACGCATGAATGAGCATTTGTCTAACACAAATTGTACTAGTCCTAACTTAAGTTCTAAGCTTCAAAGACACGAAAAAAACGCTCCTCACGTAAACAATTGTCCATACCGGGAATCAAAACCTTCGCAGGCAGGGTCACTACCAAATAGGTTAAACGCGTCGTCAAGGAATAAGCACTCCCTATTAGGGACAATTGTAAATGATGTAACATCACGCCTTCATTCCTAGAGTGGGGAAGGCAGAGCTATAGAAATAAATACCAACAACTCTAAAAAGACTTCTTGGTAATTATGTAACCACATTTTGCACAATCAGGCTAAGATGTTTACCAGTGTATTAGTGACCGGTTGCAAGCCCATCGCCTAACAGTTCTACAAGCCCTTATTCCGTTAGTCGCCTCTTATGACATCCACGGGAAGACACGGAGTGGCACTTTTAACCCGGCAACCACACAGGCAAGGAGTTAGGAGATATATTCTGTGGTTGCCGGGTTTTCATCTCTTCCTCCCGTTTCATTATCGGATGAGCAAAAGGGACAAGGGGACTTACGAATAAAGTAGGCTTATCAAATAAAATTAAAAAAATGTAATTCCACCGTGTTAGTTTATCGCCGTTTTGTCACAAAAGGTCAAAATATCCTAACATCTATCCATTTATGTATAATCTAATAATTCGGATCAAAGTGTTTTGCAATTTTAAAGACCTGTAGATAGACTAGAATCGATTTTGACTACGTATTGACGTGAATTGGTTCCACATTTTTGTGAAGAAAATTCAGTCGCGTCCTTGGTGTTTATCGTGAAAGAAAGACTTTCGTATTTACAATTATTTAGGTAGGTTACTCGTCTAGATGCAGTTGCAGTCGAACTTAGAAGTAGCTGTACATTTCAGTACGCTGTAAGTACATTTTAAAACGTTACTGCGACAAGGTACTAAGTACTTTGAACTAAAACGGTAGCGGACTAAATTTATCCTTCACCAAACTAGGAATACACTGTTTGTTATGAAATGATGTCATAATGAAATGACATCATTTGTATTAGTGTTAGAGGGGCAAAACGCAGGAAAAACGTACTTAATATGTTTAAAGCTACACCTCAGCCAACGCCCGTAATTGAAATACTTCTCTTGGCTGAACGAACTTGATATTTGATGAAATCGCCGATGACGCGGTGTTGGGTTTTCTGAACGAATATCACAAACGCGAATCTTTCTAAGGTGTATTTCCATCACGCTTAAGAGGCTGAACGAATTTGGATAAACTTGGGAATAGAACAGGTACCTACTGGTTACACTAAATGAGTTCTATGCGGGCGCGGAAGTCTGGAAAAATGTCATGTCATAAGGACATCACATACTAAAACAGTCCGGCGACCGATATTGGCCTGTCAGTTCATTGTATTAGTAATTAGAACACCGACTATCAGCGTCTCTTAAGGTTTTATACATTTCTTCACAGATTTTGAACTGCGTCATTATACAATTTTCGTGGTTTAAAGTCTAACCTAGCCTAGCATAACTATTATAATAAGGCCCGCTTGCATGTAAATGCTAACCTTAACCCCAGACTAACAGATAAATTTGTTAAAATTGACAGTTCTCATATGAATCTGACATTTCTGTCATGTTGTCATATGAATCTGAAATTTTGAATTTCGAATTTTAACCTGGGGTTAATCTAAGGTTGGTTTTTTTGCGTTATTGCACATCCCCAGGGTATAAGGTATGTACTCGAGCCACTTACATCTCTACCCATTAGCTTCTGCGTTCTGGAGTCGACCTTGCGGTGGCTCTTGTAGTGAGGGTGGTTGTCCAGCCGCTGGTTCAGCTTCTCCAGGAAACTTGCGTCGGTGGCGTCGCCAGGGCGGAGGCACTCGTCGTCCAGGATCGAAATTATACCTGGGGAAATCGGAACAGAGGTATTACTCGCTTAAGACGTCTAAGAAAAAGTAAACTTTAAACACCCGACTGTATGATTTTGTCGTCTACGTATATTACATTCCCAATATTCCCCTGTTATTTACATACTCTCTCAAGTCATTCCGCATTTGATGAATTATTGCCCGTCAGAGCATAAGTAATACAGCGTTAGTGCGTGTTAACTGCTCGGCTAAAGTGGCAACAATCGTTGGTTGTTAATTCGTCAAGAAATTGAAAAGCGATTTGTTTACGAGATTAAAACCTACAAGTGACGGCTGATATGTGACAATTCGGTGTACATTGCAAAGCTTTCATGAAGCCCAGTGATGGAGGAACTCGTCGATATTGCAATGTATAGCGAATCATCATCTGTCACTGTCAGCTTTGTGAATGGGTATCCTCTTATCTATCTCGTCTATAAAGACAGATACGTACTGAGCGACAAGCGAGAAAACACAGGCTTTTCGCTCTCGTTACCTTGATGACGAGCCTCGATGAGGTCACAGATGACGATGTTGTTGAAGTACGCGACCGGCTCCCACTCGATGCCCTCGCGCAGGTACTCCTCCTGCTCCTGCTTGAGGGTCAGCTGGATGAACAGCTGCTGCAGCTTCTCGTTGCAGTAGTTGATGCAGAACTGCTCGAAGCTGGGGACGAAGATGCTTATTGTTGTAGCATTTTACGGGGTTCTCTGCCTTTTCGCCGACAAATGTTTAACAAATGCATCGTTTCGCAACCTATTCATTTGCTAATTCGCTTTTTTTTCTCTAATTACAAATTGACAGATTTTTTATAAAACTAACCTAACCTAACCTATAGGGTTCTACACGATGGTCTTGAAATAAATCCAGAATTACTTACAGTTTCGGAAATAACGCGGTGTGTCAAATGATAAATGTTTGTGAAATGAATCATTTGTGAAACCTTGGTTATGAAATGATAGGATCCCATTTCACGGCCTTATTGAGCTGCGATAATGTCTCTTATGCAGAAGGCTCAAGGCTCCTCAACCATCAAGAGCTGTGTATAGGGTTGTCAGGCCCAAAAATAGAAGCCGGCCACAGATTCATAATAATGCAGACATTTTTCCTTGAAAACAGGTATTGAAAAGATAAACAAATGGAGACTTATTTATGCACCTATTGCTGTTAAGTATCTATTTGATGTTTTTCGTTTGGAATTTTTTGGCAGTGCAGGGTTGACCAAAAGTCTAACAAAAGCCGGTCAGGTCAAACTTGTAATATATTTGGCCGGACGCGACTGTAAACGCCGGACACCTGGCAATCCCAGGTGTGTCACATGCCATTGGATAACGCTACTCTATCATAATGTTTTTAATAACAATGGTGTTCATGACATGAATCATAATTTTAAGGGGCTCGAGAAAGTCTTGTTGGTGCTGTCATGGATAATATTCCTCAAGAGAACAAGACACCAGGGCTGAGATACAACAACAGTGCAACAGTGCAGCAACACACCTCAACAGTGTTCGCATTGTTGTTTTTCGGTGTGGGGATAAGACAACCAGTGAAATTACTAGCATAGAGGCATTCCATCTTAGTCCTCAGGGTTGGCAACACATCTGAGGTCTTAGGATTATAGTCTTGAGAATTCAAATGTCTATGGGTCTCAGATTCCACATAACAATCAGGTGGCCTGAGTGCTCATGTACGTTCTCCTTAACATAAAAGAGAAAACAAAAGATTCTACACGGTAAAAACGATATTTCGATTGACGTGCTTTAGTATCGATTTCAACTCGGCCGCCATTAATGTCGAGTACATAAGAGTTATCAAAACGATGACAATACGGAATCACGACAAAAGCAATTTCGTTTTAAGAGGTACCAGTAGAATAGAGGCTCAGTGGCCCTAGTCTAGATACTTTCTGCTTAACGTTAACGTAAACGATTATCGAAAACTGACAAAATGTATGGAATTGACAGCGTTCAACGCACCCGTCCGGCAGCTTACAAATGAAATACAATTTCGATAACGATAGCGTTCATTCAATGCATCTAGTCTATGGCTACGCCTAGTCCTTTTTTTATGTCTATGACAATTCCGCCTTCATAAACAGGTAGCCTTGGCAGTATCTCAAATTCAACAGCCAAAGTAGATCCCGTTAGCGCATACATACATAACATCACGCCTTCATTCCCAGAGTGGGGTAGGCAGAGCTACAGCAATACCAACAACTCTAAAAAGACTTGTTTATAATTCTGTAACCACATTTTGCACAATCATGCCTAGAAGTTTACTAGTGTGTTAGTGACAGGTTGCAAGCCCATCGCCTAACAGTCGCCTCTTACGACATCCACGGGAAGACGTGGAGTGGCACCATTCAAACGGCAACCACAAGGTTGGTTGTAGTACTTAATAAGGCATTATTTGCCACAGAAGTTTTGTCCGAGATACTGACATTTGTTATAGGGCAGAATGGTTTTCTAATAAAATCTGGCGGAATACCTATCCAGCAGAGAACAAAGATATGTTAAAAATTTAACTGAAACCAAAAATATTTACTTAGTTTTAGCCATGCAGAGCTCTTTTAGGCGTTGGTAAATAATATGAGTCATTTTGATTCAAAATCTTCTTACTCCATATTAGGTAAACAAGAATAATCTTGCAATATAAATCGTTAATCATGTGTTAGTAGAACAGATATCGAACGTATATCAATTATGAACAACGATACCGGGTGATATGATAAATGCTTATCGGTGACGCACGCAATCAACTTTATGGGAAAAGAATTGATATGAAGTGCCCCACTTTAGTTTTTAGGACGAGTACATTTGTCACAATCTTATTTGTTTGTCGTAGATTTTTAGGGCACCATCATCTATGGTCCAGTGGTATAAATGCCATAATACCAAAGAAGAAGAACTGCAATGTAGTGGTCAAAGCATTATGTACTATATTGATATCCATAATGAAATTAAAATGCTTATACTATGGGGCCGGTGTGGTTGCCGGGTTAGAATAGTGCCACTCCATGTCTTCCCGTGGATTTCGTAAGAGGCGACTAAGGAAATGAGGGCTTCTAGTACTGTTAGGCGATGGGCTTGCAACCTTTGACTTATACACTGGTAAACATCTTAGCCTGTTTGTGCAAAATGTGGTTACAGAATTACCAACAACTCTTTTTGTAGTGGTTGGTATTTTTTTAGCTCTGCGTACTCTGGGACCTCTGGGAATGAAGGCGTGATAGTATGTATATGTAATGCTTATACTGTCACTAATACTACTGGTAAATGTCTTAGCCTGATTGTGCTTACAGAATGAATGTGGTTACATTCATTACATATATTAGAAAGTTTTATTTTCCGCCGAAGTACATTCCGAGGCATTTTCTTTTCAGCACACCAGATTATAGAGATAGTACTCGTACTTCTTTATCTAAACTAGTGTTATCGTTTAATACATTTTTATTGATACGACATTCCGGAAGTTAATAATTTTGGTCACGTTCCATTAATTTTATGACAGCTGGAAAATGATACAAACTTTATTTTTATTGACGTATCCTAGCTGGTCTCTTATAATTGTATTACCAATCCGAGGTGTGACCTACTGGCATAGTCTGCTTACCAAAGATATAGAAACACCATAAACCACTCACCAATTCTTAGGGAAGATCTCGAACCCGTAGATATCCAGAATCCCAATTACCGAGTCCCTAGCGTCAAAGACGCCTGGGGTCAGAGAGGAGTTCAGTCTCTTGACCAGCCAGCTGAAGTGTTTGTCGTACATGGCCTTGGCCAGGGCGTCTCTGGCGTACTGCGCCTGCCCCAGGTCCAAGGGAGTGCTGACCACGTCGCCGCGGGCCTCGATGGTGCGGCTCGTTAGAGCTTCACGTAGCTTGGTGGCGTCCACGCTGAGGAGCTGAGTATAGGAAAATATTGATAGAAGCAAGATATAGTCGTTATTTTTTCGACCAATTAAAATTCCTCTTTGCAGACGACTGAATCATATTTTTAGTTACCTAAGGAAGTGAGTCATTTGTCATTTTATTTACACAATGATATAGGTAAATTGTGTAGGGATTAAATAAATTCACAATTCATTAATTAACCGTCCAATTAATCATTTTAACAACAAATAAAGTTTTTCCTGTGCATGTACTGGTCATTGCTAAATGGTGTCCGAGGACTTTTCACATAAATAAACATGACGCTTGTTTACCTCGACGTGGTTTTATTTTAAAACGAAGTTTATGTGTCAACGTTAGGAAAAAACAGGAAGGACATTTAACCTTATTCTAAATTGCGAGGTTCATACAAATATAAATGAGCAAAAACTTGAATTGGAAGGAAACAGGGGTCTAATAAATAAATGGCACTCGCGTAAAACTATTAAGAGGCCGTATACGAAATTTTGTCGACTAGTTGATTTACGTACGTGATTTTACAGACGTGATTTTCAGTTGAAATACTTTACGTCTACAAATGTTAATGCTCAGCACGAAAGATAATTTCTATTTTCAACGAATGTATCAGCTTCTTTTTTGTTTTTATTATTTAATTTTGATTAATTGATTTAAGGGAATAAGGGCTTGAAGTAATATTAGGCGATGGGCTTGCAACCTGTCACTAATACACTAATAAAAATCTGACCCTACTTGCGCAAAATGTGGTTATAGAATTATCAACAAGTTGGTATTTCTGTAGCTCTGCCTACCCCACTCTGGAAATGAAGGCGTGATGTGTATGTATGTATGTATGATTAATTGACCTGAAACCGGTGACTGTTTTGTGAACTTGGCTGTAAGAGGTTTAGAATATCGCATATTCACGAATCATTCTGACGTCTAAAAGGTATGAATAAATTACAATTTATTGCTGTAAAAGTCGTCTAAACAAGCGTCCGTCAGCGTCTCGCATTCATAAAGAAGTAGCTCATTCTTTCGTAACTCATTTATTCGATCATAACTGAAGTGATATTTCATAATGTGCATTAAATCTTATAAAAAGCAGTATTTTAACTGTAAAATTACGAAAAGAAGCAAGGCGGCAAAATTTCGTATACGGCCTCTTATTTTACGCGATTTTCTGACATCTTCCTTAATATCTTTCAAACGGAACACAGTGTGGAAAAATGACCGGTAGTTTTATAGAGAATAAATTACTGTTATTTTGTTTCTGCAAAATTTAAGAGTACTTACTCTTCAGTTCGGAGGAAAACCAAAAAGACTCCAATTTGCAGTTTTTTGGATTTTCCTCTGAATCGATTTTCTGTTTACTTTTGCTAGTGGCCCATGGTAGCCCCTTACCCACAGCGTATTGTCCTGGTGGAATATCTTGCCAATTGCCAAGATATACAAACGCTACTTATTAACGTTTTTTCTTTTCTATCGCTCAAAGTATATGGGATGTCATTTTCGGGCGTTACGATAAACCACATGGTCAACTGTCATCCCATACATTTTGAGCGATAGGAAAGAAAAACGTTAGGAGCGTTTACATCTTAGCTAGAGCCCTTACTAGGTATCTTTTGAGATTTATTTTATTACCAATTTATCTATTTTGAGTTCTTTGTGTGTGTGACATTGACTTTCACTGAACATTTTTTCTATTGTGTATAATTTGTATAGTCAGTATTTATTTGTTTCTTTGACGATCAAAATATAAAGTCTTGAAAATTGATATGTGAAATATAATGTTTACTTGTATTGTGAAATTAATAAATCTAAAATAAATAAATATAACAATTAAAATGATAAAAGTGCGACCCCTATTCTCAGAGCTGTGGCTAACAAACCGTAACGGGAACTAGTTTCAAATACGTCAAACGGGAACTAGAGTCAAATAAAAAGTTGCTATTATAATTTATAATCAATAATTATTTTAATTTTATTTTAGACCAAGCATCCACATACATCATCATTTACATTACATTAAATTACATTATTAAACCCATGGATGATGGAACATTCTGGTATACCATCTCTCTACCTCCAGAGGCTCGTTTCATGAAGCTACAAGTTACAAATTACAAGCAGAAGTCTCTTTCTAACTCCGAGTTCCGCTAGTAATTTGTAACTTGTAGCTTTGTGAAACGGGCCACAGATCAAATCAGACAGAGATCGTAGCATTGCCACATTCTCGCACAATCTATGAAGCAACAATGTTATTGAACTATATCGGCACAATGTTATCTCACGTTGATCGCTAGAGTTATTATTTAACGGAACAAAACAAAAACCACCTAATACTTACCTAAGTATTAGGTGGTTTTTGTTTTGTTCCGTAAGTAATGTACCTACATTACTTGGCTAACCTCACAACCTAATAAATTTTCACGAATTTCACGTGAAATCTTGCTATAGAAATACTCTGGACGCTCCAAAATTGGCAACAGACGGGAGGAAGTGAAAAAGGAACACCATATCTAGAAATTAATGAATAGATATAGGCATATGTATATCTGGACGGTTAGATAGTCGAGGTGATGGTAGTGATGATGATGGTGATGAAAAACAATTGCTGTCGATATCGAAAATATTCTATGGTTTTTTTAGACATTGTAAATTGACAGATTCACCAGTTTGCTTTTAGATAGGTTGCCCTGTTGTAATAAATTTGCTCCTACAGGTACTTAATTACACGAGATATTGGTTCTTAGAAGAGAAACAGTTATTATTGAAATAAATCATGCATTAAACACTTAAACTTCATTTTAGCTTTCGAGTTGGTAAAATGAATGGATATCTTAACCAGCAGAATCGCAAGACATTTGCAATTTGTAACCCTGTTCTGTCCCCACGAGACAGGCCTCGCGTATTAAGTGTGGTGGTCATAAGTAATCCCTAATGTACACACAACAATGTTTAAGTCGGTTAATAAACATTTTTTTTTAACTGTCTTTTAAACTTACTTTGTATAATAGAGAATATGAGAGGGCTAAATTCAATTGCGTTATTAAAGTAAATTAGTCCCTACATCTTGGATTTCAATCAGATAGGTACAGTTACAACACGGGAATGGTAAACCACTTGCTTCTTGATTTAGCCGAGCAATACCAATAGGTACATACTGGGTGTCTATCATTTCATCGAAACACATTTCATCGAATTTCATTTCATAGAACGCTATTTTCTGCTGAAACCATGTTTTCACGGTATCTTAAATATCTAACCTAACCTACGTTATAAATGTTTAAGATACCCTGAAAACACTATGGTTTCAGCAGAAAATAGCCTTCGATGAAATGAAATTCGAAGAAGCGCAATTCGATGAAGTGATGAGTTACTGGATATAACCGACTATACTTAGTATACGAACTGTGTACTAGACCATCTATAATATAAAATAACAAACTGACCGCCTGATCAATCAACGCACAGCCGAAACCGGACCTAGAGAATTGAAATTCGGAGGTTATATTCCTTGGATATCCTAGGGGTGCACTAAAAAGGGATTTTTCGAAACTCATCTCTAAGGGGTTTGAAATAGGGGGAGTAGCGGGAAACTAATTCTACGCATACAGTCGCGTTCGTCTTCTATCATACACTCGGCGTCAAAAAAATCGCACCTTTTGGAATTTTCAAAAGAGGCTTCATAGTCATACCTTACCGTAGATGAAATATGGTTTATAACTGCTTCATGTCAAAATTTCAAAAGGTGCGATTTTTTTGACGCTGAGTGTAGAAGAGGTCGACAGTGAATTCGACGTCGCCATGGAATACCACCATTCCGTTGACCGGAGAAATGTTTATAGTTTCGGTACGCTTCATCTCGTCGATTACCGACGCACGCGCATCTAGGTATAGACTAGCACAAAAGTACGAAGATGAAACCAAGTCACACTAATAAATTGTCCTCGAAGATCGAACTCTGGACCGCTAACTTAGAAGCCAGGGTCACTAGGCTCTAATATTTTTTATGGCGTGTCGTCACAAGATGATAAGTGGGATCTGTGACCCATAGTCATATGCATTCTCATGACTACGATCTTAAGACTGCAATCCTCAGAGCGCAAATGCGTTGTCCCTGAGAACTAAGATGAAATGTTGCTATGCTAAAGTAATTTCACCGGTTAGTTAACCACGCGTCGTCAATGTATGTATACAGAGTGAGAAATACAAATGGGTCAGTATGGAAAATTCGGAAACTTTAAAAGAGTTAGGGTAATCTTATTCTGTTCTTAGGACCCCAAGGCTTCAATTTAGGAAAAGGTAATGAGTTTAGAACTCTGTAATATTCTTCTTATAAGTTATTTCTATCTGGATTTTGTTAATTATGGGTTTCATTACTACTTAGTTACATCATCAATTACAGCAATTAAACAATGTGTGCTTCTTTTTCGAACACCAACTTAATTTGATATTGATTGATGAGATGATTCAATAGCTGTTAAAAAATCATAATGTTCACCATTAATTATAAAATTTGGGCGACCGTTTAGGAAATAACTAGAAAAGTGTAATTGTAGCCAAAACTACAATTAGGTACTATTTTTTTTTAAATATATCTTTAATGAAAGCACAAAATAATGACTTTAAAAGGAAAAGTACTACGTAGACATGATTTGCTTTTAAAATACAAACGATAAAATGTTTTATGCCTTCTAAAAATCATCTGAGATAGAAGCTAATAACTTTAAATAGATGAGTTCATATTTTTTGTGTTGGTAGTACTTAATGACTTTGCAACCTTAGGTACAATGATTATGGTCTGACATGCTCTTGCCCGGTTTTATTGATAAAAAACCACTTGTCTAGTGCTACTGACCCGTACAAAACTTTTCCACTCTCTTATCGATCTAACTAAATAAATCTATTGAGCCGGCGTCATGCATTGTTCGTCATCGACCCAATGACGGCGTTAATCGATCCCATACAGTTTTAATGAACAGCTTATCAATGTGCGTTCGGTAGCAATTAACGGGTTATTTTTAGAATTCTAGTTATGTTTTTATATGGTACGACGGTTGTTTTTTAATCATCTGAATGACTTGCGAGCGTTAAAGGTCAGTTTATGAGTTGTGTGAGTATTTTGGAATGATATTTCTAAAAGGTTTAATTCATAAATAGTGCCAGGTATAACTTAGCAAAAAAAGAGTGCAAAATGTGGGGGCGCTGTTCGGACTGAAATTGAATCATTATGTAATTTTTACTATAAAACATAGTGGAGTGGTTCCACTTGAGAATAGTTTCCCTGTCAACACTGAAATCAGTGAAACTCGGTTTGGCCAAACTCTTAGAACCTAAATCGTTTAAACGACTAGTCGGTCGAATCGAGCGCTTATTTATTAAGTCAATTATCAATTTTGTCAGTTATCGGAAATATTTTACGTATAGCGTTATGCATTTTACCTTAGCCACGTTCCCGCTGTTAGCATCATGCGACAGGATCTCCGCATATCCCTTGTCGTTCTGAACAAACTTGATGTTCCCAAGATGGAGGACGCTAGCTATAATCTGGAAGATCTCTGCCTGCTCTGCCTCCCCGATCTCGATCACCTTCATAGCTTCGCGGATGGTCCGGAACTGGTCCGCGTCGTTGGACTTCGACATTTGGGTGTTCTGGAATGGAAGATATGATCGAAAATTGTGGAAAGTTTTGACTTTAGGTAGGAAATCGTAGGATGAGAAGTACGTAATAGATATACTGTGAAAGAAAAGCAAAACAATATTATTAGCAAAAAGAAGTTTTTTCTAAAATTTCTAACGATTTTTTGTTTGACATTGAAGAAAAATAAACGGACAAATCCACGTTAATATTATGAGAAGAGCCTACTGCCTATATGGATGATGTTGACAAGACTTCCATCAATTAAATTTACAAGAACCTCACCGAATCAGTAGTATACTTGTACGCCTCTGGCCTACTCTGGAGCTGCAACGAGCTCATCATCTCGGTGTCCCCACCGGCCAGGAGCTGGTAGAAGATATGGAAGTTCCTCTCCCCCGACATCTGGCTGACAACCCTCGATTTCTCCAGCAGATAGTTTAAGATATGTCCTCCTACGGGTGCGCCTTCATAGTTAAATTGTATGTCCATGTACTTCCCGAACCGGCTGGAATTATCATTTCGGTTGGTCTTGGCATTTCCGAAGGCTTCAAGCAAGGGATTGGTCTGCAGAAGCTTGTCCTTGACCGTTTCTACGGCTCGGAGATGCTTGGTCCTGGCCGCGATGTATTCCAGAACCTTCTTCGAAGCCTCGGTCTTTCCGGAGCCGGATTCACCTGTGGATTTTAGTAGAACATTTGAACTAAGTAGCAGTGCAGGATTAGTTTTCCACTAACACAAAACATTCTAGATAATAGGCTTCTCACGATTATTAAGGTGGTTTCTCTAATAATAATATAGGTAAATGATACACATTGAGAAACCAAATGGGCTGTATGTAACATAAGAACTTCAAGGCGCTGAATTTTCAATGTTTCTTATGTGTAGAAATGTAGACCATTCAAATTTAAGAGTAGGTACCTACCTAGATAAAAATTAAAAGAGAGAATTACCTGAAATCAAAATGCATTGCTCTCTGTGCTCGTACACCAGAGATCTGTAGGCGTTGTCAGCGATCGCGAAGCTGAAATGGAAAGCAAAGTATTAGCTTTGTGTAACAACCTCAAGCTCTAGTTGGTGTGTTCACCGTGGTAACTTAGTAAAATTTGCTATAGGAATCAAAGCTTAGCGATAAAGAACTTAAGACTGACTTGTACTGTAATTTCTCACTATGTCACTTTAACGTTCTGTTTGAACTGTTGCACTAATTTAAAGGCGTTCAAGAGACATGGAACAAAAGTGTGCTACCTATAAGGCCAACTGTCCCTTAACAAATAAAATAAATAAATATCACGGGACAATGTCACATAAATTGACCTAGTCCCAAACAACAATAAACTTACTTATATAGAGATTATATACTTAAATACATAGAAAACATCCAAGACTCAGGAACAAATACTCGTGCTCATCACAAAAATGTCTGCCCTTACCGGGATTTGAACCCAAGACCGCTAGTTTTTTAGGCAGGGTTCCAACTAGGCCAACGTGTCGTCAAATGGAGTATAATACCTTCTAGAATAACTACACGATCAGCATTCCCCGAATCCATCGCTCGACAACACAACCAGTTGTTCTTATCACCTTTGATAAGACCCACTTGGTAATGTCAATAATAAGCAAGTATATTATACTCCGTTCGATGAGTCATGTGCTATATTTTTGATTAGGCCAAAATATATAAATCCAGGTACTCTAAAAAATATAAATGTTGATCTTTCCAGTTTTGCACTCATAAAGAAAGAAAGAAAGAAATACATTTATTGCCACACCAGTCTTAGCATAATGATTACACTGAACAAATGTTACAAAAGAGATAAAAGAAAAACAACGCTAACAAAAATTAGTGTAAAACAAAAAATTATTGTAAGCTAAGTAATCTGGGCGCGGCAAAGGGCGTCAGCGTAATGCTGATGGTTGCGCCCGCGCAGGAGTGACTCCATGCAGCGCTGTTTTTCAGCCGAAACCCGAAGGACATAGACTAGATTACCTACCTATGCAATGCAAGCAGCGTAAATATTATTACAACACTATTGTATACACATACATATATAGCATCACGCCTTCATTCCCATAGTGGGGTAGGCAGAGCTACAGAAATACCAACAACTCCTTAAAGACTTGTTGATAATTCTGTAACCATATTTTGCACAATCAGGCCAAGAAGTTTACTAGTGTATTAGTGACAGGTTGCAAGCCCATCGCCTAACAATACTACAAGCCTTTATTCCCTTAGTCGCCTCTTGCGACATCCACGGGAAGACATGGAGTGGCACTATTCTAACCCGGCAACCACACGGGCTAATACCACACGCGGGCACACTATTGTATAATTCTTATTATCAAACTGTTGCCTATCTAACATAATAACACACTTATATTAAGTAGTTGTTTACAACTCCTCACTTTAAATTATAACTCAAGAACTACACAAATCATAAAATAGCTCGAAGAACTTTCTGTTTTATAAACCTGACGATATAATAATATTATCAATGCAATTAGAACAAAAGTATGGTTTTAAGATCCCGATTAAAAGATTGTGGTGGTAGTTTTTTACTAGGGTTCCGTACCCAAAGGCTCCAAAGGTTGTATTACTAAGACTCCGCTGTCTGCCTGTCCGTCTGTCACCAGACTGTATCTCATGAACCGCGATAGCTAGACAGTTGAAATTTTCTCAGATAATAATAATAATAATAAATCACAGGACAATGTCACACAAATTGAACTAGTCATAAACTAAGCTCTAGGCTTGTAATATACCCATATATATAGACAACGATAAACATACTTATATAGAGAAATACATACCTACTTAAACAAATAGAAAACCTCCAAAACTCAGGAACAAATATTCGCGATAATGTATTTTTATTGCCGCTATATAAATACTAAAAACAGAATAAAATAAATATTTAAGGGGGGCCTATACAAGAAACGTGATATTTTTGCCGATTTTTACTCGATCTTAATACAGACACCGTGTTTGTATAGAACCCTTCGTGTGCGAGTCCGACTTGCACAAGGCCGGTTTTTTTAATCGAACACCTAAGTACATAAAATGAAGATACATTTCATTCGCTACGGCTTTCTATATAACATAAGATAGGAATCGTTTTACGTGTGAATATTGAGATCGCGCCGGTGTCCGTTAGTCTCGGTATTGTTTCGATTTCACACCAATTCTGCAGAGACGTGAACGGATCAGGTAAAATAAGACACAATACCTTATAAAGACATGGTTTTTAGGGTTCCGTACCTCGAAAGGAAAAAACGGAACCCTTACAGGATCACTTTGTTGTCCGTCCGTCCGTCCGTCTGTCTCAAAAACCGTAAACTTTTAGTTTCATTACAAAAAAACTTTTGTAATGCAGTCTTTTATGCACTTGGTAAACTAATCGAGACCTATGTCGATGTATGGAGACAACAGTTTTTTAACGGCAAAGTCAAGTTTGTCTCTCAATACAAAAACGAATGTTTTATCAGGGAGTTTTTGAAATTTTCGTTATTTTTGTTTTTCAGGTTATTTTAGGTATTTTAGGAATTATAACACTTGAATAATGACAATTTATTTATTTATGCCACCTATTTCAATTGTTAATGCCTCCTTGTCGTCGATGTCACCCCTTTGTAAGTGCAAATTAGACCGAATATAGATTAAAAATAAGAGCAGTTTTTTTTTCTATAAAATCAGAAAAAACGAGTTGTTTGGAAAAAAACGGGATTTATTCCGGACTTTTTCAACGCTAGTCTCTAGTGAGATATCTAGTTATATTAAGATGCTTTGGGGACGCCCAGAGCCGGAAGTCAAGGGGGCCATGACGACCTCCAGAAAACTAAAAAAAAATTAAAGGAGACTTAAAGTACGGCAGGTTTGTGTATTAGTCCAAAGGTTATGCTTCTAATTGAAGGACTGGAGATTTCAGTGTTCTATGACGTTTATTTAAATTTAACGTGACTTTAATCGGGTGGTGGTGGTTAATCTTTATGGGATCTTACTTTCAATCCGATTATTTAGGGTTGTATTAACTGATCTTAGATATGTAAGTAAATGTCAAGTCACAGAACACTGTAATTTTTGCCACGTTTTGAGACTCACTCATCTCAAGTTAAGTTTATTAGATGGCCCCTAGCCTGGCACTGTTAAGCAAGGATCCTTTAGTCTTTTGATATAACTCCTCCACGATTCGTCAACTTTAAACATAAACAAAATGAGTCTAGGCTGGAGGGCAAAGGAAAATTTAAACCCCGCTTTTACTTCTAAAACCCCAGACACAAGTTTAAATTTGCTCTCAGTGAATCCCTTTTTATGACACTAGTTAGATAGAACAGTGAGTTATTTTTGTGTCAGTCATGTTAAGTGGAAATTACACTGAGTCGTACGCCGCATGTTGCATGCGTCAACCGCAACAGTGTAAAGAACACGACAGTCGGCCGCATTCGGCGAACGACAGGCGCGACAGCTGCAATCGCCTAATTGCGTGAACGCAGTAACCGAACAGACTAATGTGAAGACGACGTTCGTTGGCCGAAGTACAAGTTAGTGTAAATGCTGCTTACTACATAAAAGTAGTACTCACACATGTGGCGGCGCCTCGAAGAAGGCCTTCTTGTAGTACTGCTGGATCTTCTCCTCCGTGTAGATGGGCAGGTGCTTGTACGGGTTCACGGAGATCAGCACGTTGCCGATGTACGTCTGTGAACAAAACGCTAGTGAGTAAAGGAGAGAGAGGACATCCCCAGCGCTCTTTTAGGTCATAACGCAGGCTGCCCGTGTAGCCCTGGCTCCTGTTATTTGACGACGGGCAAGCTAACCGACGTTGTGTTTGGGTAGAATGCGAAAACCATCCCACGGAAGGTCACTCAGGGTATTTCTCCATGAAAATAGCTGTACTGCTGGCAATCCAAATGCATCCTTAAGAAACCACATATGCTGCCACACCAACATAAGAATAAAAAAGGACAACTATATGTGCTTCCGCGCGAAAATCGTGAGATGTAGATAGTTCGCACGCCAAGATTGTAGCATCAAATTAAAGTAATTGCTGTTAATCCACAACTTTAATAAAAAACTGGTTTAACAGGATTATGAACTTAACTTAGGCGCGTAGGTCACCATGTAGTTTTCTAGCATATGTACATCACCCGATGCTCGATGAAAGAAAAACATCGTTAGGAAACTTGCACTTTCGAATAGGCTGTGTAAGAGGGCAATAATTCAAAAGATCCTAAAGCTAAGATAAGATAAGTACTCAACTATTTAATTAAAAATCATCATTAAAGGTCTAATGTTTTTTTTTTTTTTAATAAAACTATCGAGGATTTTGGTTCTAATCATGCGAGTCCAACCGAGTGCAATTGGCCAGTTTTTTCTTGATCGGTAATAAGTTACCACACAAAACTTCGGTGTATTTTACTCACCCTTCATTAAAGTCATTTAGGCTAGAATTCTTACAACTGAATCACTGAATCTTTGTTACTACTGTATGTTTCATAAATTATTCAAAAACATCTCTTACGTTTCGGCCATTTCTTAATTCTGGAGGTTCAACGGCTTCAGTGGGCCGTGGTTCCATTCAACTAATACCCACAATGAGATTATACCCGTAATCCTCGACGCCTTTACAAATACAAACACGTTATTTATCGTTACACTACGCATTCTTAATTTCATTATCATTGGCTCAAGGTTGAATGGCAGTGATTTGGTAAGTTTGTATGTTTTTAAAACGAGGTTGATTTAGCAAGTAATGGCTACTAATATGATAAAGGAGAGAGTAAGTTTACTTAACCGTTGCAAGATTATTCAGACGTCTTCAAAAAGGACAACATTAAACTTTTAAACACAAAACTCGTGCCCAACTAATTCCCCAGCTCTGCACATATTATTATGTATAGACATAATAGTTCAAGATACTATGTTCCAACTTACAGATTCAGTTGATCAATTTGCAAGATACGACATGTGCAAACACGATGTTTTAACTAGAAGGCGAGCAAACACTTAAAGTTAAGCAAAAGCTTTAAAATAGAATATACTACACATTAAAATATCCAAGGATAAAAATCCCTACATTATTTAGATATTTTGCAATCTCCTGCACTGTTTCACAGAAACGGTACCGCTCTATAAAAGGAAATGGAATGAAGTCAAATGCTACAAATGAATGAAAGATTTCGCGCATGCAGAAGCAAGGCTATAGAAGTAAGACTGCAGAAGTAGTACACTACCGCATATCAATTGGGCAGTAAGTACCAAAGTATAAATGGAATAAGTTTTAAGGAATACAAGTCGAAACAGCCTAGATTATGTATCCGAGTACCACCGACATCACATAACTTGAATAACGTGGCGTGTATAAAAAAAACATACCTAATAAATGCGACAGGATTCTTCAGCACACGAATAGAAAGAACACCGAAGGCAATCAGAATTTAGATTAAGACCAATATTCCTGTGCCATTAAACACTGGTTTTTTCTAGCTGTTAACAGCTATTTCGCGTGTTAGGTGTCATCAAAGATGACCACACGCTTGAAGCCAGCCTGCGTGACCATTATGTTATAACCATAACACACTGAGGGCCGTATTAATAAACTGATCTTTGAGATTCACAACAAAGTAAATGTCAAGTCGTGATTACGCTCATCCCTGCAGCGTCTTGAAACACATCTCAAACCCTAGACAAGATGCATAACGCTAACGTAAATGATTTTCGAAAGCAGTGAAAATTTATGAAGTTGTATCAACGCGATTTAATTGACAAATAGGTACATTTTATACTTTACATTATCGATAACGTTAGCATTCTCGCAATGCTTCTCATCTAGGGCCACCGATTGTTAAATAAAGGGGTCCTAAATTCCTTAATGTGATGACAAGTTGAGCTCCCACCTGTAAGGTTTAGCCCTAATTTTTAGGCCCTAATTAAAATCCATGCCAGACGATGGTGCATTAAAGAGAAGCTCATCCGCCTATCTTGCACTTCTTCGTTTCTATGTCAATTTTAGGTGAGGGCGGGGATAAATAATATTTAACTTACATAAATAATGTTCTCATTGAACCGCTTCTTCAGGTTATCTATAAAGGCGATTTCGGACTGGAAGTCCTCAAGCAGCACGAAGTCCTGCACGCCGACGCGCTCGCGGTGCTGCAGCGCGTGCTCCATCGCGCCTTGGACGGACACGGGCCGCTGGAGCCTGAAGGAAAAAATGCATTGGATTAGGTGTAATGCGATAGAGTTGGGACGATGGTTTCTTAGTACGTATGGTTAAATGCTTATACTCCCTAACGGGTCTAGTTTTAAGAAGCCTGGCAATGAAGTGAAATTATGTTTTGCGTTTAATCTATTGAGCGCACGCATTCTTTTTTAGCGGAATCATTGAAAAGGAAAAATATCGGAATTTAAATTACACTAAACATATTTCTAGCTTCTTATAGCCTAGTTGGTACTGGTAGTGACCATGCCTACAAAGCTGGCGTTGTCGGGTTCGATTCCCGGCATGGGCAAATATTTGTGTGATGAGCATGAGTATTTCATATGAAAAATAATCAGATGAGGGTGTTCAGTCACCCTATCACCAGGAGTTCAGTACCTGCAAGGGTCTGCTCTAAACTGGCCTTACGGTCAAACAGTTAATACAGTTAATCAGATTTATTTCTCAGTCTTGGATGTTTTCTACATGTATTTTTTTTTATTCCTCTATAAGTATTTCTATCGTTGTCTAGTACCCACAGTACAAGCCTAGAGCTTGGCTTGGAACTAGGTCAATTCGTGTGCGATTGTCTCCTGATACGAGTTTTTATTTACTTAATAACCTAAAAACATCGACGTAGAATTAAGGACCTACGATCTACGATCAATATCACTACATACATACTCGTAGTATAAAACAAAGTCGCTTGCCGCTGTCTGTCCCTATGTACGCTTGGATCTTTAGAACTACGCAACGGATTTTGATGCGGTTTTTTTAATAGATAGAGTAATTCAAGAGAAAGGTTTATATGTAAAATACTTTAACCCAAAGCGAAACTAGGGCGATATTATTATTAAATAATATTAAACTGCACTTAAAACAGTTGTTTAAAGCCAGCAGACAAACATAAATACCCTTTTTTGTTTAGATATATAAAATAAAAAATTGAGCACTTATCATCTATTGTTTGAGAAGTATGAAATATCTTATGTTGAGTGATATTTAAACCTAAAAGTCGAAGTAATTCTCACCGCATAGTGTGAATCCTTTGAAGCGTACTGAATTTGTTATTAGACATTATTACGCGTACTTTTACTGTCATCACTTCACTAGTTATATTTTCACTGGCTATGAGGAATACGACCTCTATTCAATTCCACTGTCTTAAACCATACCGTTATTTAGCTAACGTAGTTCTTATTTAGTTGATGGTAGCCGTATCGTAAATAAGCAATACGGTTTCGTGTAAGTTAAAACCAAGTAGAAAAGGAACTCAATAAAAGGAACATTAGCGAGTAATATTCCAATAACGACTGACGTCTGTCTAGTTAGTAAATCTAAAATAAACACTTTAATGATCTTTGTGAGTAATAAAAGAAAGTCAACAATCGTTTAGTTCTAAGTTAAGCTAAATACAGTGTTTTATTAACTTTGTGAAATGTTTCGCAGTACTGGGCCTCTATTCAACTGTGTTATAACGATATCGTTTTTGACCTGTTTCCGTATTGTCAACGTTTTGATAACTCTTATGTCATTTACAATTCTTAAACGTGTCAAACACGATATCGTTTTAACGCACCTAAATAGAGGCCCTGCAGTGCCTAGTTATGTTTTGCTTTAGGATTTTTAATATGTTTTGAAATCATAAATTCATACAACCATTTCGTAAAACGTTTTTTGCTAATTAGATTTGTAGTAGAACAATCTCACCCAAAATGACCTAGTTTTCTAGTCTTATACAAGAGTACATTTTTAAATACACAGAAAATATCCATGACTCAGGAACATTTGTTCTCTCGCGGTCGTCACACAAAATTTGCTCATACTGGCAATCGAACCCAGGACCTCTAGTTTCAACAAATTAATTGAATTAACTTTTGGTACCATTGTTTTCTTATGAGCTATATTAAAATTCAAATCTTCAGAAAAAATATTATAAATCGATTGCTGAACTTGTACCATAACATAACAGACATACAAATTAAACAGATAGACAATAAATAGAGCTACAATAAATAAAAAAGGAACAGGATTAATGAAAAGCTAATTTAAGTATCTAGCAATTAACTTTAATGCAGTTGGAAGTGACTCTGGCAAAAACTCGTGAGTATTTGTTCACGAGTCTTGGATGCACTGTGTTTAGAGGATTTATCAAAATCCCATTCCTATACCTAGCCTAGCCTATGCCTAGTCTTTTGTTAAATTTGGTACTCCGTTTGTTGTATCGTCCCCTGATATTTATTTATAAATAGGGTCATACAATTGGCAAGTTGGGGGGCAAGGGGAGAACGGATTATAACACCTTTTCCGGCCCAAATGTCAACCTCACCTGCCCGCGCCGGATGGCGGCGGCATGGCGTATACCATGCCGCGGTGCTCCCTGCTGGATAACTGACGAGGATATGACGACCGAGTAAATGGCGGGATAACCATTAAACCTAGTTGGGTAACTGACTAGATGAGGCCTCATCGACCTTGGGGTTTAAGTCACCTCTAAAATGCATGACCGATCATGGCGGGATAACCACACACCTGGCTGTAGCTAGAAGAGGCACTCGGCGGCCTTGGAAGTGGAAATACTTCTTGAACGATCAGTAGGAGACGAAACTCTGAGAACAAATCAAGCGCGGCGGTACGCTTTAAAGTAGCAGCCCTGCTAACCGTCTAGGGTACTATGGGCTAATAACCTGTATACCTGAACCCTATACATATTACTGAAACTCAAAGAAGAAAACGGACCGATATAAACACGACGACCTTTGGCACGAAAATAAGGACACTGATTGGATGTTGGAACGTCCGTACTATGCGTGAAGAGAGTAGAGCACATCAGGTACTCAAATACATGAGAGACTATCATCTAGATATACTAGGCCTATCTGAGACGCGGTGGAAGGACTTTGGAGAGGAGCAGATAGAAGACCACACTCTATTATACTCAGGGCAGACGTTGAGACATGAATATGGCGTGGGTATCCTGCTCAGCAAAAGAGCTTGTAATAGCCTCCTTGAATGGAGACCAGTGTCGGACAGAATAATCACGGCCCGATTCTTGTCTGGAGTGAGAAAAGTCACAATTGTGCAATGTTATGCACCCACTAACTCGGCAGATCTGGACGCGAAAGAGGCTTTCTACAACCAACTCACAGCTACACTCAGGAACGTGCGTAAGGGAGATATTGTCATCTGTATGGGTGACTACAACGCGCAGATTGGAAACATTAACCAAGGATTAAAACCATGGATGGGAAAGCACGCACTGGGAAATCGTAGTGAGAATGGCAACATGTTGATAGATCTTTGCTGCGAACAAGACCTGGTGATCGGCGGTTCAATATTTCCTCACAAGAACTGTCATAAAGTCTCTTGGGTGTCGCCGGACAGACGCACTGAAAATCAAATCGACCATATCATGATCAGCAGGAAGTGGAGACATTCACTGCTAGATGTCCGAAATAAACGGGGTGCAGACGTCAACAGCGACCACCATCTTATAGTTGCCAAAATCAATCTGAAGATAGCAAAGGCTCAAAAGAAGACAGCCACACTATCTCGGCAATTTGATGTCTCTAGCTTACGTAATCCGGATAAAAAGCAGGAATTTAGCATGGAGCTCCACAGGCTATATCACTCTCGGGAAAAACACAGAAAAACTGTCGAGGATGAGTGGAAGGTTATCAAGGACACATTCCAAGCATGCTGTAAAAAACTGTTGGGCTATAAAAACAAAGATCGCAAAGAGTGGATCTCCTCAGACACCTGGGATAAGATCACATACAGGAAAACAATTAAAGACAAACTAAACTGCGCAAAAGACCAAAACACAAAAGAAACTCTAGCTTACCAATATTTTGTCTGTGAAAACAGTATAAAGCGCAGTGCCAGGAGAGACCAACGGGCAAGAGCCGCGGAGATAGCTCAACGAGCGGAACACGCCGCCGACACGGGTAACATAAGGGAGCTTTACCGTGCTGGTAGGGAGCTATGCAACAAACCACTAGCAAACCGACCCATAGCGGACAAAACGGGCAAGCTTCTTACCACACTGGAGGACCAAATGCACAGATGGCATGAGCACTTTGCCGAAGTTTTCCACTCTGTAGTCGACGAATGCAGCGAGGCTACTTCTACTTGTATACCAGAGGAAACTACCACCTTGGACATAAGTATCGAGCTTCCAAGTAAAGAAGAAATATCAAAAGCAATTAGAGCGCTCAAGAGTGGTAAGGCCCCCGGAAACGATGGTATCCCTGTCGAAGCCTTAAAAGCAAATGCGGAGGTTGTGGCCGACATACTGTATCCCTTGATAACGTCGGTATGGGAGTCCGAACAAGTGCCAGAAGACTGGAAAGAAGGCATACTAATAAAGTTGCCCAAAAAAGGAAACCTGTCCCAATGTTCCAACTGGAGGGGAATAAATCTGTTACCCGTATGCTCCAAAGTACTTTGCAAGATCTTGTTACACAGAATGATAGGTGCGGTCGACTACAATCTGAGGGACGAACAGAGTGGATTTAGAGCAGGGCGGTCTTGCATTGACCAAATCAACGTGCTGCGTATGATTTTAGAGCAATGCAATGAAATGCGTAGCGAACTTTTCACTTTGTTTGTAGACTTCGAGAAGGCGTTTGACAGGGTCAAATGGACTAGCATATGGCGCATATTGAAAAAAAGAGGTATACCGGACAAGATCATAAACATCATTCGTCATCTTTATATGGGTTCCTCTTGCAAGATCTTGCACAAGGGACGGCTATCAGATCGTGTCCCTGTCACAGCTGGTGTGAAACAGGGTTGTTTACTGTCGCCATTGTTATTCCTCATTGTCTTGGATGAAGTCATGCGCAGAGTAGTAAGTCGGGAAGAGAGAGGGTTGACGTGGGTGAATGAAGGTATCCTCGAAGACATTGACTTTGCTGACGACCTTTGTCTATTCGCAACATCACGAGAACACCTTCAGTCCAAGACGAACGACCTCACGGATTTTGCGGCGGAAGAGGGCCTGCGCGTAAACTGCTCCAAAACAAAGGACATGCGCCTTAACACAACAGACGCAGAGCCAATATACATCAACGGCGAGGCAACTCGATCGTTTCACGTACCTGGGTAGTGTGGTCGACCCGTCAGGGGGAGCGGATAGCGATGTGGAGGCGCGAATCAACAAGGCGCGAGCAGCGTACGCACGACTCAAACCTGTCTGGACGTCTACCATTATAACTCAACGCACCAAAATCCGAGTGTTCAATTCTAACGTCAAGTCAGTCTTACTGTATGGATGCGAGACATGGTTCGTTAGGAATGACATTACCAGACGTTTACAGGTGTTCGTCAACAAATGTCTGCGGCGTATCCTTGGGATATTCTGGCCACGAACCATTTCTAATGCAAGACTGTGGCAGATGACTGATCAAAAGCCCATAAGCCAAGAAATCATGGAACGGAAGTGGCGATGGATTGGACACGCGCTTCGAAGATCGGACAACCACCTGTCCAAGCAAGGTCTTCGCTGGCAATCTACTGGCAGAAGACGACCGGGGCGTCCTCGGACTACATGGAGGCGATCAGTTGAGAAGGAGGCTGGCTCAATTGGTCTCGGTTGGAAAGAGCTGGAAGAAGCCGCGCAAGATCGCGACAAATGGAAAACTCTTCTGCGAGCCCTATGTCCCTAATGAGGGATAACAGGAGCACATCATCATCATCATCATCATCATCAAATAGGGTCATACAATAGGGTAGGAGTAGGGTAGTGCAGTGTGGTTGCCGGGTTAGAATAGTGCCACTCCATGTCTTCCCGTGGATGTCGTGAGAGGCGACTAAGGGAATAAGGGCTTGTGGTACTGTTAGGCGATGGGCTTACAACCTGTCACTAACACACTGGTAAACATCTTAGCCTGATTGTGCAACATGTGATAATACATCAAGAAGTTTTTAGAGTTGTTGGTATTTCTGTAGCTCTGCCTACCCCACTCTGGGAATGAAGGCGTAATGTTATGAAGGGTCATATAAGCTAATATTAAGAGCACGAAGTCGTGTGGGTGTATCGGGTCATTGCCGACCGTATGCTCTTGTAAGAAAGACGAAGTTCATCTGGATTCTAAATTTCAGATCAGTGGCGTCATTAGGTTATTTGCACCTGGAGGTTTATTAGTGGGGGACAAAATAAATTCTGCGAAAACTGGTGATGTAGATATTATTCTAGATGTTTGAGATAGGCGCACGCATGTCAGCTGACGTCGTATTATGCAAATTCCTTGAATTTTGCTGCCGTTTTCGGCACGTGGAGCAATTTGTAACGGAAGTTAATTATTTATTGCTATTCACGTACTTTTGGGGAATCTAAGTAACTAATTAAACTAATTAGGTAGCTGCTAGCAAATTTAAGTATTTTCTACAAAAAAAAACTAAGAAATAGTCGGCTAAATGGTAAATTTTTGAGTGTAATTGCGACAGTAAAATAGCCCCAGATGGCTTAGGCAAGCTGCATAACGCTTACGTTAGAGGTTTGCAAAAACTGACAAAATGTGGAGAATTGATAAGATGACGTACGTTGACGATCTATCGTGTCGGCTGTTTTGTCAATTCTATCCAAACAGTCAGCGTTAGGAGTCTAGGCCCGACCTACTACCTACCTACTACAAAAAAAACATTTTTCGATCGAGCGAACTTTTCTATTTTCACCTTTAATAAGCTTAAAACTTATTATTTTTCAGATGTCGCAGTGGCCATATAGACGCCGCAATGGCGTGATATTTGCTAATGTCAGCGCGACATTTCAAATACCAGGACGATTAGGGTTTGCAACTTTGCAACGACAAGTCAAGCTATGCCCGAACAACAGTATAAACAGTAGTACGTTTTCAAACAAAGGTATATCGCGTGGCTTGCATGTGTGCGTGCCTCAACCGTACGCGCTGCGAGCCACCACAAGCAAACTCAACAGGACGGACCAAGCCGGTTTAGTCAGGGCGACGACGACGTGTGTGGATGCGTGCGTAAGCTTTGCGTCCGAGTGGCAGTAGGTAACCAAAACGACCTTACTTTGCCATAACCGGTGACGGGACGCCGGACTTAAAGGCTTGCGTGATATGAATAGGCGGTGGGTACCTACCCTAAATAAGTACACGTCGGGTATTTTAAGATTTCTGGTAAATATCTTGGTATCGTTTCGTTAATAACTGGGCACTAAAGAAGATATCGTATAGTTACAAATTTTACATACTGACGCGTTTAGGAAAGATACTTTAACTGTACTCCGGATTTTAGATAAAGGAATTCTAATTAATTTACGGAAATATCAACATATCTTTTGCTTCACATGTATTATTGAGGATTTACCTACAGGGTATTTTTTTTAAATTAATTATTGTATTGTAGTATTGTTAGGCGATGGGCTTGCAACCTGTCACTAATACACTAGTAAACATCTCAGCCTACTTGTGCAAAATTTGGTTACAGAATTATAAACATATATTTTTAGAGTTGTTGGTGTTTCTGTAGCTTTGCCTACCCCACTCTGGGAATGAAGGCGTAATGTTATGTATGTATGTATGTAATTATTGTATTTTGTTCGTTTTTTCTTGTAATCATTAACGTTTTCTATGCATCAGGTATTTAACTGTGCACCAGAAAAATACTCGACGTAAATAATATTGGGCACTTACGTGGGTATTTGATAATTTCTATTAGTTTGGACATCTGTTGGCAGAACGCGATGATGTGTAAAATACCTTAAACTATGAATTATACGCGGAACTTCCGAAAGACTTCACACGATACTGACATAATATTAAAAGCCTATGATGATGGCAAATAGAGGATTCATGCTGAACTGATATATATATATCGTATGTCAGTATCGTATAAATATATATATATATATATATATAATATATAATGATATGGATTACATCAAAGCGTTTAAGAAATTCTTTCATGACACTCACACGTTCCGGAATTTTGGTAATTTAAATTCATTTAGAGCGGTAGATACGCACTCAATTAATGCGTTATCTAACAAACTCGTCATGGCACATTTTTACACATAATTATGTCGTTGAGAAATAATTTCCTGTCCTAAATGTTTTAGTATCTCTAAAATTTTTGTTTGTTATGTTAAAATTGCACTGGCCCCAAATAACCTTAGTAGTTTTAGAAGTTTATTCTCAGTTTACAGAAAAAAACTAGCTATTGCCCGCGACTCCGTCCGCATAGAAGTGATACATCGCTACTCGCGATAAAAAGTACCCTATGATGTCCTTCCTTAAAGTTCATGCTATCTCCAAACCAGATTTCATCGAGATTGGTTTAGCGGTTTAGCCGTGAAAGCGTAACCAACAGACAAAGTTGCAATGACAGACATGGCATAACTATTCCAAGCTTATTCAACGTTTATTAGTAAGGGAGTAAGTATTTAGGTTATAGTTTTTATTCATGGTGTAAGTATGAATGGACGTCAGTATTTTGTACTATTTATTTTTGTTAATGTAGTTAACAAAAGATTTCCTTAACATTTTTTTTACTTATCTTTAGTTTAAAACCGGATTCACTTGTGTTTAAATTATACGTTTAACTGCTTGTATTGCTAATCATAGATAGGTATTGTTTCTTTATGACCTCATAGCAAACAGAGTTCAACGGCTTCTGCTAATTGTTCACATCTAGCTTATCAGCTTAGAGTTTAACGCGAGAATTCCACAGAAGGAACATTTGTACAAGAAAAGTAATTAGTTTGCGATTTACGCATTATAGAGTTCAAGATTTTTTTCTTATTAAGTCACAAAAAGTGAAACGTGAATTGGTGTTATTTAGACTTGGCAATGACTAGTGGTTTAGTCTTTGTTGCCTGTGCCAATATCTAGTCGCAATATGTAGAAATTAAAATATCAGTAAATTGCAATTACAACTACATGTAGTTAAAATGTATAAAATTATACAGAAGGAAAAAGTAAATATCATTATTTACTTTAGCCTTCTATAATTTATGGAAAATCTACATACACATTAAAGGAATGATGAAGTGGCTTTAGCCAGTGGGTGTCTGTCTCTGTAAGTCAATATGCAATGGAAAAGATTTAAAAATACAAATAATAAAAATGGTAGACATCCACTAACAGTGGTTATCGAACCAGCACTCTATCAATAACGATGGCGTGTCGTTTGTCCAAGTCGCCAGGGAGCCGACCCATTTTCATTACCGCCAGTCATTTGCCATGATGTTATTGTTTTGGGCATTTTTAATGATGAACTGGCAGTTTTACGAAATGTTCCAGAAATTTACTTTTACCTCGAATCCTGGTGACGGCACCAAGAAAAAGTCACAGAAAAATATTTAGGTACAACTAAGTAAGTATTTATACCGTTTATTTGAGTAATAATGTAGTTCAATAACCCCAACCTAAATTATTCAAGATAGGGCTATGTTACCAAGAAGCTAATTCTTGGTTATCAATGGTTATAATATCTTCATCTGGTCAATGTAAACGTATTACAATACATATCGACGGTGGAAATTTCAAATGTCGTAAGGGACAAACGCTTACTTTTCAGGGGAGCCAGAAAACAAAATTCCACTTTTTTTAAATTCATAACTTGGAAACTACTCATCCCATTAAGATGATTCTTGGAAGCATACTTTTTAAATAACTTTGCCTACCCTAATTTTTTAATTGGACATCCATAAATACAGTGGTTTAGGAAATAGTGTCCCTTACAACAAAAAAATAAGAAGAAAATGTGTGTTACACCTCCGAAAACACAGTATTTATCTGACAAAATGTATTCTTTTTAGTGCCTTACAACATAGGAATTTTAAAAATATTGAGATATACGATATTGCGCTTAATGAAACAAGACGTTATACAAAAATATTTGACCGATACAACATAGTGTTTTAAATATTAGGAAGTTACGACAAACTTTGACCAACTCATAACTTTTTTATTAGAAGTCATATCGAAATTTCAATACAACAAATAGATAGAAAAAAAAATACTGACTTCAATGGTATATTTAGTGTACTTACGACAAAATGTCCCTTACGACATTTAAAATTTCCACCGTCGATATACGTTTTGAAGAATTTTCGTATCTATGGCAATACCTGTAAAGCCGTTTTGTTTTCAAGATATCTTAACCTTCAAGACAAACTTGAGATTACCAAATCTCCATCTGCTTTAGCGCTCACCTATCACCAGGTGGCCTACGTGTGCTCTTGTACCTTCTTTGTGTAAAAAACTTCTTTCACGCATTTCTATCCGATAACACTTGACATTCTTTAGTACACGAAGGTCGCGTTATACCTCATAACCGTTGTTTTTTTAGTTGGTGTAAATTCTCGCGACAACCGTGAAGGTTCGATGCGTTCAGCCTAATCACCTCCTTGACCTCTTTCTATTATAAGTAGTCATTTTGGTACTAATGAAGAACTGGAAAGGATTTGTGTCACTTCATTTAGCGGAGCTAATAAACCTTCAAATTAATAGTTCGAGATATTGTAAATGCAAATGTTTGCGAAGATCAATAGATTTACTAGCTAAATGTTGAGCACGATGAATTGACCTTACTTGTTTTTAACAGACTTCAATTAGTCGTAATCTTTTTTTTACAATGAATTAGCTACTTTCTACTAAACTTTACTTTTCCCGTGTGTGTAGAATGGTGCCACTCCATTTCTTCCCTTCAATGTCGTAAGAGGCGATTAAGGGAATAAGGGCTTGTAGTACTGTAAGGCGATGGGCTTGCAAAGTCACTAATACACTGGTAAACATCTTAGCCTACTCGTACTTGTGCAAAATGTGGTTACAGAATTATAAACAAGTCTTTTTTAGAGTTGTTGGTATTTCTGTAGCTCTGCCTAGCCCACTCTGGGAATGAAGGCGTGATGTCATGTATGTATGTAATTAGCTACTTAGTTACTAGCTTAATTCTAAGCGATAAGAAATTTCTCGCTTGTCGCTCAGTGCGTCTCTATCGTTACAGACTGTTTAGAAATGGAAATCCTAACGATAAACATGTCGCGGGCGACTTGTGCTAGCCCCTCAGACGAAGTTGAACCCAAGAACGTGTGATTCATAAAAT
The DNA here is from genome assembly GCA_949316455.1 of Acleris holmiana. Taxonomy (NCBI): domain Eukaryota; kingdom Metazoa; phylum Arthropoda; class Insecta; order Lepidoptera; family Tortricidae; genus Acleris; species Acleris holmiana. The sequence continues at coordinate 2,918,395 of OX438773.1, read as the reverse complement.
TAAAATGAATATCAAAATCTTCGTCACAAATAATTCTGTGAAATTTATCAGCTTTACGTCATAAATGTGTCCATTAGCTTTATTCTTTGAACCTTTTATTAGCGGTAAAAGAGTCACAAAAAAGCAAATGTGTGAAGTCATTAAAGTCTTTTGACTCACGAAAATGCTGTAAAATACTCTAAGTATTTATAAAAATAACGTTTAACTGTCTAGTAACTTTGTGAAACAAACATGTTTGATGAAACGCTTTCTAGCTGACAACACTTTAATCACTAATAACTTCTACTTACAAGCCAATGAGGAGTTGCTATGACCTTCCGTTTCCGTTTATTTAGTCATAAAAACTGCATAAGTAGGCAAAAAAAACCTTACCTTAGTAACGAACCCCTTCTCTTACTTTTTACCTAAGGCAGAAAGTACAACACGCGACTTAAGTCAACATTAAATGAATGAAGTTTTTTAATTTGGCGTAAGGACCATTAAGTATAAGTTATTTCAACGTTATTTATTTATTTATAAAAGAAAATCTTGATCAATTACAGTTGCTACCAAATCGTTGGCCAATGTATAAAATAAACGTATGTTATATTAATTTTAAAACTAAACATGCACATGATAAAAATATACAATACAAGTTGTACATTGTCGTCATGAGTTTTTAAATATAATTATTTTACCGACTAATGCGGTTCAGGAGTCTGCATATACGTCGCAATCTTGGACCCTATTGCACGTCTACTTGAATCATTCGCCTTACACATTATTATTTTAACCTGCCCGCCCGATCCCGAGTCTTAATTTAGCTACAAGGTGATTGACTTCGTCTGTTTTTGGTAACAAATAAATTCTCCGCTGAAACCCGTCGGCAACTTGACCGAAGTATTTTAAGCTCGTGTTGCAAGTGACGAAATGTTCACAGCCATAATACCTTGACGTTACAAGCGTGTGCTGGTTTAGCTGCCATTAATCTGCCTGTGTACAGCTTGTTGTTATTTAAGGGTTGGTTAAGAGCTATGTTGAGGTTTCACAATAGCCCGTAACTCAGAGTTCCTTCGTAACTTTTTTCTTTGTCAAGACAAGAAATAAGAACAAAAATCAGAATAGGTCAAAGATTATTACATGAGCGTCTTTTCGTTCAAATAAACACTGAATATATTATGATACGACTGACTGACTGATGCTAATTCCATACTAGGATAGTGGTAGTGGGTCATACACAGATTTAGGTTACCGTCTTTCCTGTGGACACATCATACCCGCAAAAACGCCGTCAGGACTGCTTTAGACCTATCATATAAAACATAACTTATATGAACACAAGCTTTTAACTATTGGCCACAGGAGAGACAAATTTTGTTTTTAAGAGTGTACCCTACGCAGGATCCGTCCGGATCGCTACCACCATCTTATCCATTAACCTACCGCCAAGCAATAGTGTTCGCATTGTTCGCATTGGTGAAATTACAAGCACAGAGGCATTCCATCTTAATCCTCAGGGTTGGCAACGCATTTGAGGTCTTAGTCTAAGTCTTGGGAATTCAAATGTCTATGGGTCTCGGATTCCACTTACCATCAGGTAGCCTGAGTGCTCGTGTGCCTTCTCCTTAACATAAAAAAATACAGGGCCACCAAGTGTATGTAGAGGAGTTTGCCTGTCTCATATTGGCCTTAAATTTCTTCTTCTCTCTTTACTATTCTGTCTACGAGTATCAAGTCACAGGCGTATTATAGTTTATATTTAAAAAAAAAAAACAGAGGACAATCTCACAACAATTGGCCTAGTCCCGTACTAATCTCTAGGCTTGTACTAGACAACGATATAAATACTTATATAGAGTAACAAAAACTTTAGATGAAAGGATCCAAGACTCAGAAACAAATATTAATACTTGCCCATCGAACCCAGGACCGCTAGCTTTGTAGGCAGGGTCACTACCATCTAGGCTAACGCGACGTCGTATACTTATACCTCTGCTCAGGAAGTGTCTTTGACGTGCAATAATCAGCTGATTACAGAGCCTATACATATAGATTTTATAGGCCATGTGGTATGTATATACGTTTATACTACACTTTGTTAGTAAGTGCATAATTACTACCCTAATAAAAGGCGAGAAAGCCGTTCATTAAACCTTCTCAAAAATCAGGGTAGAAATATTGAATGGAATTTCATAACTGCCCTGTTATCGCAGGGCAGTAATCTCGTATGAAAATCCATTATTACCCCGTTATGTATTTTTTTTTAATTCTCGATGACGTTGTCAATCAACCCACTTTGACACGCACGCAAGTTGGACCCTGCAAATCGGGGCGTATTCACCTTCTTTAACGTGTTTTGGCACGCAAACTGAACGGAGCGTTAAAATTCACATTTAGAAAAACTTTTGTTACTGCGGCTCTACTTTGAAATCCGTAATTCGAACTTTATCGCCATGTCACTTTTTGGCAATAGACGAAGTTCGAATTAACGGATTTCGAAGTAAAGCCCCTGTTGGATGGCGCGCTCGTTCTTCCTCAAAAGAATTAATTTGTTACTTTTGTATTTTATTTATTTTTTAGTGTAGTTTAAACCATATATATCATATCACTCGAGGGTAAGTACAGATTCTGCTTTGCGTCGGGTCGCAAATGCACACTCGATTAGTAATCCGTGTCTTTCTCCCCTTGGTGAATAAACTACTATAGTTTTAGCTTCGTAAGGTGAGCTTGCCATACGTGATAATTGATGTCAACGGTCTATGACAGCTGCATAGTAACTGTTTAACGGTGTTGACCGTCGCGTCCGTTCGCACTTCCTTAATGTTTGACTAGGAAACAATGACATTACTAACGTGTTCTATGTCAAGTGCCAGAAACTGTAACTTCCATGCGAAATTGATTCATATTTGAGTTCTGGGCACTGAATACGTGTTGTTTGTTTTAGTTTATAAAGGATATTGTATTTTGTCTAAGATACCTTCGTTAAGGTATTCATAAATGCTTTTCGTTTGAAATTTCTTGATACTTTTATCATCCAATTATCATGCCATTTATAAGCACCATAGATACTATGGATCCGATTTAAAATAAATTTCTAAAATTGAAATTAATTAGTAAAGCTATGTTCATGTTAAAATTGGTTATTAGAACAATTATTACACAAAATCATGCCATAGATAAAATAATCAAATTCAAATTCAATTATCATTTATGGCATATGACACACATATAGGTACACAAGCTATTACCTTCATAGTTTATCGCTATTCCCTCGGGAACTGTCTAATTTTCCGTGATAAAAAGTATCCTATAACCTTCCCCGGGATCTCAGTTATCTCCGTAACGGATTTCATTAAAATGAGTAACATCACAATTTTAATCACATATAACAATAACAACAAGGTCTTATGAAGCAGATAATCTGAGTGGCAAAAGTAATGCTACACGTGTTTACTGTTTTTTTTTTTAAGTACCTAAAGGTGAAGGCACACGAGCACTCAGGCCACCTGATGGTAAGTGGAATCTGAGTCTTGGATCCTTTCATCTAAAGTTTTTGTTACTCTATATAAGTATTTATATCGTTGTATAGTACGAGCCTAGAGATTAGTACGGGACTAGGTCAATTGTTGTGAGATTGACCTCTGTTTTTTTTTTTTTTAATATAAACTATAATACGCCTGTGACTTGATACTCGTAGACAGAATAGTAAAGAGAGAAGAAGAAATTTAAGGCCAATATGAGACAGGCAAACTCCTCTACATACACTTGGTGATGGCCCTGTATTTTTTTTATGTTAAGGAGAAGGCACACGAGCACTCAGGCTACCTGATGGTAAGTGGAATCTGAGACCCATAGACATTTGAATTCTCAAGACTATAATCCTAAGACCTCAAGTGCGTTGCCAACCCTGAGGACTACGATGGAATGCCTCTGTGCTAGTAATTTCACCGGTTGTCTTATCCCCATACCAGAAAACAACAATGCGAAAACTGTTGCTTGACAGCAGGTTAATACTGTTTATACTTCACTTAGATAAGGTTAATCAAATTGAACCGTTTAACAGCTAGATAGATTAGGTTACTTCGAGTCAAAATTTGACAGTTACCACGTACAAAATGTGTCAAATTGTGACTCGAAGTAACCTTATCTATCCGCGGTTTGAATATAGGAACCAGATATTAGTGTAAGACATTAAAGATCAGTCCGCTTTAAGTATATGACGTATTATTACGTCTCGATTAAGTACCGATTTCAAGCAGGTTTTATTTAATAGCCATTTTTAGTCTAGTGACCTTTGCCAGCCTTGACCGATTGCCTGGCGGGGCACCACACCAGTTTTTCAAAGGCTAACCAGATTTTAATGACTCTAAATTTAGTACCTATGTACCATTATAGTCCGATTTTAAAATGCATTAAGTGTTATTGGTAACAGTTTAAAAATACCGTAATCATAAATACGAGTAATAATACGAATATCTTTGGCCAACTATGGTTGCCGGGTTAGAATAATGCTACTCCATGTCTTCCCGTGGATGGCGTAAGAGACGACTAAGGGAATAAGGGCTTGTAGTACTGTTGGGTCATACACAGATTAGGTTACCGTCTTTCCTGTAGACACACCGAAAGTTAACGTTTTTAAGGCCTAATTTTCTGGCTAAGCCTATTCCCGCAAAAACGGCGTCAGGACTGCTTTAGACCTACCATATAATAACATTACTTATATGCACACAAGCTTTTAACTTTTGTTTTTAAGAGTGTGTATGACCCTGTTAGGCGATGGGCTTGCAACCTGTCACTAATACACTGGTAATCTTCGTGGCCTGATAGTGCAACATGTGTTTATAGAATTATAGAATTATAAAGAAGTATTTTTGGAGTTGTTGGTATTTTTGTAGCTCTGCCTACCCCACTCTGGGAATGAAGGCGTGATGTTATGTATGTATGTATCCTGTATTCGAGAGAAAAAAAATAAAGGTATTTTTTTTTTGCAACAATCACTCATCGAATAAAATAAGAAAGAAAAGAGAACTTATCTAATATTTTAATTTATTGATATTGGCTTAAACATAGTAATTTCTGAAATAAATGCAAGTTTCTTTATACTCGTCAGGTCCGTATATTTTAAACATGGACCAACAGCTGTGACGTAATTCTTGTCGTCGATTCTTTAATGAGTTTTTGCAGGGGGTCTGAAAACTAGGACTTTTCCAAGCTTAAATAAAATGATAATTATTTCGCGTAGGTATACAGTTAATACAGTTATCCTTGTCTTTCATAGCACTGGAAAAAGCGTAAAAAAAAAGATGGTATAGTTCCCAATTCACAAAATGAGAAAGCATGCGACTAGGAAGAAGTAACAACGTTATTAATGCGTGTGGTTAAAATTATGAATAGGGAAAAATGCCAATGCAATAAGGAGAATCATAAATGCATGTGGTAAAATTCATGAATGGGGAAAGCCCGATTGAAAAATACGCTTCTGCACTGCTAGCACAGTATGACGCCGCGCGAGTTATGTCGCCAGCGAGATGGACTACCTGTCTTGTTCTGACCGTTCTAATTTTAATTTTTTTATGTTAAAGAGAAGGTACACGTGCACTCAGGCCACCTGATGGTAAGTGGAATCTGAGACCCATAGACATTGGAATTCACAAGACTAATTCTAAGACCTCAAATGCGTTGCCAACCCTGAGGACTAAGATGGAATGCCTCTATGCTAGTAATTTCACCGGTTGTCTTATCCCCACACCGCAACACTGTTGCTTGGCGGGTGGTTAATGGATAAGATGGTGGTAGCGATCCGGACGGACCACAGGGTCCTATCACCACTAAAATAGACCAGCACGGCTAGCACATGACGGCGCGCGAGTTACGTCGCCCGCGAGATAGACTACCTGCCTTTTTCTGACCGTTCTAATTAGACAATGACGGGTAGTCTATCTCACGGGCGACGTAACTCGCGCGCTATCATGTGCTAGCCGTGAAGGACGGGTAGTGTATCTCGCGCGCGACATAACTCATGCACCATCACGTGCTAGCCGTGCAGGAAACAAATGATTTTGAGAAAAATGTAAACACTTCCTGCTTAATACTCGTATCTCCAACCAATTAAATACCCTAATAGATATAGATACACATCTGTAATCAAAAAGGATTTTTTAAAATAATATTGATAAAATTGGTAACTAAACGAAAATCGAAGAAAGCATATCACCATTGTTGCGAATTCTTTTCCCACAGTGATAAAATGAACTCAATACTTCAGGGCCTCTATTCTACTGCGTTATAACGATATCACATTGGACGAGTTTTAGAATCGTTTATGTCAGAGTCGCCATTATTGTAAATGACATGCATGAGTTATCAAAACGTTGGCAATACGGAAACACGTAAAATACGATATCGTTATTACCGTGTAGGATCCCAGCCCAGATAAAAGAAGATAGAGTTAAGTACTAGTAACATTAGCGCCGCATCGTGTGGTCCAACGTTTAAAGTGCTTTGTCGTTTTAACGCAAGGCTTGACCCGCCATAGGTAATTGAGAAAAGAGTCAAAGCAACAGGGTACAAACAGTGACTATCAAGTGTTGTCTTGTCTATACTAGCGAAAGTAAACAGCGCATTTACGCTGAAAACTATTGTTTGCAAATAGTTATTGCACTTATCGGCTCTAGTACCATGAATTCTTTGCCATTCAACTGTGGAACTTATGTAGTTGCCATAAGTCATATAAGTCATGGGTGGTATGTGCAGACATAGAGAGTTCGTTTCCATGGCATAGGTATGTTTATTGAGTAAATGTTTGAGACTGATGGACGTTGTTAGCGAGCTTTTGTTGAGGTTTGTTTGGAGTAATCTGAAAGTTAAGTAGTGTCTCTGACGTAATGACTGAGAAGGATATAAGGCAGGTACAGGGCTGGGGCCTGGGATTCTACACGGTAATAACTATATCGTCTTTGACCTGGGCCTCTATTTTACTGCGTTATAACGATATCGCGTTTGACGTGTTTTAGAATCGTTTATGTCAGAGTTGCCATTATTGTAAATGACATGCATGAGTTATCAAAACGTTGGCAATACGGAAACACGTAAAATACGATATCGTTATTACCGTGTAGAATCCCGGCCCAGTTTCCATACTGTCAACGTTTTGATAACTCTAATATGCCAATTACAATAATGGCGACTGTGACAAACGATTCTAAAACACGTCAAACGCGATATCGTTATAACGCAGTTGAATAGAGGTTCTGATGTAGTGAAAAGTCCTTTCCCATCGTGTTTTCTCAGAAATGTTCGTATTTGTCATACTACTTCATCAGTACCCATCAAGACAACATCGTGGGGGAAGGTCGCATCACAAGACTAATAATCGATTTGGAGTGGTTAATACCAGAGTATTTTTTTGTTAATATTTAAGTTACCTACATCTATTCTCTATAAAATTTGTTCGTGGTGGTTTTAACATCTCAGTGTAATATACTTACTTCAATCTCGTGGTTTGACATTTGACACTGCTAACTAAAATACTCTATTTATTTAATACAAACACGTCGCTTAATAATACAATAATTCATAGACACGTCGGTATCATTCAGAAGTAGTCGTGTGTTTGGAGGTTTCACGATGGGAAAGGATTGTTCACTACATCTATAGTAGAATTATTTTGACAGATGGATTGCCTTCATTTAATTTTCAGCTTTAACCTCATACAAATAAAATAGTTATTACTAAATCGGTAGACGTGGGTATTCTGAAAATTGTTTTTTTTGTATGAAATTTAAATGCTGGGAAAATCTCTGTCAGTGCTAAACGTACAGCCTCTTTTCTACTGCGTTATAACGATATCGCATTTGACGTGTATCAGAATCGTTTATGTCACATCGCCATTACTGTAATTGACATAAGAGTTGTTGAAACGTTGACAATACGGAAACACGTCAAAGACGATATCGTTATTACTTTATTACCGTGTAGAATCCCAGCCCTGAACGTATTTAAGTTGCATGTCACTTGCAAAAAACTTAACTTAGAGCACGGGATACCATCGGCGTTAAAATTTTAATTTAGTTACAAGGTATAAATGTGTCGTTTAGCGATGATTAGGTATTTGATAACAGCGGTAAAGTAAATTGGATTAAAGATGCAAAAGATTTTGAAACATTGAGTGATTTGATTGATTACATTGACATACAAGATAATAAAAACCAGCGATACGTCGCCATGTGTAGACGTTGCGCAATTTTGTCAAAAGGCTGTTTTACGACATTTTCGTACGAAAAATAAGACAGATAATGCTTCTGGAAATGCCTCTGAACGTTTAAACTGCCGAGCTGATTTAGATAAATTTCGGTATGGAGATAGTTTGAGTACCTACCGGAGAAGGATACAGGATAGTTTTATCCCGGAAAAATATACAGTTCCCGAGGGAGCAGCGATAAACCAGTTCTGCGGGGACGGAGTCACGAGCAAAAGCTAATCATGATATAAATTGTTATGGTTCCTTCCTCATTGCCAGTATCCTGGGAATTGAGGGACTGACACTTACCACCGTATTCAGAAACATTTGAGAGACAATTAACTCTTCATTTAGGCGATGGGCTTGCAACTTGTCACACTGGTAAACATCTTAGCCTACTTGTGCAAAATGTGGTTACAGAATTATCAACAAGTCTTTTTAGATTTGTTGGTATAAGGCACGCTATAGGTAGCACTCAGGCCACTACCTGATGGTAAGTGGAATCGGAGACCCATAGACATTTGAATTCTCAAGCCTATAATCCTAAGACCTCAAATGCGTTGCCAACTCTGATGACTAAGATGGAATGCCTCTATGCTAGTAATTTCGCCGGTTGTCTTATCCCTGGACCGGAACACAACAATGCGAACACTGTTGCTCGGCGGGTGGTTAATGGATAAGATGGCGGTAGCGATCCGGACGGACCCTGCACAGCGTTCTACCACCACTAACCGCTATGTAATGTAATTCTTATTTTTTCAATTTGTATGAAAAATGTCATCAGGAAAAGACTTAACCGTCATCAACTGACTTGCGCAAACGTTAATTAGCACGAATGTGCCATACGACACCCTCTGTCACTTTCTAATTCGCCAAGGTAGAATGTGACAGCATGCGCCTTAAGGCGACATTAAATTTTATGAACGCTTAATGGCATGATAAATGCCAACATGCGAATTAACGAAGATATACGGACATTAGGTACTAATGTATCGTCGGCATAACAAATTATATCCATTAATAAGATATTTCTAGACACATGTAATCAATATCTCTCGTGAGTTGACAATCTCTGCAAACTAACGGTCGTGTGCGCGGCGCTTATCGCTAAGTGGTTTTAGTGGTCACGGTTTGCGACTAGCTATAAAACTTTTATAACGATATTCTTTATTTGAAACCCCACTGTCGTTCTTATGAGGACAGTGAAGCAAAAAACTTCCATACAGAATGCGATAATGTTTTTCTTCCCTTAAACGTTGTCCGATTTTTATGATTTTTGAATATGTTATAGATATTATAAAAAAACAATTTCTGTACGTTTTCCTTTCCAATAGTTATTGGAATGAAAATAAGCTAAAAAACGCCGACTGTTCACAATGGAGTGTTGTATGTACTCTAATGTATGGTAGTGAATGTTGGGTGTGGCAGGATAAGCATGAAAGTCATGTAAATGCAGTAGAAATGCGCTCTTTGCGTAGTATGTGTGGTGTGAAACTGTGTGATAGAGTAAGGAATGAAAACATCAGAGAGAAGTGTGGTCTGAAAGAAGATGTAGTGACTAAAATTGAAAAGGGCATACTTCGATGGTTCTGTCATGTCGAAAGGATGGATGATAAACGATTGACGAAAGAAATATACAGTGCGAAAGTAAGTGGAAGGGTCGGAAAGGGCGCCCTAGGCGTACTTTTTTGAATCAAATCGGAGAAATACTGGAAAAGGGCTGAATCTTAAGTACCCGAAACCGACGTGCATGCATGACTCGATGTATGAATGTGGCAGAAGCGAAAGAGCTTTGTCAGGATCGTAGCAGGTAAAAAGAAGTGATCTCTGCGTACCCCTCTGTATGTATGTATGTACAAAAGCGGAAACGCACGGACCTAGTTTTCCATAGTAACTACAAAATATTTAAAAATAGTGAAAATCGGATTAGATTTAGGTGAGAAACCTTATGGAGCTAAATTTGTATGGAATATTTTTGACAGCTACGCGATCTAGGCATCGCTTCACAATCCTCTTAATATTTATGCTATTCTCCTAGCTGATTGTTCTGTCAAAATATCCAGATAATTTTTCCAACTTTTCTTTTACCCAAAAACCTTATTCCAGATAAGCTTTTGCCTGCGCCTTCATCGTTTAAATTTTCTGGGGCAAAAAGTAGCCTGTGTGTTATCCAGGGTTTAAGCTATCTCCATTCCAAAATTCATCCAAATCCGTCCAGCCGTTGCAGCGTGTAAGAGTTACAAACTAACACATACACACACATTTTCACATTTATTATTACGAGTATGATGAACACTAGAACATAGTCCTTTCCGATTTACTTTACCTTATAAATACCGGTGAGGGCGCCACTATACTAGCAACGTTGAAACATAACAGCTTTTTCAACATGATACGGGTCACTATTGGGTAACCGTTATAAAAGTATAACAATGACGCCGTGTCACCTTCGACTTTGTCGAGTAACCAGAGCCGAAGGATCGGGTTCCGCATGACACCATGCTTTATTTTCGAGCTACATGCATAGTATGAATAGATAAGTAGGTCATCTCCGGCCGTTTACAAGTTTACATAATACAATGTCATATACAGCGTGTAAATTTCATACGGGCATATATTTTAACAATAGTCAATATACACCCTAATTAACATAAAAACGTGTGTAACAGCAACATTAGTTGTATTTCTTTTTTTCTTACTAATTAATTCAGCAAGCAATGTATGACATTGCGCCAATTAAATTAAAGCATCTACATAATAGTCATGTTATGCTCACGAATTGTTATGGTTTGCCATTTGTTTACTTCGCCCATGAAAGTCAAAAATTTCGGTCATTAACGCAGGCGGTTCACTCGCCTGAGATTGGTATTTAGTTTCCACACATTTCGTCCTTGCACTTGGATACAGGCGATACATTGACGACCGATGGACGCTCGCACACTTCGTACATTGCTCCTAAGACAAACTTTAAAAAATTAACTGCTCCTCAATAATAAAAGTTAACAACAAAATATCTTTCTCACATGATTTGTATGATCGTTAACTACGTCAGGATAAAATATATGCCCGTATGAAATTTACACGCTGTATAATGTAATAGAAGAAATAGGAATCCCCTTGAAATTTCGAAAGTCATTTCACCGAATTCGTGTAGTTTCAACGAATTTCATTTCATCGAAAGCTATTTTCTGCTGAAATCTTATTGTTTTTAAGTTACACGTATCTTAAGCATAGGTTACGTAGGTTAGGTTAGGAAAGACCTGTGACCACCAAAAATTATAACTTCTGCACTTGGAAATGCCTGTCGATGAAATGAAAATTCGGTGAAGTAAACTATTCGATAAGATTAGTGTCAACATTTCGAAACTGCATAAGTAATTTAAAAATTATACGGGTAAACAACAGACGGAAAAACGAAGAAACGTTAGGATGGATAATTATGGTGTCAAATTAAAACATTTTCTCGACACTCCTCGGAAGTATTGCCAAAGTATTGAACAGGCAAAGAAGATGAACTACTTCTTTTTTTTATACTATGCTACAAGTGCCTTCTAATGTACATTTATAGTTAAGTAACTGGTTAGTGTATGCACTACAAAGGACTCCAGCGGCTTGGTTTTCGTAGAATTAGTTCTTATCCAAGAAATATTTCCTCTACATTTCAACTTTCTGGGTTCAGCGGTACTTTGTTTGGCAGTCACGGAAAGTTATGTTCTTACTTATGTTTAGATTTAACAAAACTTTCACACACACAAAAACTTAGTAGTCTTATCTACTATTTTAAATTTACCATCAACTCAAATGGATATAACAATATCGGATTTGGAATGACTTTCCTGCGCGTTGTGTAAGTTGTTATACGAGAAACGCAAACGTGTTCGAGACCTTTTTTTGTTCAATTCGCAACTTCCACTCAGGGCTCTGCTTAGATTTTTTGCTGGGAAACAATATAATTATGACCGTTTAAACGTTCCTATACTGCCCTCAGAAATCAATAGGTAGGTATCTCAAATTGCGAAAGGAATTTCAACCCTATTCCGTTAGCAATGAGATTGCACTTGTTACAGACGTTTTATCTGAGTGCATAAAAATTACAAACTAAGTATGTATATAGAAATATGCAAGTTAAGCATATGAAACGCTGTTGGGCACAGCAACAGTCTACTGTCTACCTTCTAAGGTAGGCGGGAATGGAGTTTACATAGAATGTATCACTTCGCAGAATTTTTATTTCGTAGAAAGATAATTCCTGCTGAAACCTTTATGTTTTCAGGTTATCTTAAGCTTGAGTTACGTTGGTTAGGTTAGGTTAGACCTTTGACCACCGAAAAATAATCTGAGAACAGAAAGGTTACAGCAGAAATTAGCTTTCTATGAAATAAAAATTCTGCGAAGTGATACATTCTATGAAATGAGTTTCTGTAAAACAGTGTACAACCGTGAGTAACATTTTTATAATAATGACGCTGTTGATGATTCCATATCCTTAGGTAAAATTAAGCAACGGAGCACAGCGTCGTGGATTGAAACAAAATAGGCAACGAATAAACAAAAAAACCGACATAATATGATTATACAGAGTGACGTAAACTCAGTAGGCATGTTTTACCAATTTGTACAGCTGTAACTACACGATAAAAGGTCATTGATGAGTCTAAATAAAACAATGGAAAGTAATGATTATTACAAATTTAATTATTTACAATCGATACCGACTTCCAATTCTTAGAAGAAATGAATGCGAAATGGGGTCTAGGTCATATATTTTATTATTCATAATATTGCGTTTATTATAACTTACTAAAAAGGAGTTTGAATTGGTGGCAAATGGAACTACAATAATAAACATTCTCAATTGACAACTAGAGGTTTTTGGGTAATTTGAATAGTGTTGCCGGTATCACTCCGACCGAATGCCTTAATTATTACTAAACTCTTTTTTGCCAAAATATTTACTATACACATCTCCCTCTAGTGTTTTTTTTGTGTGTACATAAAACCTCCCCTGCGTCATCTCTTACGAGACAGAATGATACGATCGATCGAGTGAAATGTCATTGAAAACTAACCTTTATTACGCGACGCGACTCAAAAATGAGAAAAATACGAATTAATTTAAACCTTAAGAACAAAACAGTACGAGTCTTACTGTCTGTCAATTACAAAGATTCAATATCATTCTAGCCTTGATGGTAAGTTCGGTCTGAAAGTGGGTATTATGCTGTGCTGCGGGGGTCAACAGTTAAATCTATGCTAACAAAATCAATGACTATTTTTAGCGTATAAAAAAACCATACAAATACAAAACCTGTAAGAACAGTCGTGGGGCACGACGCAGCTGGTTTGGCTAAAACAGGCTAAGGAGACAAAGGCTAAGGTCAGCCAGTCTGGCTAGACGTAGATTTATCAGATGTGTCAGTAGTGAGTAATGGCGGACAATGCATCCGCATGTTTATTGTACGGGGCCGTGAATACGTCAGAAATAAGAATAAGGCAATCCCTAACTTGGGCAGCGTCAGTAGTAGTTGCGATTTTTTGTCCCTTGTTGATTTACAGTCATGTAAGCAATGTCAAACAAAATTGACAAATGTTAATGTGATATAGCGCAAAAATGATTAGAACGTTACTTTTGACGATAACTAACGTATTGCTATTCTGACGATAGCAATGCACAAGTTGCAAAAGATTGCCAGAAGTTTGGAAATTCTCAAGAAATTTATTCGAAATATATGCCAGTTTATTTATTCTCTACAAGATAACAAGAACCGTATTATCCGAATCATCGAACGATACTAATGACTCCAGATACGACATGACATAGGTCTTTTGCCTTATTCGGCCGAAGTAAGTAACCCTGGGTCATCCTCATACTTCGTACTCCGACTTCGCCTCCAAAACGTTTAAAAATAAAATGACGTGCCGTATCAGGTGTTCCATCATCTTCTCTTCTATATTCTATAGTTTTTAGAATGTCTTTTCTCGTTGACCATCTCCTTTCTATTCTTCGCAAACACCACATCTCAAACGCTTCCAATCTTACCTTATACAAACATGAACTTCAAAAACAGTTCTCTCTTTTACATACGTACCTAAAATCACGCCTTCATTCCCAGAGTGGGGTAGGCAGAGCTACAGAACTATCAACAACCCTGAAAAGACTGGTTTATAATTCTGTAACCACATTTTGCACAATCAGGCTAAGAAGTTTACTAGTGTAAGTATTAGTGACAGGTTGCAAGCCCATCGCCTAATAGTACTACAAGCCCTTATTCCCATAGGCGCCTCTTAAGACATCCACGGGAAGACTTGGAGTGGCACTATTCTAACCCGGCAACCACACGGGGCAACAGTCACAGTCGGGTAAAAAAACATTTGTCATGTCGGAACTACAATAAAATTTATCTTACAGTTATTATCTAGATGGCTAGAGTGAGTGCACCAGGAAAAGATGCCATCGCAATCGCTGAGAGAATCTTAAATTTACGACTGAGCTTGGTTCCGATAGTCTGAAAGTTATTGCTTTGTTAGCTCGAAGAAGAGAAGGTAATGCTTACTTATAGGTTAAATTGTTTTCTTTTACTAAACCACGTAAACAAAAAACCGGGCTCTTTTGACTTTGTCAAGTAATTTAAATTATACTAAGAGGAAATGAAATTGTATGCTACAAAGTAAAGAAAGTTGTATTGCCTCACTTCACATTATGAAACAAAATCCCCCGCCGCGTCTGTCTGTGTACTCGCGATGATCTCAAAAACTACTCTTTGGATTTTAATACGGTTTTCCCCATCGGTTAGATAATTTTTATCGAAGGTTTTTATGGATAATCAATTCTGGTTTATGTACGGGAGTTACAAAAAACTCGCCAAAAAAAAAAACTAACCTAACCTAACCTAACCTAACCGAAACGAAGCGAAAGCGGGTCGCTAGATTTGTATAAACAATATTAGTTTAATTTTATGGCATAAAATCTCATTTTCTTACACTATACTTAAACTACTCGAAGTGACGCGTAGTAATTGAACCAGCAGTTAAGGATTCAAGAAAATTGCCAACTTAAGTACTTATATTAACCCAAGTTTTAACCAAAGTTTCTAGCATATATTTTGCGTTTTAATATGTCTTTTTCTACGGTATGGTCATGGCAAACGATCACACATGCCACCTGATAGTAAGCGGGATCTGTGACCCGTAGACAGTTGCGTTCCCAAAACTACGATCTTAAGTCCTAAGACTTCAAATGCGTGGCCAATATTTTATTACAGGTAAACATTACAGTCCTTTAACTTAAGGTCATACAAGTGTCAATGAATGAATGATGTATAAAAATTAATCCCTATTCCCCTTGGTCACGGCATCACGCATGAATGGCTGGACCGATTGCGCTAATTCTTTTTTGTTGTGTTTGTTATCGTCAGGAGACCGTTCTTATGAAATAAAAAAAAATGAATAATCTACCTACCGGGACATCAAGAATGTGGAACAGGGTGAAGCCGCTAACGGGTAGCTAGTAGAGTTATAAAAAACAAAATGAATTTGGCTCCGTAACGAAGTAAGGAAAAGCGGTTAGCGAACGGCTACACATTGTGAAAAACTGTATCTCAAATTAAGTTTCGCACACCTATTCCTTGCTATCTGTGTAATCCAGTATATTTCTGACGATAGCGTCCTACTGCTGAGTAAAGGCTTCTTCCATGAGCTCCTAACGTTGTCTGTCCTTAAAAATGTCTGACTAAGTATTTTGTATTTAATTTGGGAGCCTGCCGTTTGGCCAAATGTGATATATTTTTTTAGAATGTATTTTAGTACCATTGTGTAAAACCCTAAAGGTTAGGTTAGGTAAGCTTTAATCAAATCCTTAAATATTTACGGTAACAGAAAGCGGGTTGTAAATGAAAATTTGGGAAATGAAACATTTGACTAAAAATATTTTGGCCTAACGAAACAGACCCGTTTAATTTAAATATCCTAAAGCACCGACTAACACTCATAACTTTTAAAAGGCATTTTTACTGGCCAATAACTTATTCAAGACTCGAACGTACATATAAGGCACGCCGAGTCGGACCGAGGTTAATGCCACTGTGCCAAAAAAGCCAGGCGCGCCCGCATGACTCCACTATACGTGCCCGCGTTGCTAATGTTCGTTATTTAACCGACTTTTGGATGAGCATACATTTTATAACAGCGATAGGTAGCGAAGGGACTTGGGAGTTGGAGCTTTCAGCCATATTTAACGTTAAATCCAAGAGTCTCCCACACGTAACTTTTTTTGGGGAAGCGAAACGGGCACTCAGGCCAACATATGGTTCTTCATAATTAATTAATTCATTGCAGTTTTGGGAAGGCTAATAAATCATAAGACTGCAATGCTGTTATTTTATCAGCTATATTTTTTTTGTACGTTCTTCAAATAAATTGTGTCGACAAGTGAAATCAAGACCTCAGTTCTTTCTTTAGTTTTGCGGCTTAAAAAGTTAAGGCGCATAGTTATAAGCAGTGATTTTCAAGGTTTCCTTTATAAGGAAGTACGCCGTACTTACTAATACTACTACTACTTACTTTTAGATTATCTATTTTATTTATGAAATCCGTCGTGTTAATACATAGTTACTTATAATGAAATGTACAAACATTCCTTTACAATTTGGAAGATACATGCCTTTAAAAAGTTGGACGGGTGGACAGCATAGATTTAAAGTAGTATTAGGCTCGTTATAGTACGCTTTAGATACGGAACCCTAAAAAAGGATTACAACTGACACAATGTTTAAAGAATCGCGTATGAGACCCGGATGCGCATGATCTCATGCCGTGACTCAAATCCGGTAGAAATAAACTTTTGTCATAATTCTAAAGCTTGCATTCAGCTTGATCCTTTATTCAGGGTTCCAATATAAAATATTAAAAATAAGTAATTAGATGTCCGCCTATCTGACTCTATATATATATTTTTTTTATGTTAAGGAGAAGGCACACGAGCACTCAGGCCACCTGATGGTAAGTGAAATCTGAGACCCATAGACATTTGAATTCTCAAGATTATAATCCTAAGACCTCAAATGGCCAACCCTGAGGACTAAGATGGAATGCCTCTATGCTAGTAATTTCACCGGTTGTCTTATCCCCACACCGGAACACAGCAATGCGAACACTGTAGTCAAGCAAAACAAAGAGGCACGGCCGTACCATCCTTTTCTCGAAGCTCTTCAGGTCATTTTTAGCATCCTGAAATTTTGTGCTGGCTAAACCTAGAACCCTGACCTTTTATTAGGGTTCCGTAGTTAAACTTGGATCCTTGTAGTTTCGCCATGTCCGTCCGTCCGTCCGTCCGCGGCCTAGCTCAGAGACTCTTAGTACTAGAAAGCTGTATTTGCATGAATATACATATTATCAGTCACGCCAACAAAGTGGTAAAATAAAATGTAAAAAAAAAATCGAGTGTACCCCTACACGTAACGTGGGGATGTATTTGGATAGGGATTTGGTGTCGTTGGATAGGTCTTTCAAAAAGTTTGTGAACACAATTTTTCAGTTTATGAAATATTTACCTTTATAGCGCCAATTTTTTGTTAGACTCAAGGGTGACGACCCCCGAAAAAAAACTTAAACGAAAGACCGTATAACGAATTTAAACGGAAAACTATCACGACTAAGTAGATACCATTGGTTCTTGAGATACAGGCGATTATAGTGTAAGGCTACTAAAATCATCTAAGACGGCACCAATTGACTTTAAATAGAAAATTAGTTATTAGTTTTTGATTGTTATATTTGTAGTACTTAACCACTGAGCATGGTCCGACATGCTCTTACCCGGCTTTTTTGTAATATATGTATAGGGTATAATATTTCTTTCATATATATTATAATAACATTCAATTTGATCTTGTAGTTTTACAACTACTGCCCGTCAAAGTTCCTTAGTTTTGTCACTTCACTGACACGTTTTACTGTTTTTCTCAACAACTACGAAAAGTAAAGTAAAAACTTTTAATAATGGCTAATCAGATGAGTTGAAGATTATACTATTTTTAATAGTATTTCATAAGGCTACTTAATACAATTGCCAAAAATAAATTTCATTTGCTTTCAATATCTGTAGGTATGTCAAGTCCTTAATTGCCATCGAAGATGCCATAGGTCTTAGAAAGCAAAGGCGACCACGAAGAAACTTACTTCGTAACTCATAAACGGCTCGAAAGTGTTGAACTTAATAATAGTTTAATGTTTGTCATAAAATTGTTAGCCAGGGTTAAACACTTGGCCCCACTTTCTACCATAACTAATAATGACTAAATAGTTAAACTAACGGCTAGGCATTACCGAAAATGGGTCTCTACCATAAATTTCATTTGGTTGATAGTTCTTTGTTGATAATAATATTAATAATATTTCTGGTTAAGAAATTATTCAGAAAATCAATTATAAGGTCTATCTTAATAAGGTAATAAATAAAATAATAAAAATAAAATGATTCTTTATTTTGGTTTGAACCCATCACTAGGACAATTGACATTCACACCTTACAATTAATAATACAATACACAACCTATAATTTACAATACTTACACAATTCATAATTTATAATTTGAAATATCCTTCGCTCTCCGAATAAAAAACCGGCAAGAGCATGTCGGAGCATGCTCAGTGTAGGGTTCGTACAACAAACATAAAAATCAACAAGTACCTAATTAGTAATAAGTAATAACTAATTTTCTTTTAAAAGTCAATTGGTGCCGTCTTAGATGATTTTAGTGGGTATAAACATTTTTATCGCCTGTATCTCAAGAACCAATGATATCTACTTAGCCGTGATAGTTTTCCATTAAAATTCGTTATATGTTCTTTCATTTAGGATTTTTTTTCAGATTTTTAGTATTTGTAGTGTTGGCTGTAGGAGGGGGGGGGGGGGCACTTGAGTCTTACAAAAATTAGCACTTTAATGCTTAATATTTCGTAAACTGATTACTTAATCGAAAAACTGTTTTTACAAACCCATAATATTTTTAATAGACGTATCCATCGACACCCCACAGTATAGGGTAGACGAGAAACTTAAAAAAATGTACTATGAGTTTCTGCGTTAGGCTGCGGACGGACGGCCGGACGGACGGACGGACGGACGGACATCGCGAAACTATAAGGGTTCCGAGTTTGACTACGGAACTCTAAAAAACTCGTGCACGCCTTAACAATATTGTTGTCCGACCCACTCAGCCTCAGGCTATAGAGGCATTGCTGGACCATCCACTTTTTAAGTCTTCCTTTAAATATTGTTACGTTAAAAGCATCTCAGTTATATAGATTTGACTGCCTATTTTAAGCGTTGGGTCCCATAATATCGATAGTCCAGCCAGTTTTCATGCTGTCAGCTTGTAGGGTAATGCAGAGGGTTTGTTGCCGTTTCTCGTAATTCGGCGAGGAATGGCCTCGTCTACCGTAACATGAGATATTCTCCCTGATAGTTCAAAGCAATATGGTTTTTAGGGTTCCGTAGCCAAATGTCAAAAAACTGAACCCTTATAGATTCGTCATGTCTGTCTGTCTGTCCGTCCGTATGTCACAGTCACTTTTTTCCGAAACTATAAGAACTACACTGTTGAAACTTGTTAAGTAGATGTATTCTGTGAACCACATTAAGATTTTCACACAATAGAAAAAAAAACATAAATTTTGAGGGTTCCCCGTACTTAGAACTGAAACTCAAAATTTTTTTTCATCAAACCCATACGTGTGGGCTATCTATGTATAGGTCTTCAAAAATGATATTGAGGTTACTAACATCATTTTTTTCTCAATTGAACAGTTTGCGCGAGAGACACTTCCAAAGTGTTGAAATGTGTGCCTCAAATGTGTGTGAATGATAGAACTAAATAAAATATATGATGTACATTACCATGCAAACTTCCACCGAAAATTGGTTTGAACGAGATCTAGTAAGTAGTTTTTTTTAATACGTCATAAAAACATTGATCAAAGCTACAACGAACTTTTATATTATGTTACTTGCTGCTACGGAACCCTTCATGGGCGAGTCCGACTCGCACTTGGCCGCTTTTTTACCCAGTAGAAGAGAGACACTGATATAGGTGAAAAACTTAAGTAAAGGACCTGCATGTAGTTGTGTTCAAAATAAGAAATTAAAAAAAAACCCGACTCTAAATAGTCTCTAAAAAAACCTCTATAAAGTAAAATTAATAAGTAGTGGCCCTAAGGGCTGATTGTTTGATAAGTTGATAGTTAACTGAACACTGACACTGTGTTCAGTTAACTATCTACTTATCAAACAATCAGCCCTTAGGGCCACTACTTATTAATTTCACTTTATAGAGGTTTTTTTTACAGACTATTTAGAGTCAGCGGTTTTTTTAATTTCTAATTTTAAATTTTTCAACACACACTTTTACCTACGTCAAAGTTATAACACCCCTCCTTTTGCGTAGCGGATTAAAATGAATATAAAATTTACGCCAAATTTAGAATACAGTTGCGTTACTACTTACAACCGTTTAGTGGTGGTAGGACCCTGTGCAGGGTCCGCCCGGATAGCTACCACCATCTTATCCATTACCACTCGCCAAGCAAAAGTGTTCGCATCGTTGTGCTCCAGTGTGGGGATAAGACAACCGGTGAAATTACTAGCATACAATCCATCTTAGTCCTCTCGGTTGGCAACGCATTTGAGGTCTTAGGATTATAGTCTTGAGAATTCAAATGTCTTTGGGTCTCAGATTCCACTTACCATCAGGTGGCCTGAGTGCTCGTGTGCCTCCTCATAAAAAAAAAAACAGGTCACATTCTTGTGTAAGTTTGTACCTAAAAGCGAAAAGAAATTTCTATGGGTCTATAGGCTCGTGTGCCTCCTCATAAAAAAAAACAGGTCACATTCTTGTGTAAGTTTGTACCTAAAAGCGAAAAGAAATTTCTATGGGTCTCCTCAGATTCAACTTACCACGGGTGGTCTGTGGGCTCGTTTTGTACCTAATCATATTTGATTTTGATTTCTATTGTAACAAAGTTGAACGTACAATGTAAGTCCCGTCCCACCTGTGACCCACGCCATAAAATTAACAAACAATACACTTCCTATAAAAAGTAACGAACGAGTTACCATCGTAACTTGACCAGAACTGCCTTCATTTTACCACATGTCTAAAGTCCAGGGTGTACTGGACGAGATGTTGTATTACGCCATTATAAATAGAGATCTGTTGTTGTTTTATAACGTATTAAAACGGGGGTCAAGGAGCAGTGGTGGTTGCTGCAAGGCGTGCCTTCGGGCGCGGTTTCGACCTACATAAGGTTTACGTCAAAGAAGTAAAACATTGCCTAGAGCTCCATTAGGGGTCTAATTTGTATAAAACTAAGGGAGTTGGGCGTCAAAGGTGTTTGAGAATGCAGGTGTGTTGATATAAGGTGGTATTGGATTATAGCAGATAATGCAATGACAAACAATGCCATGTGGATTGTTAATACATTAACAGAAGCTATCACATCAAAAATTTAATTATTTTGAGAAATATAATTGTGTGTGTGTGTGCAGTCATGTGAGTCATTTGGTATCAATTGCTTTAAGAGTATATTTTCTGTATCGATTCAATTTAAAGTGGTCATCTTTTAGTGGTGGTAGGACCCTGTGCAGGGTCCGTCCGGATCGCTACCACCATTTTATCCATTAACCATCCGCCAAGCAACAGTGTTCGCATTGTTGTGTTCCGGTGTGGGGATAAGACAACCGGTGAAATTACTAGCATAGAGGCATTCCATCTTAGTCCTCAGGGTTGGCAGCGCATTTGAGGTCTTAGGATTATAATCTTGAGAATTCAAATGTCTATGGGTCTCAGATTTCACTTACCATCAGGTGGCCTGAGTGCTCGTGCGCCTTCTCCTTAACATAAAAAAAAAAAAAAACCTTGTTTTTTTTCTCCATCAGAGAGCAAGAGTTGATTTCGCTAACTTTGTCAACCCTCCTGTAGATACACAGATGTAGATATACTCCAAGTTTCTGCGCTAATTTAGATTTCACAGGTGGTAGAAGGACTATAAATGTGCGTATCGGCTATTGCATATAAAATAGTATATTTATAATATTATTTTATTATAAGTGAAAATCTCTTTCCAACAGTATGTATTAAAAAGAGACTTCTAACTACTTGTATTACAAGTTACAAGCTTTTATTAAACGGGCCCCAGGGCCTCTATTCAGGTGCGTTAAAACGATATCGTGTTTGACACGTTTAAGAATCGTTTATGTCACAGTCGCCATTATTGTAAATGACATAAGAGTTATCAAAACGTTGACAATACGGAAACAGGTCAAAAACGATATCGTTATTACCTTGTAGAATTCCAGCCCAGGTCGTGGTAATTAGCGAGGTAGTTTTAGAACCGTTTTGTGGGCCAGAACCTAACTACACCTTGAACCTTGTTACGGAATGTATATTTATTAAAAAAAAAACTAGTAACAACACATACCTAGCCAATTACAATCCAGTCCAGCCTTGGATGTATTAAGCCGGGTATTTATTAGCGAGCTGTAACTAATGTAATATCGTGTTGTGTACGCGGCTCGCGAGCCTGTTCTCCACTAGGAGCTCGTTACTATAACTGCTACGGTTACGGTTACAGGTTACTAATGAGTACCCGGCTTTATATGAGTATGTTTTTAGGGTTCCGTAGTCAAACTAGGAACCCTTATAGTTTCGCCATGTCCGTCCGTCCGTCCGCAGCCTAGCGCAGAGACCCTTAATACAAGAAAGCTGTAATTTGGCATGAATATGCAAATAAGTCACGTCAACAAAGTGGTACAATAAAATTTAAGAAAAACATATTTTTAGGTTACCTCCCCTATGCGTAACGTGGGGATGTATTTTTTTTTGGACTACCCTATACCATGTGGTGTCGTTGGATAGGTCTTTCAAAAATATTACGGGTTTAAAGTATTTTATACCTACTAAAATCATTTAGGACGGCACCAATTGACTTTAAATAGAAAATTAGTTATTACTTGTTGATTTATATGTTTGTAGTAGGTACATACTTAACGGCTTCGGAACCCTACGCTGAGCATGGTCCGACATGCTCTTGCCCGGTTTTATTCAATGTCTTGTATGTACCCATAGTACAAGGCAGCTTAGTATGGTACTAGGCCAACTTGTGTGAGATTGTCTTTTGTTTTTTTTTTTAATCATGCAATTCTAACCTTACGTATGTAATAAAAAGTGTTCACAGATAAATCACTATGTTACTTTTTTGACTTTTGACGTGTCATTGGCTTGATTGAATGTGGGAAGGTATTTCCCGTTACAAGCTTCCCATAATTGTTTTATGAAGTACAATTATACATAAAGCGTGTGAGATTCATATAAAAAATAAATCGTTTGATACATTTCCGTAAATATTATGGGAATTAATGTGGTTGAGGAAGAGTTTCAGAAGTTTCAGTGTTACTGATATAGGCTTGTTTTCACCATTAAAGATAAGATGCTAGATTTTTTCAGTATCACAGACGATTTTTTGGTAGTAATACTATTTTAAGGGTTTTTCCGTGTGGTTGCCGGGTTAGAATGGTGCCACTCCATGTCTTCCCGTGGATGTCGTAAGAGGCGACTAAGGGAATAAGGGCTAGTAGTACTGTTAGGCGATGGGCTTGCAACCTGTCACTAATACACTGGTAAACCTCTTAGCCTGATTGTGCAAAATGTGGTTACAGAATTATCAACAAGTTTTTTAGAGTTGTTGGTAATTCTGTAGCTCTACCTACCCCACTCTGGGAATAAAGGCGTGACTTTATGTATGTATGTATTTTAAGGGTTCCGATGTCAAACTAGGAACTCTTACAATTTCATCATGTCCGTCTGTCCGTCTGTCCTTCTGTCCACGCTTTAACTCAGAGACTCTTGGTATTAAAAAGCTGTAATGGTAAAATAATATTTAAATAAAATTACGCTACTACGTCGAGTGAGATTGTATATGATGTCCTAATTAAGGTGGTGCACGTAAACTTCCAACTCCCACAAATATACCATTCGACAGAAACATAATCATTTTTATGAAAAATTACGACTCGATAATAATCATGATAATTATGTAGATAAGGCAAAACAGTCATGCGTCAAGTCCTTAGTAATAATATTAACTTCCAGCTTTAACTACTACCATATTCGTAAACATATGGTCAATCTCTCTATTAATACCGTTTAATAACGCATATGTTTGCGTAGAAGAGTGAGGTATGAGTCATATCGTACATAATTACGGCATTGTGTTAATGTAGAGACTATTGACTGTGTGACTAAGTAATTACAATATATTGCGGATTTTGCGGTAATGAATTCATTTATATGCCTATGCATCTTCAAAAGCTGTTGGCCACGACTCCGTTCGTGGAGAAGTCGTGTATCGGTATTCCGCCTACCACATATCCTTCCTTGGGACTTAAGCTATCTCCAGAGGCGCAGCTGTGAAGCGTAATAAATAAACAAACATAATTACATACATACATAACATCACGCCTTCATTCCCAGAGTGCCAGGCAGAGCTTCAGAAATACCATCAACTCTAAAAAGACTTGTTGATAATTCTGTAACCACATTTTGCACAGGTAGGCTAAGATGTTTACCAGTGTATTCGTGATAGGTTACAAGCCCATCGCCTAACAGTACTACAAGCTCTTATTCCCTTAGTGGCCTCTTACAACATCCACGGGAAGACATGGAGTGGCACTACTCTAACCCGGCAACCATACGGGGTCAAACAGAGTTACTTTTAAATTAACAGTATTAGTGACTTTTATTTAATGTTTGTTTAAGGCAACCCAATGACAAGGGTTTTTAATTGTCGTCACCTGCTACGACAGGTGTAGGTTATTTATAAATTAAGAAAGCTTGTCTGGTTACAAGGAGAACAAACACAACAATAAATAGAAAAAAATATTAATTAACTTGGGCATTATTATATTTGACTACAAAGAGGACACCCGGGACTTCGTACAATCGAAGACACTGTTATCTGACCACCTATAGACTTTAATACGTTGCTATAAGGTTTATGTTCGACTGTAAATGTACAGTTAACAGTGTCTTCGATTGTACGTGTAGATTTTTTTCCCGGTACTTCCCTATTTTAACTCCTTAGGGGATGAATTCCCAAAAATCCCTTGTTAGTGCACCTCTAAGATATCCAAGGAATATTACCTCCAAATTAAAAATTCCAAGGCCCAGTGGTTTCGGCTGTGCATTAATAGAACGGTCAGTTTCTTCTTTTATATGTATCGATAGACAGAAAGAAAGAAAGAAATAGTTTATTAGTGATAAACAACAATTACAAAAGTTTAAACGTTAATGGTTATTGAAACGTAATTTGTCACGAAATGGTCACAACTCAGCGTGATGCTGGCAGAGCCAGCGCTGTTCTTCCGTAGTGACTATTTGGTGAAGACACGACGCAATGACGCCACGATCGCACATGCAAGAGGAAGAAAAAAGTTACAAAATTGAATAATAAATAGATAGAAGAATTGTACGAAGAAAAGAGATAGAATACCGCTGTTGCGGTCGCCAGGATTCATAGTGATCAGAATCATATTAATGTTGTTCAGGATGATTGTAATTATAGTACTGATGCTGCTGTTACTACAGCTATTTGTGATGATTATGCAGACTAAGATGATTATATTGACGATGATGATATTGTTGTTGACCGCAATGATGTTGCTGGTGATCGTGATATTTTTGGTGACTTTAGAATGATGGTGTTCATAATGATGATCAGGGCCTCTATTCTGCTGCGTTATAACGATATCGTGTTTGACGTGTTTTAGAATCGTTTATGTCACAGTCGCCATTATTGTAAATGACATAAGAGTTATCAAATTGTTGACAATACGGAAACACGTCAAATATGATATCGTTAATACCGTGTAGAATACCAGCCCAGGACTAATTATTATATAGATTTAAAAGATCAAAAATCTAAAATATAGAGGTCTAGTTCGTGTAAATGAGTTGGGAACTTAAGCTGTATTATTTTATCTCTTGTCATCATCTGGTGGATCGAGCAAGCTTGTCTTTACTGCCGTTTAGAATACCGCTTCTTCAGCTAAAAGTTATAAAAAACTTGTGTCACTTTGATAAAATATAAATTTATCTGTTCAAAGAATTTTTTGCCCATATTACGTGCCTTATCGTCTTGATACAAAAGGTACTACTTATAAACGTGGGTTATCTTGAAATTCAACTACAATGGCGTGTGTTATTGTGTTTATATTAACACCAGTAACTATAACTTAATTCATTTGCGGAATATAGTTTTTTTTATAATTATTTAAAAGCCTTATTTACCCAGGGAAAATATTGCGCTTTTCATTATACCAAGTAACGTTAATGAGAAAATTTAATTCTCCATTCACGAACTTTAAATTTGTAGGTGAAGTTATACACTAATGAATACATGTAAATGTGAATCTGGGTTTTAGGGGTTTGTGCTTCAGATAGATTTAGTTGTTGACAGACAAGTTTTAAAATAGTAAACGCGATTTGAAATCGACCTATTATTGAAAGACCTGGCTTAATTTAGTTTAGTCACGATATTTCCTCTCTCTACAAATAAGTATAGCATATTAAAAGACTAACTCTCTTATTCATGAACGCACAATAAACCTATTTTAAAGTATACTTTGTCAAGAGATGAGGACGAAGCATATCTTTAATACGAGGATTGATAATTATAAAACATACTGCGCAACGAAGGACAGAAGGAAGCAGAGACAGTACTCGTACCTTGAGTTTTTGGGGATAGACTTGACAATCTCCTTATGTGTAAACTTATCAAAAGCACTAAGTATGTGTTCATTAATAAAAGTCATAAATAAACTAAACAAATTTAGCATCGGGCGTTAACGTTTCTCACTCCCTAAATCTAATTCGATTTCCACTATTTTTTAATGTTGTAGATACTATGGTAAACTAGCTCTGTACGTGTCCGCTTTTGTTTTATTATATTATTTTCATTTCAAAAAATATTTTCTTGGAAAGAAAAACGTACATACAAGTTTTTCATAATATCTATAACATATTCAAAAATCGTAAAAATCGGACAACGTTTAAGGGGAGAAAAACATTATCGCATTTTGTATGGAATTTTTTTGCTTCACATTCTTCTTAACCTAACCTAAATTTACTAATAATTTCAATGGACCTCTTTATATCCTGAATAACTTTCAATAGAATATATCAAATCATATGTGTAGGGATTTGTTATCATGCTTGTGATCTTATATCGAATATGAATGTATCTACGTCGGTTATCTAAGAGTAACCCGCTGTGAGTCATACGGACACAACCAACCCATTGACAGGGTTACCGAAGGTTACCGACATAGCCCGAAGAATAGCGAAACTTAAGTGGCAGTGGGCGGGTCACATTGCTCAGAACTGATGGCCGATGGGGCCAGAAAGTTCTCGAATGGCGTCCACGGACCGGGAGACGAGCTGTTGGTAGGCCTCCAACAAGATGGAGCGACGACCTCGTAAGGATCGCGGGATCGCGATGGATGCGGAAGGCACAAGACCGGTCTAAGTGGAGAGCCTTGGGGGAGGCCTATGTCCAGCAGTGGACGTCTTTCGGCTGATATGATGATGATGATGATAATGATGATGAGTGTATTTATGCTGATTTGCCGCCGTTGTGGCAGCGAACTTGCCTTGTTAGTTAAGTTAGTTTAGGTTTTAGTTGTAATTCCTGGTTGGAGACTGAAAACCAGCAGTGTTGCTGAGACTCATATCCGCACTCACTACCTACCTATTTTTGTAAAACATACTTTTATATCTTGTGTAACCTATTGTACTGTTATGTGTTGGTTAATAAAAATTTAATTTATTGTTATTTATTATTTCTGTCTATTAACGAAAAACATGTTGTTATAGATAGATGCAGTCGTAAGTAGATAATTAAGATTACCTTACAACTAGTACTTAGATGATGGGCCATCGAGGGGCCATAAGGTGTAAATGCGTCCTTTATTCTGTTGGTCCACGCTGCCGCCATACGAAAGAATAAGTTAAAAACCGGCCAAGTGCGAATCGGACTCGCGCACGAAGGGTTCCGTACCATTATCTATACAACCACTGAGTCTGTATTAAGATCGAGAAAAAAACGGCTAAAAAATTACGTTTGTTGTACCCGTACACTTAAATATTTATTTTATTTTATTTTAATTATTTATTCTTAAAGTGAATAAACAACTAAATATTTTGTGAGTATTTCAAGCGTCTACCTGATGCTGTTATTAATATTAATATTCCGTTTGACAGCAGAATGATGAGAGGCCATATGAGTCTCATATCCCACTTAAGTACCACCAGCCCCTATATCACCATCCTGACGATGACACATGATAGTTGACATTTCAGTGTACAAGGCGCAGCTTATAAGAAACCCAGTGATGTATCAGCGTGTTGACTTTGTAATGTAGACCAAATTGTCTCCTGCCACGTGTCATTGTGAAGATGGTGATACAAGGGGCAGGTGGCCCGTGTGCTCGTTTGCCTAGTATAAAGTACCAACCTTCATTAATTATTTACTATCATAACTCCTAAGCAATAATAATAATTAATTATTTCAAATGTTATCAAACAAACAACTAACCGATCGGTACTACCGACTTGATGTTTCCTAGAATAGGTAGATACCTAGGTCCTTTGTTTCATTTGTCGTGGTGTAAAGACCATTTGTGTAAAATATTCATATGATGATTATTTATATTAAAGCATTGTGAAACGATCCAAGGTTATCTTGGCTATAATAACAAATAATTACTCCTTGTTTGAACTTAAACCATAACTATTACGACTGTTCATAATATTTAAATAGGTTGGTACCTAAGGTTTATATCAGAACTTTAATAATTTTATATCATTATAGTTAATTGTATAGTATTTTACAAAATAAACCGTATGTGTAAACAGTGAGTTTATTACTCAGTTAGTGATGATTTTCCATGCCCCAAAAAAAGGTTTAAAAAGTGACAAGTTGATTGTCTTCCTGCAAAATGTCTGAGTTTCCTTCCGTTCGCTTCTTCTTAAGGGTGCCTTTCCACCAGAGGTATGCTACGTTGCTATAGATACGTTTGATATCCACCAATCATATTGGGCCACACCACAGCACTGGTGGGAACTGGTAGCTTTCACGTCCTCGCAGCATAGCTCATAGCAAATCTCTGGTGGAAAGGCATCCTAACCCTTAAGACTTTAAGTAATTTGACAGTGTTCGTCAGTTTTGTATCGCAAGTATTAGGTACACGAGCACTCAGGCCACCCGATGGTAAGTGGAATCAGATATCATTACTTTTCTATTCTCAAGACTATAATCTGAAGACTGTAATCCTAAGACCTCAAATGCGTTGCCAACCCGGATGGAGTGCCTCTATGCACAGTGGAAATACCATAATGTTTAAAATAAAATCAATTTGCGGTCTTTTTTTCAAAAGAAGTGCGTAGTATAGTGCTAAAATGTTACTACTGATTTTCAATAAATAAGTGATCTTACTTTAATTTTAAAAATAAATGTGTCTTTTTCTTGGACGCATATGCCAGTGTTCGAAGAAAATATTCACAGTATCATAAGAATCTAGACATTTTAAATTTAATTGCAGAATACCTTCCCGGGGTAAAAAAGTTCAATTAAAGTCAACGACCGCTCGATTTTTTTACAAAAACTCACCTCAGGCCAAAACTCGATTAAAATACAATCCTACGCGATGCATCACTCACTGCACTACACTTTGAGTTTGCCGAAAACCGGCAAACAGATCGATTCCTTATCACTAACACTTGTTATCACTGGCTGAAAACACTCGCCCATTAATTAAAAAAGAAAACACGTTAAAAAAGGTTGAAATTTAAATTGAACTGTTCCAATTTTAAATGTTAGTTTTGTTACCGGCCAGTTGGTTAAAAGGTCGCGAGTAGCGACATCGTCCCGCCGCGAGAGTAGGCAATGAACTGGCGGCAAACAGCCAGGCCAGTTGTGTCATCTTGTAGCTCGCGCTTTCCAGCTGTCGTGAAATATAGCAGTGTACGACACTGTGTGCAAATTAAGTATAGGAATAATGGCTTACAGGTTGTTTAAAATTTCCAGTTTTTTTTTTTCGTTTATAAGGGATAGGTAAAATTATACGCGGATAGCCTAGTTCGTAGACGACCTCGCACGTGAAGGTTGAGGTCTGGTGCTGAGTTCGATCCCAGGGAAGGGTAGATAAGTAAATATTTATGTGATGAACACGAATATTTTATTCCTGAGTAGGTATGTTTTAAATATCTCGTAGGTATTTGTTTCTCTATAAGTATACTTACCATGTTTATTGTTGTATGATACATGTTGCCTATCGTCGGTGAAACTGCAATTCCGCGTAACGGCGTAACTAACAAATTCAATAAGTTGCAAAATGTGCCTTACTGTCTTACTCACTAAGGTATACTTTACGCCTTGTTTTATTTGTTCCTTGGTTTGCAGTATCACAGTAATTTTAATACAAGAGTGGAGCTAAGTTTGGTACTAGGTTGGAATAAGTTTGGTTGTGCATAAGTAAGTCCACGTTTCGTATAAAATGTCAAAGTTGACGTTAAAGGTACAGAACACCAGCCTGATGATTTACTATGACGTTGACTATTATTATCATCATCGAAGAACTTTAAAGTACTAGCGACCCGCCCTCGCTTCGTTCCGGGTTAAAGTATAATACATATAAAATTATAAACCTTCCTGTTTAATCTCTCTATCTATTAAAAGAAATCGCATCAAAATCCGTTGCGTAGTTTTAAAGATCTAAGCATACATAGGGACAGACAGACGGAAGCGACTTTGTCTTATACTATGTAGTGATAGTTCGAGACATGACAGAAGCGCGTGGAGCTAACCCCATGTGCTTCTGTTTAGTCCACAAGAGAATTTTTTAACCGAACAATTGATAGATATGACCTTTTGCAACTTATAATAATGGGCAAGGTTGCCGGTAAATGGCGAGTTGGTCGGAGAAAGAAGTCGTGGCTCCGCAACATCCAAGAGTGGACTGGAATAGCGAGCGCATCCGAATTGTTTCGACTCGGTAAGGACAGGCAACGATTCCAGAAGTTGGTAGCCGACCTTCACTAGTTGAAGAGGCACTTAAAGAAGAAGACCGAACAATTGTCCTCGGCTGTGATATCCGTGGGAGGGTTTATAAATAACTTGACATTGGTGAAATACACCTTAACTGAGCGGAGCCATTTAATGTCACGTAGTTTTTCAAAATATTGTTTATTTTTAATCCATGTTCAGCTGAATACAAAATCGCGTGCATGAGCTAATCACAGAAGCTAGTTAAGAACCAAAAGTGGTGGTGGCATAAAAATGGCTAGACTTAGTGGCAGGGGGCGGGGCACGTCGAGGCCATGGGATCGACGAATGCTCGAGTGGCGTCCGCGTACCCAAAGACAGTGTGGGTTGTCTATACATGGTTTTTTTTTAAATGAGAATAAGTGACCGTTATTTTGCACCAGACGAAGTCAAAATTAGAAATTAAAAACAATTGTCTCTACTATAAGTAATTACATACATACATCCATAACATCACGCCTTCATTCCCAGAGTGGGGTAGGCAGAGCTACAGAATTACCAACAAGTCAAAAAAATACTTGTTGATATTTCTTCAACCATATTGTGCAAAATCAGGCTAAGTTGTTTACCAGTGTATTAGTGACAGGTTGCAAGCCCATCGCCTAATAATACTACAAGCCTTTATTTCCTTAGTCGCCTACTCTTACGACATTCACAGGAAAACATGGAGTGGCACTAGTCTAACCCGGCAACCACACGGATAACAAGAATAATAAGAATTAGAATTTTGCACAAATACTTCTCAGTATTGGCTACGTTATTAAAGGAAACTAGTGCGGATTTGACCGTTATTATTTTCATATTAAGAAAAACGAAGTATATCTGTAGCTATAGGTGGACCGACGACGTGGCTTGCTGGTAACAGGTGGATCCAAGAGGTGCATCCTTGTGGTAAACTTAGGGGGAGGATTGATGATGATGAAGTCTTCCTGTTATCCCTCATCAGGGACATAGGTTAGGGGTGGGTTTTCCATGATTCACGATTTTGCGCGGCAACTTTAAGCTGTCATTTCGTTTAAATTTTAATGAAGCTGTCATTTCGTTTGACAGACACTCGAAAAGCGCTGTGTTTTAAGAGAATAACAGCCAGGCCTAGCCAAGATGCAAAACGCTCCTAACTTCTTTACTATCGCTCAAAATGTATGGGATGACAGTCGACATACATTTTGAGTGATAGAAAAAAAAACCGTTAGTGGCGTTTGCATCTTGGGTAGGGCCTCAGGAGTGGTCATTTTCCGGCTGAAAAGCTAATGATACTCGTAGTGTTGCGTTAGGTTGCGTCTCCACCAGAGCTATGCGAGGTAGCGAAGCGGTGTGCGAGAAAAAAACCACCAATAGGAGAGCTGCGCTGAGCGAGACTAGGAATTCTATTAAATAAATAAATATCAGGGGACAATCTCACACAAATTAACCTACATAGAGAAATACATAGAAAACATCCAAGACTCAGGAACAAATATTCGTGCTCATCACACAAATATCTGCCCTTACCGGGATTTAAACCGAGGACCACTGGCTTCAGAGGCAGGGTCACTCCCAACTTGATGACACGTTGGCCTAGTTGGGAGTGACCCTTTCAACGCATTTGCAGTCTTAAAATTATGACCAGATGGCCGTCTAAAGACACGTTAAGTCATAGAAGTGTCTGTGACGTGTTATGTGACGCGCATGTTGGAATTCACTTAAACAGATCCGTCCCACTCTAACTAGCAGTTAGCTAGACGTTCTTTTTCACTCACATGGATAACAATTTACACTCTCAGGTGTTCCCTGTTTCTATACGGGATTCTTTTAAAAGCAATATGTTTGCTAACAGTTAGGTCTACGGGTCACCCCGTATCGATCGCACAGTAATAAATAATACAACAAATGATAATACCAGTGAAATCAGTAGCATAAAGGCATTCCATCTACTGAGGACTACCTCAGGGTTGGCAACGCATTTGAGGACTTAGGATTGCAGTCTTGAGAATTTAAATGTCTATGGGTATCATATTCCTTCCCATTGTCATAAAAAAAACATTTATTATCAAATCTGTTCCTTATCACCATAACCAATAGAGCAACTCAGCCAAGATCAGATATTAAGATCTCGAGATTACAAATGTCAATGGTCTTAGATACCACTATACTCCATCCCATAATTTCTTATCATTTTGAAACTGTTTAGGACCCTCAAATGTAGCAACGTTTATTACGTGTAAAAATCTAGCTAAACTAAGTTTCGAAAACAAATGTTCTAATATTTTTAAGAATAGATGTAATCTTTATAGTGTACAGACTGTATGCCAAGGCCAAGTTAAGAACAGTAATTAAACAATTAAATTCAGCAATTGCATAGAATTGTTTTGAAAGAGCCGGTTTACTCATCATAATATATGTACATAACTTAATTCACTTTCAAGTTGTTATGCAATTAGCGTTAGAAAAGTAAATATAGAAAAGATATGCAGCAGTCAAGGACCTTGTGCAGGCTACCACCATCTGATCCTTTAGCCTACCACCATGTAACAGTGTTCACATTGTTATAATGTTCCGGTGTAGGGATAAAACAACCGTTTTAATGACTGACGTATTACTTAGAGGCATTCCATCTTAAGGCATAGTTTGTTGTTGGCGACCGCGAACGACGACGGCGACCGGGTCACGCGACACTCTGTTTATAAGGCCACACATGCTACCACGCCCACACTGAGACGAAAAGGGATGGCTTCAAGTGCTTTCGCGCGAATATCGTGAGACGAAAACAGTTGCGCGCACCTTCACACTGCCGACGAGAACTCCCTTCACTCGCTGGCTGTTCACTCTGCCGATGAGAACTCCCTCCACTCGCTGGCTGTTCTCACTGCCGACGAGAACTCCCTCCACTCGCTGGCTGTTCACACTGCCGACGAGAACTCACTCCACTCGCTGGCTGTTCACACTGCCGACGAGAACTCCCTCCACTCGCTGGCTGTTTACACTGCCGGCGAGAACTCTCTTTACTAACTAATACACTCGCTTCTCGCTGCTCGCCAACTCGTATCTAGTTTCTATCTCTACTCGCTTCTCGCTCGTCATCGGCGGTGGGACAAGTGCCTATAAATCGTAGGGTTTCGAAGATTCAACCAAAAACATGCGAAAACCGTGTTAAGTCTGAAAATTTTGTTTCTAATCGTGTTTTCACGTTTAAGAGGACTGTGAAGCAAAAAAAATCCATACGAAATGCGAAAACGTTTTTCTCCCCTTAAACGTTGTCCAATTTTTACGGTTTTTTAATACGTTATAGATATTATGAAAAACTATGTCTGTCCGTTTTCCTTTCCAAGAAAATATTGATTGGAATGAAAATAAAATAAAAAAACAAAACCGGAAACGTACAGACCTAGTTTTCCATATAGGTAATATCTACAACATATTCAAAAATCGTGGAAATCGGATTAGATTCAGGGGGTGAGAAACTTTATCGCCCGGAGCTAAATTTGTATGGATTATTTTTGACAGTTACGCGATTTAGGCATCGCTTTACAATCCCCTTAATAGTTTTAAGAACAGACTTATAGGCGTTATGGTTATTTAGAATCAGGTTGCGGAACATTACCGACTATATCATATGTGTATGTGGCATCTTAATATGAATTTATATGAAGCACGACGTCGACATTAGCGACAGATTTCAGATTTTATTACTCAATACGAGTATAACGTTACAGTATATATTACACAGCATGTCAAATCATAGGTAAGTAATGATCTAATGATACTGAGGTCGTCAGAATAAATAAAAACCGAGCAAGAGAATGTCGGAGCATGCTCAGTGTAGGGTTCCGAAGCCGTTAAGTACTACAAACATAAAAAATCATCAAGTAATCATAAATTTTCTATTTAAAGTCCATCCAGTCCAGGATATAACCAATTTTAGTAGGTATAAACACTTTAATCGCCTGTGTCTCAAGAACCAATGATGTCTACTAAGTCGTGATAGTTTTCCTTTAAAATTGGTTATATGCTCTTTCATTTAAGATTTTTTTCAGATTTTTAGCATTTGTAGTTTTGGCTATAGGGAGGACATTTGAGTCTAACAAAAATTAGCGCTTTAAAGCTTAATATTTCATAAACGGATTACTTAATTAAAAAACTCACAAGCCCATAATATTTTTGAAATACCTATTTAACGACACCCCACACTAATAGGGTAGACGAGAAAAAAAAACACCCCAGGTTACGTGTAAGGGAGGTACACTAAAAAAAATATTTTTTTGTACCACTTTATTGGGCGACCATTGCGACAGAGTTATAAAATGATACACGAATACATTTCCTTAACATAGAGTGCGTATTATGAGCTGTCAAAACCTGACTAGTCCCAGGCAGTGAAAGAGACTGAGTTATATGACTTATACGCCATTCTTTTTACTGAAAGGAACTGGGGAAGGTTTAAAAGCTTATACAAACACAGTACCCCAATGAAATTATTGATCACTTTAGTACCTTGTCATAACACACTTTAAACTGATCATTAAACAACCAGCATGGCAAGACAATGTCCATCACAGTGACAACGTTCTAAGTGTGATAAATATTTTCATTCGACGCATCTCCAAGGATGTGAATAACAGGAACAAGCGACTACAAAGTGATTTACTTTGAACCTTATTACAATCCAATAAGGTTGGACCAAGAAATTCTTTATCGGAGTAAATAATCTGAGTGCAGGTCAAGAAGCGGCGTGGGCGCATAAACTTGAAGCGGAGACTATTTGTTAAAGAAAAAAAAATAGGTACAGTTATCAGCAGAAGTATCTACGCAACCGAAGAGCTTAAAACGATCTGCTCTCGACTCTATTGCCAAGGGAATACGTCGTGTCTAGATCAATTGAGCATGTGCTGCTTAAGCTATTTTTGATGCTGACTGTACCTACTTATCCAGTTATTTCAAGAGGGACCTCGTCGCTGCTTGTTATAGGTATCTAGTTTTTTATGGCAAGAATAAGGTACACGAGCACTCAGTCCACCTAATGGTAAGTGGAATCTGAGGCCCATAGACATTTGCAATCTCAAGACTGTAATCGTATAACCTGAAATGCGTTGCCATCCCTGAGGACCAAGATGGAATGCCTTTTTGCTAGTAATTTCACCGGTCGTCTTATCCCCACACCAGAACACATCAATGCGAACACTGCTGCTTGGTGTTAGTGGTGGTAAGACCTTGTGCAGGATATTCCCTTTAACCTACCGCCATCACCAAGCAGCTGCTGTATTCGCATTGTTTTTCCTTTGTGGGATTAAGACAACCGGTGAAATCACTAGAATAGAGGCATTTCATCTTTGTCCTCAGGGTTGGCAGCGCATTTGCTACCTTAGGATTGCAGTCTTGAGATTGCAAATATCTATGAATATTGGGCTGTTAACAGCGTAACCGCATTCGGAGCCACGTGGTGAACCTAGTCTATGATGTAAATAATGACGAAT
This sequence comes from Acleris holmiana, assembly GCA_949316455.1. Taxonomy (NCBI): domain Eukaryota; kingdom Metazoa; phylum Arthropoda; class Insecta; order Lepidoptera; family Tortricidae; genus Acleris; species Acleris holmiana. The sequence continues at coordinate 2,881,573 of OX438773.1, read as the reverse complement.
ACACTAAACCAAGTAATCACGTTTTACACAAATTCCATGAAAGGTGTAAGCGTAAGGCAATTAGTGTCATGGTTTAACGAACATAGTTTCAGGGCCGGCATTTGTGATTTTCATATAAATCTGATCTATATTGACACTTTTGGCCCTGACTAGAGTAGAGAAGCCTCACACTTGGGTACAATAGCCCGTTTAACATTCATTTGTCCTTTTTAGGGTTCCGTACCCAAAGGGTAAAAACGTGACCCTATTACGGCTATTACTAAGACTCCACTGTCCGTCTGTCTGTCTGTCCGTTAGGCTGTACCTCATGAACCGTGAATGTTGTATTTTTGTTGCCGCTATAACAACAAATACTAACAGAATAAAATAAATATTCAAGTAGGCATACATCCCATACAACAAACGTGTTTTTTTTGTCGTTTTTTGCTTGATATTAATAATGTCAACAGGTAGACGCTTAAAATTTTCACTTGTATCTATATTGACTTTAAAATTAAATATTTATATTAAAACGAAATAAATATTTAAGGAGGGCTCCCATACAACAAACGTGATTTTTTCATACATATTTTTTGCTCGATATCAATTTATTTTATTTATTTTCATTTATTATTCAGACATAAAAGGTCCACATTTGTATTAGTAACTCTTAACTTAAATGTTAGTAATTAATAAATAACAGAGATTTTGTCCTCTGTGTAAGTTTCCACATCAGAGGACAATAAAATGTATTGTCAATGAATCATCTTTAAGATGCCATTCCCGCTGCCACGCACCCTGTCAGTTTTCTGCATCAATAACGCTAACAGGAAGATTAAATAGAGTACAGTGTCTAATATTGTATAGGATCATCGTACGGAACCTTTCGTGCGCGAGTTCGATCTGCACTTGGCCGGTATTTAAAATAGTTTTGTTTTCACTTGTCTTAGATTTACATGTTCAAGTGAATTCTATAGAAAATAATACATACATATTACATCACGCGCCTTCATTCCCAGAGAGGAGTAAACAGAGCTACAGAAATACCTACAAGTCTAAAAAGACTTGTTGATAAAAAATAATTTTCTTTTTTAGGGTTCCGTAGTCAAACTAGGATTATAGTTTCGCCATGTCCGTCCGTCCGTCCGTCCGCAGCCTAGCGCATTGATTAGTACTAGAAAGCTGCAATTAGGCATGAATATGCATATTAGTTACGTTAACAAAGTGGTACAATAAAAAGTATAAAAAATTTTTTTTAGGGTAGTACTTCCCCTACACGTAACGTGGGGATGCATTTTTTTTTCTCGTCTACCCTATTGTGTGGGCTGTCGTTGGATAGTTCCAAAATATTACGGGTTTGTCAAAACAGTTTTTAGATTAAGTAAACCGTTTGTGAAATATTAAGCTTTAAAGTGCAAATTTTTGTCAGACTCAGGTGTCCCCCCCCGCTACAGCCAAAACTACAAATGCTAAAAATCAGAAAAAAAAACTTTAATGAAAGAGCATATAACGAATTTTAAAGGAAAACTATTACGACTAAGTAGTCATCATTGGTTCTTGAGATACAGGCGATTAAAGTGTTTATACCTACTTAAACCATCTAAGACGGCACCAAATGACTTTAAATAGAAAATTAGTTATTACTTGTTGATTTTTATGTTTGTAGTACTTAACGGCTTTGGAACCCTATTTTAACAATTTCGTTTACCGTAATCCAGAAAATAAACATTACTCGATTCTTCGGTGTTTATCTTAAAACCCATAAATACCATAATAATATAAGTACATAACATTTTTTTTTATGGCATTGAGAAGGCAAACGAGCACACAGGCCACCTGATGGTAAGTGGAAACTGTGACCCATAGACATTCGCATTCACAAGACTGCAATCCTAAGACTGCAAATGCGTTGCCAACCCTGAGGACTAAGATGGAATGCCTCTATGCTAGTTATTTCACCGGCTGTCTTATCCCCAAACCTGTGTTCCGGTTTGGGGATAAGACAGCCGGTGAAATAACACAATGCGAACACTGCTGTTTGGCGGTAGGTTAATGGATAAGATGGTGGTAGCGATCCGGACGGACCCTGCACAAGGTCCTACCACCCGCATATGTAAAATATACTTACTAATATTATCATGTCATCTTGCGTGTTCCTATTGAGATGGCTTCTCGAATTCCATTTAACAACTACCTATCCGAGATTCAGCGTATTACTAAACCGATGAGTTTACACTTGGAATAGCTGTCAGTTCATATGAACTTTGACGTATTTATATGACAAAACTGTCACCGCCTATTCTAATCGCGGTTTGATAATATTAATAACATAACTCAAGTAATATAAATCATAAACATAACCATATCGTCGGTCAGTCAGTTTGTTTGTCCGTTGCACTGTATTTTATTGACGCCCGGGCACGCGCTTGCAATCAATACGAGTAACGGACCTTAATTGCATTCTGTCCTCGATCGCAGTCCCTTGCGCAAGTTATTTAAATACTTCATGTAAAACTTTTATAAGTGAATATACCTACATGATCAAAAAAACTAAAAAAACCGTATTCAAAAAGCAAGAAATAACTTCTTTTAAAATGATTGAGTCAGTCCAACTGAGTTCGGCTTTTGGTTAAAAATATTGTGGGACGCCGACTTCAGTAGGACTGACATTATTATCAATCATTTTAAAAGAAGTTATTTCTTGCGTTTTTAAACGGTTTTTAGATTATTTAAACATTTATTTTATTTCATACCTTTTATTGATCATAATAATACTAATACTGTAAAAGAAGCGAGGCTAAAAGATATTCGGTTAAGACAATTTTACTTTACAGTTTGAACGGTCACGCAGATTGCGACGTCATAATTATACAGTTCGACAAAATGTACAAAAATGAAATTACTAGTCTGCAGCAAAGTAACAGTTTTTGAATAATATCTCACGAATAAAAGCACAGATTTTACGTCAAAAGCAGTCAATGTCTTCTTTTTTTTTGGAACATAATAAAAAATGCGAATCGGTGCTGATAGATGTGATTCCACCCTTAGTAACAGTAACATATCGAGGAAATTAGTATGGCGTTTGCAGCGCACCGTGTCCATATTTAGTACCGAAACGTATGAATATTATTGCTAGCACGTTAACAATAGAATAGAGAAAAATAGTCTATTCGTCATTTCTTGAACAATTACCTACATTTAAGATTTACCGAAACAAAGTAGACCAAAAGACATGTCATATCATAGATAATTTTTATTTAAAATTTTATTATTATTTACAATTTAATAACTAATTTAATTTACGGATAAATTCGTTTTTCTTTAGTACATTGACGTTGTTTGAGGTTATATGGGTTCCTATTAGTGCCTATTGATTGATTTTAGGCTATCTAGTATCTACTTAGCCGTTGGTAATTGGTATTAAAAAATTGCTGATCGTAACTTTGCGTAATTATAATTTGTTTCGGTGTTGAGAAAAGTAATTAACGGCGAGTTAGTTCCTCTCGCTGCAAGAACAAGGGTGGACGTATCTCGAGGTCTCGCGAAGGAAGGCAGCCAGGGCTCTTCAATAAAATACCGTTTAATCGTATTGCTCTATTACGGATTACAATTTTATAATAATGACGAACGTATTCTTAAGACGACAAATAATGCGTGTCACCCCAAGATGGAGATCTAACCCTCTTTTAAAAACGGTTAACGACATTATCTGTTAAAAAAGGCTTCACTAACGCCGCTCGATGCGCCCTCGTGCGGTCGTCTTCTTCATGTGCTTGAGTTGCCGCCGCAGTGCGTATAGATGGCGTTAGGAGTTAGTTCCGTAGTTGTTGGGCGTAAACAGTAGTGACCCTGCCTACGAAGCTAGCCGGTTTGATTCCCGGTGAGGGCAAATATTCTTGTGATAAGTAAGAGTGTTTGTTTCTGAGTCTTGTATGTTTTCTATGTATTCAAGTAATTTTATTTTTCTATATAAGTAAATATGTTTATTGTTGTCTCCCTTAGTAGGTACAGTACAGGCCAGAGCTTAGTTTGGGACTAGGTCAGTTTGGGTGAGGTTGTCCCCTGTTTTTTTATCATTAGGATTGAAATAAGATATTTATTATTATGTTCGACTTTCGACGTTCGGTGTGCTTTATTTGTATTCTGCCTACAAACAGGGGTAGTGGTCCCGGGTTGGTTCCCGGTTTGGAATAAATTTTTGTTTTGAGCGCGAGTATTTATTCCTGACTCTTGGGTGTTTTTTATACAGAATGTATGCTTTTCTTTATATGGTTTATCTTTTTTTTTTATCGTTAACTTGCACCCAAGTACCAATTGGTGTGAGATTCTCAATTTTAATTTTTTGATGTCATCAAGGTAGGTATATCAAGTCTGCTTAAGTAACCTTGCATAATTATTAGCATATAATTATTGTAAGTATGTACGTCACAAAATACGGAAATGCCTAGACAGAAAACAAAGCACTTGGTGGTAAATTATTTAAATTTCTCCGTAACCTAGAACATGTGGCACATTGTTAAGTATTACGTGTGTTACAGTAAATTACAGGAACGCCAATGTTATAATGCCTAGTTTAAAGATTTAGCGTCAAGGAGCCATGATTCTTAATGAATATGGTAAGAGCTTTTAGTTACTAAATTAGGTATGATAGACTAAAATCGGAAACGGAAGAATAAACTTCGGGACTGGTTTAGATTTTCCGTTTTTCTCACATTTTGTGTCAATGTAGGTATAGTGAGAGGATTGAGCGATCTTGATAAGATTTGGCTAATTATTTATTTCAACTACTTGTTAACTTTATATGAGGTCAGGTGGGACAAGTGCGACAAACCATATATTTTTAAGAGGTTTTTGTTTTGTTTTATTTTTGTTTTATTGGTTGGTTGGTTTGGTCTTGAGAATTCAAATTTCTATGGGTCTCAGATTCCACTTACCATCAGGTGGCCTGAGTGCTCGTGTGCCTTCTCCTTAACATCCTTACTATCACTACATAGTATAAAACAAAGTCGCTTTTTCTGTCCCTATACCCCTATGTATGCTTAAATCTTTAAAACTACGCAACGGATTTTGATGCGGTTTTTTTTAATAGATAGAGTGATTGAAGAGGAAGGTTTATATGTATAATACTTTAATCCGGAGCGAAGCGAGGGCGGGTCGCTAGTAATATTATAAATGTGAAAGCGTGGATGTTTGTTACGCTTTCACGCAAAAACTACTTGACGAAACGTAATGGAACTTTGTACACATATTCCGGGAGGTACTAGAAGTAACATAAGATACTTTAAGAAAAAAAAATATTAAAAAAAAAGTCGAGAAACAAAAATTGCAGGGGGCAAAGCCGCTGGCGGGTCGCTAGTAAAATAAAATAAATACACAAAATGATGCACAGGGCAACTGTTAGACGTATTCAGTCAGTTGCAGCAACGTCTACAGGGCAAGTGCATCAAACCAACAACAACACCTAAAAATATATGGTATCTCGCACTGGCCCCGTTGATGCACTTGCCCCATCAGAAATACCATCAACACTAAAAAATATTTATTGGTAACTAACTTCCGCCCGCGACTTCGTACGCGTATATATCAGTTCCCGAGGGAATAGCGATATGAAAGGTAGCCTATGTGTTAATCCAAGGTATAAGCTGTTTATATTCCAAATTTCACGTAAATCCGTTCAGTAGTTTTTGCGTGAAAGGGTAACAAACATCCATACTTACAAACTTTCGCGTTTATAATATTAGTAGGATTGTCCTTAGTTAAAACTGAATGAAAAAGTCCTTAGTTTCCTCCATTGTGTGACGAAAATTAACCGTGAGAATACGATCACATCTACTACCTAAGACTACCTTTTAAAAGAAAGTTAACGTCGTCTCAATATTGTACTATATTACTCGTACCTAACTTTTTCCTGCTTATTATGTTCATTTATTTATTATATTACTTTATTGTATCATCTTTATATTTATTGATATTTATAGCTCAATTTGGGATAATTTTCATTAGAGTTGTGACATTATTTGGCTATTCATTATTTTTAACGATCAAAGGTTAACTGGAAGAGATTCCTTAAAGGGATCAGTTCGTCTTTGTATGTCAACACAAATAATTCATCACTAATAACTACAATGACAATTACCCTGTAGATAAAGGCTAGATTAAAATACTCGCTACACTCTTTAAACAGTCGATCATGGAGCCATTTCTAAAGTGTTTTAAATTGTGTAAAGAGCGCGATTTAATGTTATTATTATGAATTAGCTACGTGCGCACACGTCTGTATAAACTCGCTTCGTATCCAAACGTATGCAAATACTCCTGCGCACACGCACGAAATGACGTCAGTGACATACACGCCTCGAGCCTCTCTTCTACAGGATAAAACGATACTTGGCCGCCAGTACTTTCAAGTCACCCTGAACGAACACCTTTTAGCCTCTCTTTAATGCAAAAGAAACATGCTGCTGGCCGCTTTTTGACGACACCCTGCCTCCCAAGCCAGCGGTCCCGGGTTCAAATCCCGGTAACGGCAGGTATTTGTAAGCACGAGTATTTGTTTCTGAGTCTTGGATGTTTTCTATGTATTTAAGTACTTTTTGATCTATCTAAGTATGTTTATCGTCGTCTAGACCCCATAGTACAAGCCTAGAGCTTCGTTTGGGACTAAGTAGTTCAATTTGTGTGACATTTTCCCGTGATATTTATATTTATATTTATATTTTCACACCACCTGCTCGACAATGCCAAATTACATATCATGCAAACCTTACGCAAACCAACTCATTAAAGCCCTTGGCTTTAGCCGGGGTGTAATGTTGTACTGAATCTCATTATAACCCGCTGGGTTGTAATATTTTCACTTTTCATAGTTCTTATTACAATAGGCTTAAAGTCTAATTTCGTAATAAAAGATCAATTAATACTCGAAGGCCGGGCGCGGCGCCGCCGCCACCGCCGCGTCGAACCTAATTTGAAAATCGAACATTTTCTAAAATCGAGCTGGCCACGGCAAGCTGAATGGAACACATTTGAAATTAAACAAAAGCCGCGAGTATTGTAAGACGCTGCAATAAAATACATTGGTGATAACTGCAAAGTTTTAAATAAATATTGTCTTTCCACAACTGGACTAATGTCTCAAATATCAATTTTCACTTTCAATTTTAATTTACTATAATAAAACGCTGTTTTTAGTAGACTCGCTTTTTTATTGTCTCGCAAAAGGTGAGAAAAGTAGAGTACACTCCTCGGGGATAAAGCTGTTTTCGTCTTGGTTAAATCTGGAGTCCTTCATTACGTTCAGGATTCAATATCGCGCCCGTGACATAAAACTGTGCTTTATCCCCTCGGTGTATAATCTACTATTTCATATTATCAGAGATTATAAAGTAACGATTTCATAGCGTGGACCTATTTAACTGTAATAAGATTGTGCTTAAGAAACGGGTCACTCTTATGGGTTTTTTTCAGTGTATAGATAGACAAACACACTCATGCCCACAAAAACGCACACATACACATATACAGACACGTATACAAAAACATACTACATACACACACACAAGCACTCTGTCACTACTCACTAAAAAGATATCCTTGTGCTAAGGTGTTCCCTTTTATATTTGCAAGTTGTTAAAATTGTACCCCATTTTGTATTAACTGTATTTCTGTGGACGACTTTTATTGGCTTACTGTTTTGTATCATATGTAACAGGATTCTATAACATGTATCGCTGTTGACGACCCAAATAAATAAATAAATAAGAGTTATCAAACGTTGAAAACACAAAAACAAACAATCCAATATGGCCTACGGGGTTGACAATACGTTGGTGGTAGCATGTGCAGTCAGCAGCAGTGTTCGCATTGTTGTGTTCCAGCGTGGGGATAAAACAATCGATGAATAGCATAGAAGCATTATATCTTAGTCTTGTTTGGCATTTGTAGTCTTAGGACTGGAGTCTTCAGATAGCAAATGATCATGATCATGGGTCACATAGCCCACTTACCATGAAGCGGCAAGTGTAGTATTGTGCCATCTTGCCATTAAAAAAATAGACTAGAGGGCGCTGATATCAATTCCCTTACGTGTTCGTGCTGGAGTACTGCTTAATCTACATACATCGTCATATCATTTTCGTTAAAACGCCTTCACCAAATGAAACCACTTAGCTCCGTTAAAGATTTTGCTATTACTTTAAAAGTTTAAAACCGATAAGCCAACTACCGCTACAACTTTAACTTCGCTAATTCTTGTTTCTTCGTATTAAAAAAACTGAAGGCTGTCATACATTATTCAGTAGAAAATGCAACAAGATATAAAAAGGAAAAACACTAATTACTACACAGTTCCGCGTAAACCCCAGTTGAATATTCTTGGTAAAAATGCTGATAGACTACGACGAGAAGTATAAGTTCTCTATTTGGGCGTTGAAAATCAATCGATCATACCCAACAGTGCCTAAAGACAGAAAATGGCTCGCATCATTCATATTTCTTCACGGCACGGTTTCCATTTTCTTCTGTTTCATCGTCAATAGCATAATTAACCATGATTTGAAGAGCGACAACTTCTCCGTCGCCTGTACGAACGGCATATTCTGTATTCTATTTTTCTCCTTTACTTTCAAATACCTTATTCTTCTCTACAAACAGGAGGACATCATCACAGCTATCGATAAAATCAAAGCTGACTACGAATCCGCGAAGAATTTGCCGCCGGATGAACTAGCGATTCTCTTGAAATACATGAACACTGCCGCTTGGGTGACAAAAATGTGGCTTTTAGTATGTTTATGCACATTTTCTGTTTTCCCTATAAACACATTCTGTCGTACTGTTTATTACTACGCTATCGGTGACTTTAGGTTGGTCCCTATGTATGAAATGACGTACCCAGCAGCTATAGAGAATCGCAAAGATACAATGAGCATGTATTTGTTACTGTTAGTTTGGCAGATATATTATGGGTTGTATACATTGCTTATGTATGTTGGGTTTACTCCTTTGGGTTTGATATTCATGTTACATGCGTGTGGGCAGCTAGAGATTGTAAAATATAGGATTGGTAATTTGTTTAACGGGGAACGGTACGACCCTGTTGAAATACGGGACCGACTGAAAGTAATTGTGAAGCATTTGCAGGAAGTTCTGAAGTAAGTATTACTTTGTAAATAAAATTTAGAGATTCTATGTATACTTTGACACACGAGTTAGACAATTCAAAATCGATATCGATCGATACATACCTAGTTTGGCAAAACATTTTCTATCAAAATAGTCCTTTGAATTATGGTTGTAATTACTAATTATTATTGTCATTTCAGTTACGTGGACCATTTAAGGAATACATTCACTGTGGCATACGAGTTGTACATGAAGGCGACGATTATCGTGCTTCCCATAGCTCTGTACGAGAATATACAGGTGATAGCGTATTTTATTAGGGTTCCGTAGCCAAATGGCAAAAAACGGAACCCTTATAGATTCGTCATGTCTGTCTGTCTGTCCGTCCGTATGTCACAGTCACTTTTTTCTGAAACTATAAGAACTACACTGTTGAAACTTGGTAAGTAGATGTATTCTGTGAACCGCATTAAGATTTTCACACAAAAATAGAAAAAAAAACATAAATTTTGGGGGTTCCCCATACTTAGAACTGAAAATCAAATTTTTTTTTTCATCAAACCCACACGTGTGGGGTATCTATGGATAGGTCTTCAAAAATAATATTGAGGTTACTAACATCATTTTTTTCTAAACTGAACAGTTTGCGCGAGAGACACTTCCAAAGTGTTGAAATGTGTGCCTCCCCCCCCTGTAACTTCTAAAATAAGAGAATGATAGAACTAAAAATAATATATATGTAAATTACCATGCAAACTTCCACCGAAAATTGGTTTGAACGAGATCTAGTAAGTAGTTTTTTTTTAATACGTCATAAAACATTGATCAAAGCTACAACGAACTTTTATATTATGTACTTGCTGCTACGGAACCCTTCATGGGCGAGTCCGACTCGCACTTGGCCGATTTTTTCTATACTAATATTATAAATGTGAAAGTAACTATATCCGTCTGTCTGTTTGTCTGTATATCTTTCTATTTATTACGGTTAGATGTAACTTAGTATGGAGATAGTTTGAGTCCCGGGGAAGGACATAGGGTACCTTTTTCCCCAAAAAATTGCAGGTTCCTGAGGGAATAATAAACGACTTCTATGCGGACGGAGTCGCGGGAAACTCGGAACTTGATATAATATTATAAGGTATAAGAAAGCCCTTTTCTATACCAGACTACCAGTCCGTTCAGAACAAAGGTTTATTTTCCAACATTAGGAGTTCTCAAGGTTTTAATGATGGTGGTACAGAACGCTACCGTGCGGTGCACCTTTGCCTCCCTTGGCTAAAAAGAGCTACAATTTGTGATTCCGAAACTTAATAAATAAGCCTCAATGACGTAGCGATACGAGTATACTGAATTACACTATAATTCTAAAATATAAATTCATTAGGAATACATCTATACTTTCTAAGCCATTCAATCTTCTCTGTGCTTCATACTGAAAAAAAATGCTTTAGACCAAGGTAGCACCTTGTCTTAAAAGTTGGCAAAGGGCCTCTATTCAACTGCGTTATAACGATATCGTGTTTGACGTGTTTAAGAATCGTTTAACTCACAGCCGCCATTATTGTAAGCGACATAAGAGTTATGAAAACGTTGACAATACGGAAACACGTCAAATACGATTACGTTTTTACCGTGTAGAATCTCGGCCCTGGCAAACAAAATTTCGAATCCTGTAACAATACTACTTAATATACTTAGACAGTTGTAATGGATATAAATAGATGCTATTTATTTATTTATTCAAACAATTTCTTGCGGACTTACAGCGTCAGCCAAGGCGCCCAGCAAGAAAACTTAAATACTTAACAATTTAAGACTATTAATGTAACATATACAAAAAAAAACGTATTTAAACGTATCCCGGTAAGGGCAGATATTTGTGTGATGAGCGCGAATATTTGTTACTGAGTCTTGGATGTTTTCTATGTATTTACGTATGTATTTCTCTATATAAGTATGTTTGTCGTTGTCTAGTACCCATAGTACAAGCCTGGAGTTTAGTTTGGGTCTGGATCAATTTGTGTGAGATTGTCCTGTGTTTTTTTTTATAAGATAGGGCTATAAATGGACATATAAAATAGGGTCCAAAATTACAATTACAACATCACAACTAGGCACAATGGTGCAGTTTATATTTTAAGTTTAGGAAGCGGCTTACGGTCACTATAAGGACAGTTGTCCTGGCCTAGGCCACTTCTCCCCAAACACGTCGGCCTCCCGAATCTGAGCAAGGAACTAATTGAGCAGCGCCATGGCTCTGGTGGTAGGAGGGTTGCAGGCGTGTCGCGTGCGCATCCTCTCCGGCAAAGCAAACAAGTTGCGCGCGCGCCGTGCGCTGCGGTCCGCCGCACTTACAAAACGATCCGGTAGAAATAAGTAGGACCTTTCCGGAAGGATTATCGACCTTGATGCAACCACCGGCATTTGAATCCCGGACCACTAGCTTCGCAGGCAGGGTCACATGACGTGTGTGTATGGCGCAATTATCTACCACAAACTTCAATAAAACCTTGAGATAGTTAAGTGTTACTACTCATTAATGTAATGAACCTCTAGTGAAGCTAGCACAAATTGTATTTTCTCGCTTGTCGCTCAGTGCGTCTCCATCGTTACAGACTAGCTAGAAAGAGAGATCCGAGCGACAAACTAGTCGCGGACAACTTGTGCTAGTCCTCCAGGGTCTCTTTGTTCCACATATTGTTAAGCACCAATTACTTCTATATCTCATATGAATATGATTAAACCCTTTCTCCTTTTTAATTGATTGTTTTTGTTAGTCCTTCAAACAAGGCCACCTAAGCGTGGAGTTCATGACGTTCATCGTGGCTGGAGGGATCCTGTTCTTCGCCCCGTGCTACTGCAGCGACCTGCTCATGGAGAAGGTGACTCAGTCCAACTCCGAGAAAACATATTTCTCTTTACTAATCTCAACCTCGTGTCGTATGTAATTAATTAGTAGGAAAAGCACTCATGTTCCAAGAAGAATAAAGACTACTTTTCCATCAAACTATCCGATCAGATAAGAGGTTGAGAAAGTAAAGGGACGATTTATAACTTTAACCAATTAGTGGTGTCATTGTCATGTTTGGCCAGTATCAGCCTGGCCACGACTCCGTGGCGGTGACGGAAATAAAGGCATTGAAATCGTTTCATCGCCACCGCGGTGACTCGTGGCATACTCCATAAATTCTTGGGATGCCACATATGCACATGTGCGCGTACACAAGAATCAAAAGGGATGGTTGTATGTGCTTCCGTGCGAAGAACGTGACTTGGAGATAGTTTGCCCGCAAATTCAAATGACTGCTGGTTTTATAAAACCTTAAAATCTATAATATAGAAATTAATCTCAAAATGTGTTGGTAAGCGCATAACTCAACAACGCCTGGACCAATTTACCAATTCTTTTTTCAAATGTTCTTTGAACTCCAAGGATGGTTTTTACGGCGAGAAAAAATCGAATAATTTCCGGGATAGTCAGAAGTTTGCAGCGGGGCGAAGCCGCTGGCAGGCCGCTAGCTTATAAAGAGGACTAACCGGATTAAGAAGTTAAGTCTTCCCGTGGATATCGTAAGGGGCTCCCAAGGGAATAATTGCTTATCGTACTGTTAGGCGATGGGCTTGCAACCTGTCACTAATACACTGGTAAACTTCTTGGCCTGATTCGCAAAAAGTGTAGAATTATAAAGAAGTCTTTTTAGAGTGGTTGGTATTTCTGTAGCTCTGCCTACCCCACTTTGGGAACGAAGGCGTGATGTTATATATGTACCTATGTGTGTATGAAATTTGAAGTTTAATTATATCCAAAGAACAGACGCATAGTTATTATGGTCAATGAGATCCAGAACGCGGAATACTCTTTACTAACTTTAGCATATCTGGCCTCATAGCGGCTCCACAGCCACAGGACTTACCCCCTTACTTATTAGCTTTGTCCTTATCTATAATTAAGACATTTTCATCCGAAGGAAAGTGACAAAACATGGCATAAACCTACCCCGCGGATATTCCACGTTTATATGTAAAGAGAGTAAACTATTACTATGCAATCTCAAGTCAAGTGTGAACCAATTTACATGTCAGCTTAACAGAAACTGATGCTTTTATTGTGCTCTAGAAGAGCATCCTCACTAAGCATTCGCGTGTCATGAGCATTCGGCGTCGAATATTCAAGTGGTGCGGACTACAGTAACGCTCGGCTGAACGTCCAAACCACTAGAATATTACACGCGAATGCTCTCAGTGGGGACGCTCCTTTATACTATTACTATTAAAGCACAGACTATTTGTTTTACCTTTTTAGGGTTCCGTAGTCAAACTAAGAACCCTTATAGTTTCACCATGTCCGTCCGTCCGTCCATCCGTCCGTCCGTCCGCAGCCTAGCGCAGAGACTCTTAGTACTAGAAAGCTGTAATTTGAACTGACTAAAAAAACTGCCAAAACTACAAGTTCCAAAAATCTGAAAAAAAAAGAATTTTAAAGGAAAACTATCACGATCAAGTAAACATCATTGGTTCTTGAGATACAGGCGATCAAAGTGTTTATACCTGCGAAAATCATCCAAGACGGCACCAATTGACTTTAAATAGAAAATTACTTATTACTTGTTGATTTTTACTTTTATGAAGCATGGTCCGACATGTAGGTAGATTGCCCGGTTTTAATTGATACTTTTATTGCAGTCAGGTTTTATTTATTTACTTTTTGTAATTCATTATTAGGGTCATGATGTCCGCTTCGCAGTATACGCGAGCGGATGGGAGTCGTATCCGGATGTAGGCATGCGCCGAACCCTTGTGATCATGCTCTGTCGCCTCGAGAGAGACGTGGCCATCCGGACTTTATTCCGGACGGTTAATCTGGACGCCTTCGCCGAGGTAAGAGATCACCGGACATTGGGGCCCATTTCTTCTTCTCAGCAGTGGTCTCCTCTTGGGAAGCGCTGGTAGAATATTGACGTGTCAAAGTGCTCGTGCGGCTTGATTACCAAATAAACATCTTTCTTTTTTTTTATGTTAAGGAGAAGGCACACGAGCACTCAGGCCACCTGATGGTAAGTGAAATCTGAGACCTATAGACATTTGAATTCTCAAGATTATAATCCTAAGACCTCAAATGCGCTGCCAACCCTGAGGGCTAAGATGGAATGCCTCTATGCTAGTAATTTCACCGGTTGTCTTATCCCCACACCGGAACACAACAATGCGAACACTTTTGCTTGGCGGATGGTTAATGGATAAGATGGTGGTAGCGATCCGGACGGACCCTGCACGGGGTCCTACCACCACTAATTTAATTTATAGAGAACATGACATAACTTAACAACAATCGAACTGTGAGTGAGCAACTTAACGGAAAAGAAGTGGTCGCCCTTTTCCGTTAAGTTGACTACATGAAGGTTAAAGGTTATTAAACTGTATCATGTATACTATATATTGCGTATTCATTTGTACAGCAGTAAAGCGTTCTTAGATTTTTAGATAATACTTTACATACATACATAAAGTCACGCCTTTATTCCCAGAGTGGGGTAGGCAGAGCTACAGAATTGCCAACAACTCTAAAAAACTTATTGATAATTCTGTAACCACATTTTGCACAATCAGGCTAAGATGTTTACCAGTGTATTAGTGACAGGTTGCAAGCCCATCGCCTAACAGTACTACAAGCCCTTATTCCCGTAGTCGCCTCTTACGACATCCACGGGAAGACGTGGAGTGGCACTATTCTAACCCGGCAACCACACGGGTAATACTTTAGTTTATTAGAAAACACAACAAAACTAACGAGGGCGCCACTGGACGCTCGGCGCCTAACGTATGCATCTTGTCTAGTTTTCGAATGTAAACGTACTATTTCTGTTCCAGCTGATTCACCAGTCATACGCCCTCTTCAGCGTGATAAATGCAGCTTGGGACTGAATGCTCTCGTCCAAACAACTTATTGCACCAACCACTTAATGAAGCATCGAGCACTATCTTGCACTTACATCTTATGTTTCTAAGCTTATTAAAGATATTAGAATCGTTGCATGTTTTAATACCAACAAACGATTGGTTTTTATACACCCTTTGGCATTATTACATATTGTAAGAAGCAGTTTCTTTGGACTACGATTGTGCCTTATCACTCTTTAAGATTTGGAAGGAAGTTTAAAGGTGAGAAATCTTTTTTCTCACCTTTAAACTTTGGCATATTGTAAGAAGCAGTTTCTTTGGACTACGATTGTTCCTTATCACTCTTTTAGATTTGGAAGGAAGTTTCAAGGTGAGAAAAAATAATGATGTCTTCGTTTTATTGCGTACCAGTGGCGCCGTCGCATCGCTACGTTTTAAGCAAGTTCTCTGTAACACCCCTACATAAATCAGAATTTATTATACACTTAAACCTTCCGTTAGGTGTTATACTCGTATCTAACTGATGGTGAAAATCCGTCAAAATCCGTTGCGTGGTTTACGAGGAGTTAGCGGATATACAGTTAGACGGACAGACGCAGAACAAGACTTTGGTTTATACTATTTATAGATTTGCCTCGCATATGACAAGAATAGCTTAAATAATTATTATGTAGCCATGTCGTACTTATCCAAAGTAACCGATCAGCCAGCTTAGAGATTTTAGATAGCTGTACAAAATTATCGGATCTAACTTAAGTAACCTCATTTAATAGAAATGATTGTTTGATCTAAGTAAGTAACATTTTTTTTCAGTTAAAAGAATTCCCCTACGAACGACTACATGATTAAAGCTCCATCTCTAAGATTTCTAACAAACTAGTTACGTCTCAGTAAAAAAATCATACAGCCTCACTAATTTCAAAAGAACACAATTTACATACATAACATCACGCCTTCATTCCCATAGTGGGGTAGGCAGAGCTACAGAAATACCAACAACTCTAAAGAAACTTGTTGATAATTCTGTAACCACATTTTGCTCAAGTGGGCTAACAACACAAATTGGCATTTTGAATTTTAAATTATCGACCACCTTGCGGGTTGGGGGATCGTAGCGACTCTCAGACGTCACTGTGACGACATGGAGTCTCAGCTATATTACATTGTACCTTTTTGTGTCTAGATCTATTATCCTAAAGGCAAGTCTAGTCTATGATAGATGCACCACTCATTAGTATAGTTCCCTACTTAAGCGCAACAGCTTTTGCCAAGTGTGTGTAAAAGGTGTGCGATACGTGTTGAAGCTACATTAAAGAATAATAAAATTATATCACACACTTTTAGGGTAAGTCGGTAAAAACAGAACACTGGATATCGATAACGGTTTACGTAAGTGATTAAGTATAGTTAATTATTACAATAAAATAAATTGACTGATAACGTTTAGATAAGTCAATGATTTGGAACAAATTTCAAGGTTTCTTGGAATAGTGGTTTTAAAATAGTTTATTGGACGTTACTTTCTTCGTCCCTGCCATCGCCGGTTAGGAATTGTGACTTGATTGATTACGTAGGTACACATGCATTAAATCACGCCTGTTTCCCAGAGGGGTGGGCAGAGACCACATCTTTCGACCTGCTACGATCCTGACAAATCTCTTTCGCTTCTTCCACATCAAGTCATGCATGCAGGTCGGTTTCGGGTACTTAAGATTCGGCCCGGAGACAATATGTCTAAAAACGCTGCTTAGAGGTTTTTTCGTAAGACAGAACCAAATTCGGAAACTAGTTTAATTATTTATCGTTTTTTTACTATCTGCGATATAATTATCTATATCGTAGTGATTACGTACTTGATTTGCATCTACCTTGAATTCTACTACATCAATTTTTTTATTATTTAAAATACTTACCCTTTACCCGGCGCCAGGAGCTGAGCAGGCCCCGCATTGTCCACCACGAGAACAGATTGTTCCGAACTTTCCGTCACATTCACTGAGTCCTGTTGCGTCATTTTGACTTCCTAAATCACTGGTATCTAAACACAATTTACGAAATTAAAAAAATAATCTGCTTTTAAAAAATCAACACTGCAAAGCAGACTATTTTTTTAAGAACGCGCGGCAACTTCGGAATTCAACTTGGTGTTTGACACTTGTTATTTTAAAAAAATTGTAATGGCGACGTGGCAAATGTGGCAATGCCTTACAAGGAGCTACAGCCAAGTGGACGAGCAATTGTCTTTATCTGATATAAACGAATAATCCTTTATTTTGTTATCGTTATCGTTAATTGCTTGATTTGCGCCAATAATTTGAATTCCCTCTTGATGACTGATTGTTGCGTTAAGCGGGTATCAAGGATGTTTGATTATTGTTACTGGAATTTGTTGAGATAGTATACACCTAAAGTTTGAAGTTTTGCTGTCTAAGGATATGAGGAAACAAATGATGTAAATAAATACAATACATTCGACTTGAAACAATAATTTTGCTGTAGTTGAAATTTAATGATTGTTTACACTGAAACGCGGAATCGGACATTTTGTTGACACAAGTGTTCAGTATGCGCTTGTATTTGTCCGTAATAGTTTGCACGTTCCGTTGAAACCGTTTTATTTGATAGCTTGGTACTGTCTGATCAGACACTTAGATAAAAACAAGTGAGGAAAATGAAGCAAACAAACAAAAATCGGAAGGGTTTATTCGCTAATTGATCCTGTACAAGAAACTAATATCGTAAAACAAACACATATTGACAACAGAAAATAAAAAAAGATTAACGCCCGATTTTTAAATCTCTAGATAACTGTATCAAATTGAAGATCGTTCAATACTGTCCTGCTAACATAAAATGCAGTATCTGAGACAAAACTTCTGTAGAAAATTTAACCTTATTACTTACGTTTTAGGGTTGAATCTGCTTTGGCCATTAAATCTGAGATACTGCTTTTTTGCTTAGGAGGGCAGAATATAAGGTGATATCTTTCTAAGATGGCGCCGAGCGTCCAGTGGCGCCCTCACTAAAATTATTGAGTTTTCTATTAAAAGCATTACTTTAACTTCGAAGGATCGTTTCTTCTTCGTGTAGTAGTCAACTTAACGGAAAAAGGTGGGCATTTTTTTCGTTAAGCTACTCACCCATAGTTCAAATGTCATTAATATATGTCATTGTTCATTTTTAGTGGTGGTAGGACCCTGTGCACGGTCCGTCCGGATCGCTACCACCATCTTATCCATTAACCATCCGCCAAGCAACAGTGTTCGCATTGTTGTGTTCCGGTGTGGGGATAAGACAACCGGTGAAATTACTAGCATAGAGGCATTCCATCTTAGTCCTCAGGGTTGGCAGCGCATTTGAGGTCTTAGGATTATAATCTTGAGAAATCAAATGTCTGTGGGTCTCAGATTTCACTTACCATCAGGTGGCCTGAGTGCTCGTGTGCCTTCTGCTTAACATAAAAAAAAAAAAAAAGTTATATCATATTTTCTAATTATCTTGTGTATTCATTTTTACAACAAAAACCGTCCTTCAATTTCAAGGTAAGTAATGGGCCATACACACTCTTAAAAATAAAAGTTATCTTTCCTGTGGTCAATAGTTAAAAGCTTGTGTGTATATAAGTTTTATTATTATATGAATAGGTCTAAAGCAGTCCTGTCGTCGTTTATGCGGGAATGGGCTTAGCCAGAAAATTTGGTCTTAAAAACGTTAACTTCCACAGGAAAGACGCTAAACTAAATCTGTGTATGACCCTAATACTTTATTTTATTAGAAAACACAATAACAGTACCTAATGAGGGAGCCACTGGACGCTCGGCGCCATCTTAACTATCACATACTCGTTATCTCGAGTAGGTAGTTGGAATTATACAGGGAACGCCCTCTGTGCTACGTGTTACGTGATAATAGTTTGGTTCTACTCGCCACTAGAGGGTAAAAGTAACCAGAAAAATACCTGATAAATTTTTAAAGGGCTTCGAATAAGTAATTTTTTTATGGACGGATTTTGATAATAAATAATACCATAATTGGTAATCCTAATAAAATAAATCTGTGGACCTTAAACAATTATTATAATCTAATATTGTATGATCAAATTATTAATTTCGATTAAATTACAACTCTTATGTTATTATTAAATAGTTTCTTATTATTAAATGTTATTAAATTCATTCAAAAACACTTGTACAAGGAGCCTAACCCATCGATGGGTTAGGCTCCTTGTACAAGTGTTTTTGATTGAATTTAATAACATTTAATAATAAGAAACTATTATTAGGACCTGGCCGCACGCGGCTCACAAAGGAAAGTATTTGCGGTAAAGTGATGGTAGGTCTTTGTTTAGTGTTCAGATGTATTTAAAATGAATAATTGATTAACATATTACCAAACCATACAAAACCATAGTTCATACAGGTAATGTCATCTGTCGTAATTTTGGTGTACCAATTAATTGATGCTACTTGCCGTTAGAGGGCGCAATTAACTCATAAAACAGTAAAAATCAGACGATGAGATGACTTTTTAGAATCCATCAAATTAAAAGATATTGCCTAGAATAGAAATATAATTTATTATTTGTAATACCAATTGTTTACCATATTACAAATTATATTACGTATAATTAAAATAATCACGTTCAGTCGCCATCAAAAAAGCGGTAGGACTAGTAGATCTATTAACCTCCTGCCTGAGACCAATGTAATATATAATTACCTACCGTACGATTACTGTAAGTTTACCACTATAAACCTGGGCCCTACGAGAATAACCTCATGGGCCACCATACTGCAAATAGGAAGATTTTTATGATTGGGAATTTGAATCTACCAGCAGGAAAATATTACCTTAGCTCTTAAATGCCATCTTGCTTTTACTGAGGATAAAGGACATTAGGTGCCCAGCTTAGCTGAACTCAAAATAATTTAGATAATTATACTTGTTTGCTCCGATTAACAGTTTCAAAAGGAATTGATTAGCATCGCCCTCTAGCTTAATTTTTATGTATTCATTATTTTATGCTACTCGTCAACAGAGGGCGTACCTAACTAAAAATATGCTTTAATGACGGCTCTAGAGATAATACAAAGTGTTCCTCAATTAATAAATACGTGAAATATAAATAATCATATTTATCTACGGTACGGGTCGCTGAATTAATAATTCCTAAAAGACAACTTACCAGTATTTGATCCCTAATATAAAAATATCAGGTTTATCCTTCTTCTTTTCTTTATGGCACTCGGGAAGTCCGATATATTCGTATTCCTATATTTGTTTTAATCTATCAAATTAAGAAACGAATTATTTTGTAATACTCTTTATTAATTTTAAATAGTTCGGTACAGACTTATAATAATCCAGTTAAATAATCTGGTAAGCTTGAACGACAATATGATCAACCGGCTATAGACAAAATATTTAAAAAAACCGTTAATTTAAAGTAATTCCTTCATTTATTATCTTAGGAATCAAAATGCTACATGTATGTACAGACAGTAAAATCCCAGCCGATCGATCAATGATATTATAATATCAAAATGAAATGAACACATATTATGACCTTAATAATCAATTATGTTATAAAACGTTACGTTACTTACAGTGGCTCAAGCTTCATAAATTTAAGGACATATTTCAAATTTATGAAACAACGCCCTCTGTTAAATTTAAACTAAATCTCGAAATATAAAATCAGCATTTTCTCTTATTTATAAATGAGATACAAGAACGTTAAACGTACTAAATTATATGAATTTTAAGACCCGTAAGTGGCTAAGTTCCACCCGGCAGCACCGAAGCACACTTTAAAAAATAACTAATATAAGTAAGCATAAATAAAGGAAGTTAGGTTTATTATTTTTATAAATATTGAATATTATTACATATTTATGTGCTGCCATGCGTGTTATGTAACACGATACACTGGTTAAAATTTCAGCTATGTATTTTCGCAAACTGAGGGCGTTAATCCATCTATTCATAAACTGCATTTATTATTCACTATTTTCCCTTATAACTTCCTTTATCTATGGCTATAAAAAGAAAAATGAACAACCTTTTATTTCACTACTAACGCCATCTATTGGCATGGCATTAACAATTCAGAATCTAAGATGGCTGTCTAGTAGTCTCATTAACTGGTTTAACTGGTATGCTCGAGTTTGTGACTATCTCGTCTTCCCTCTGATACAGGTAGCTGGTTCCAGGAGTGGTACTGGTCTGGGTGTATGGACTGGAGGAGGTAGCTTGGCCATAGCCGATAGTTTGGCCGTAGCCGCTGGCTTGGTTGTAAGTTTGTCCTCGGTTGTTTTGGCCGTAGGTATTAGGGCGTGACGGTTGGTTGTAGGCATCGCGTGTGTCCAAAGAGTTTACTCCACTGAAAAAGATGGAAACTTTATTAATTGCAGTCCAGTACACGACGTTAGGATAACATTATCTTGAATCCAAACGACAAGACCATACCTATTAAAATATTTAGTTACGAGTTCATTCCTTATTGACCGACTTCAAAAACAGGAGGATGTTTTAAATTCATCGGGTTTTTTATGTCTTTTCCTCGATAACACAAAGACCGTTAGACAGATTTTACGCCCTTTACGCGCTCTGAATTAATATTAATAAATAAATAACACTATAGCATACTTTTTGAACTGTCTTCGTGGTTATTGTTCATAACACTAATGATAGCAAAACTGATTCTCACCGCGACTATACCCTGAGAGATACGTGATCAAAACGACTGCTATATCGTCATAATGTTGAAAAACAATTTCATTTTAACACAGAAGTCGTTTGGACTTATTTAAGCTCGATGACACCTCACCTTTGGTCTCTATAAGGTCGTCGTTCTCCTACGCTTTGCCAGCCGCTAGGCCGACCATAGCTCGAAGCCAGGTCCTGACGGTAGCCAGTGTCAGGAGCATAGCCAGCGCCGGCGTAAGGGTCTCGGTAGCCAGCAGCAGCGTAAGGGTCCCTAACGCCAGCACTAGCGTAAGGGTCCCTGGCGCCAGCGCTAGCGTAAGGATCCCTGGCACCAGCACTAGCGTAAGGATCCCTGATGCCAGCGCTAGCGTAAGGGTCTCTATAGCCAGCGCTGCCGTAAGGGTTGCGAGTGCCAGCGCTCTGCCAGCCGCTGCTAACTTCAGGCCTGCTGCTAAATAAATAATAAAATATAAATATCTGAGGACAATGTCACACGAATTGATCTAGCTCTGAAATAATCTCTAGGTTTTTACGAGGCAACTAGAAACGAATTTAATTAAGGAGATATAAATAGGGCGGACGTATTTTGTATCCAACACTCGGGAACAAATGCTTGTGCTGGGCAGTAAAACAATTGCCGCTGGTTTCGTAGGTAGGGTAGCAGCGTCGTCGAAATGGGATCCGACTTGGCTTCTTGGCATTTAAAAAACTAGGGGTCCCTTTATAATAAGAGCAACAAAGGTACCAAAACAACTGGTACTTTATTTTGTCCTTGGACTCAACTAAACACTGTGTGGGAATAAGACAACCGGTGAATTGACTAGCAGAGAGGCACTCAGTTGCAGTCTTTAGATTGTAGTATTAGGAATGCAAATGTTAACGGATCCCACTTACAATCAGGCAACCGTGTGCGTTTGTTCTCTTCGTTTCATAAAAAGTGTGATTTAACTAGGGAATATATAAATCTTGGAGCAATACCCGAACCTGCACCTCAAAAGCCGATGCAGGTGTAGAAGGTTTTAAATCGTTATAAAAACCAATAAAAATTGAGAAAAATAGAAAGTAATATTCACAACAAAGTCATAGAGATCACCACGTAAATATTAAGCAGCATCCAATATAAATGATTACAATGAGGACATCATATTATTTAACTGACTTCAAAAAAGAAGGTTTCCAAGTAGTCTGTTTGTTTCGTAGG
Organism: Acleris holmiana; assembly: GCA_949316455.1. Taxonomy (NCBI): domain Eukaryota; kingdom Metazoa; phylum Arthropoda; class Insecta; order Lepidoptera; family Tortricidae; genus Acleris; species Acleris holmiana. The sequence goes on along the minus strand of OX438773.1, from coordinate 2,858,661 downwards.
TATCTTACTCGATTTATCTGCCAAATCTCATTAAATATATACATAGTTTTAATATTATCCATATATTAAAAAACATTACAAAAAATAGACTATGCTTATTAAACCCAAATCTTTATTCTTTATTTGAGATCATGATTCATTTAGTTTTAGTAGTTGTTTATTTTGACATTTGATAATTACCGCCTCCGAAAAAAAGTCACTAATACGAAAAATAAACAAAATGTGTCCCTTAAAAAGTCATTTTTTTTAATAAATACTGGCTGTTTTAAGATGTTCTTAATTTGGTATACGTATATTATATTAGAGTTGCGTACATACGATGTCGGCAACGCCATCTATCTTAGTTTTATTGTTCTAACAATTTCATGCTACTTGCCAATAGAGGGCATTAGCAGCTTAAAAAACGCTTAATAACAAGACCAGACGGTCTGGTTTTTAAATACGCTCCCTTAATTTATCCCAATTCCGTGAGATCCGTACTAAATCGGTGTATTAAAACAAATCAAAAGTAATCAGCGGCCTCACCCGTACTCCGGCCTGGCCCAGCCGCCGACGCCGGCGTCAGGCCTCCCCGAGGCGAAGTAATAGCCCCGGCCGCCAGCGTCCCACCCCGCCTGCCCGCGGTAGGTCTCGTCCCACGGCCTGAAACTGACCACACCACAATAGCCTTAATACGGGTGATTTTCTGAGGCTACGTATAATAAATTCGGGAGTGTTATTATTAAACTTAATCTCGAAAAAAATATTGATAGTTTTTACAAACATGACCCGTTTTTTTAGGGTTCCGTAGTCAAACTAAGAATTCTTATAGTTTCGCCATGTCCGTCCGTCCGTCCACAGCCTAGCTCTGAGACTCTTAGTACTAGAAAGATGTAATGTGGCATGAATATACATATTAGTTACGTATAAAGTGGTAAAATAAAAGCTTGTTTTTTTTTGTTTATTGTACCACCCCTGCACGTTACGTGGGGATGTATTTTTTTGTCGTTGGATAGACTTTCAAAAATATTACGGGTTTGTGGAAATGATTTCTCGATTGAGGGATCCGTTTATGCAATTTTAATTTATTTTGATTGAGTCAAGTGTTTTTTTAATACATTTTGTGGTTTATTTGACTTTGAGCCTGCCATCAAGGCGCGCGCAAACTATCTTCGCCTCACGTTCTTCTTTCTTATGAGTTCTATAAGAGAATTAAGGTCATCGCACACTACATCGCCCCCGCACCACGGGTCAAAATCGGGCAGGCTGAATTTGACAGCTGTTGTCCCGTTTTACGAAGCTACAAATTACAAGCAGAACTCTCTTTCTACCAAAAGGAATTAGTAAGAAACTTCCGCTTGTAATTTGTAATTAGTAGCTTCATGAAACGGGCCTTTGTATATTTGTTGGTATTTCTGTAGCCCTGCCTACCCCACTCTGGGAATGAAGGCGTGATGTTATATACGTATGTAATATTTTTAAGCATGTAAAATAGATAAATACCTCGATTTGAAATACCACGGAAGTACTTAATTAGTGACGCAAGATGTAGTCGAGATATCATTACAAAAATTACAATAGGCAAACAAGCTTTTACAATAAAATATATTTTCAGATCAAGAATAGCAACTAACATTAAAAAGCACTTCATGAAATCGTACATCTGGAGCATAGCACCTTAGTGAAACGTGGACACTGATACAAAGAGATAGAGAAAGATTGGAGGCTTTTGAAATATGGTGTTGGAGGGGATAAGTTGGACAAAAAATACCTAATGACCGAGTGCTGAATAGAATAAATTAAAGTAGGAATTTAATAGCGACAGTAGAAAATAGAAGAGAAACAAAGATAGGACACCTGCTACGACACGAGCTTTTTCTTAAAAACATCTTAGAAGGAAAGACAGAGGGAAAGAGAGCAGGGATTGTAAAACCGGTTTTATTCAATACCTGAATTTAAATTGACAAATTGTTACCGCTAAAAAATATTACCTATATTCGAATTACAGGTCTATTATTGTCATTCCGCTTTTGTTTTTATCGCTATGTATACATTATTTACAGTATTAAATACCTGTATTAAATACCGCTATTCATTGGACCTGATAAGTAAGATGTTAATTGACTGTAATTAAATGTAATTTCAGGCTTGTCTAATGCGTGTCTGAGTTTTATGTAATAACACCGAAAACATTTACAGAAACAAATAAACGAGTATATTGACACTGACAGGTATTACGAGTTATGGTTTTTGGGGGTAAAGTATCAAAAAGAGGTATTGTTCTCAATTGGCTAAACCGATAATATACTTGAATACCGGTTATACTGCTAATCAGAGCTTTAGCGATATAAATAGCGAAATGCAATTATAACCGGTTATACCTCGTTTGAAACCGGTAGTCAGAATACCGGTAACGATTCCTGAAAGAGAGGCAGACCAAGAATAAATTACTTCGAGCAGATAAAAGAGATGGTTAAGGTTGGTCGTACTAGAAAGTCAAGCAGTTGACGGAGGATCGGAGAGGTTGACGATTACTCCACCGACAAGAGCATGGCTCTTAAATAAAGAGAGAGTGAGAAAATAGATATACTATTCAGATATACAATCAGAAAAAACCTAACCTAAACGTAATAAAAAAAAATCTTCTCGAACGCATTTCGCCTACCCATACCCGTATAGGTAGTGACCACGAGATTAAATCTTTAACTACATTAACAGATCAACGAACCTAGAGTACTCACAGAACAAATTAACCTAAAAAATATTAAACAGTTAACGGCAAAAAAAAACCCTATGGTTCCACGACCTTCTCAATTCGAAATTGGAACACCCAGGAAACAAGTTCAACAACCGTATGGGGTACTCAACTGGTGGTCAGCCATCCGAAAAAAACATGGCGGAAAAAAAGGTTGCGAATAATTTGACAAGACACAAATCTGTTTCGAGTTAGCGGTATACAGATAATGTAGGTTTTTGTCTTATAATAGTTTTAATTTACGATGTGTTTAAACAGCAATGTAAATTGGATAATTGTGTTGGTATTATGCGAAGTGTTAAATACAATGTTTAGGAACGGTCGTTAGTTGTAACTGTGCAGTAAATTCTACCGCAGACAAAGAAGTGATTGGAAGGTACAGGATAGTAATTTGCGCGCTACATTTTACGGGTTTTGCAATTACAAAGTACCGTTGATCGCGGATATAGAGTATCCGTTACTTTTAGCATAAAATTGCTAGTTAGGGAAGGGGCTAGCTTAAACCTCAGTCCAAAACCCTACTTCAATATGGAATGTGCGTTTGATCAACACCCCAACCTTTTATTACTTTTTTTTGTTGCTAACGCATGTAAATCTGGGTTTGTCTCTCGGTTTTTTTTATAGCACGTGTGCCTTAGAAATTTGGGAAACCACAATTGGTGCAATGCCACATTATAACACAATTCAGCAGTCGGATTGTTTAAATAATTTATTTTTTTACAAATATTTTTGTCACGTTTATTTCGGCAACGAGTGAGTGAGAATTTCAATCATCAGTGAGAATTACAAAACACGAATTTCTGAAAATCTGTTATCATCAGCTTTTAGTCATCGGATGAGTTTTACAAATCGACCCCCCAACTTGTTTGCTTTTACGGTTTTTAAGTAAGGACCGTATCGTTAATTATGGAAACATATAAAATGGTGTAATCTGTATAAATACTTTTTATTACAAAAAAAAAACTTAAAGTACGCGATTCTTAGATCTTCAAAGTGAACCATAAAAAATACTTTTAGTTATTTATTGATCCCCTTTGCCAGTTTTCTCACTTTGCTTTTGATGCTCTTCATTAGCCCTTGGACATCGACTGTTTTGAAAGTTTTGTGGGTACGGATCCAGTCTTTTTTGAATTGGTCCATGTTATCTGTTGGTTTAGCTTGTTTTTGTGGCTTTACCTTCATCAGAGCTCAAAACTTCTCGATGGGCCTGATCTCTGGGCAATTCGGGGGATTTAATGATTTCGTGACAAATTCTACATTATTCTCTCGATACCAGTTCAACACATGGCGAGCATAGTGACACGCAGCTAAATCGGGCCAGAATAATGTACGACCCCTGTGCTTTCGAATGAGTGGTAGTACCCGCTTTTGAAGGCATTCCTTCTTGTACACATCCGAATTTAAATTTTCCGTTACGAAAAACAGAGACGTTTTCATGCCGCATTGACAAATAGCTAGCCAAACCATCACTTTTTTCCCAAATTTCTCGCAAAAAATGGATTTGTCGTCTTTAGAGACCTTCGTAGTTTCGTACCTTTTATTACGGTGTAAAACTGGGGTCCGGGTAGGTTTTTATAGTCAAGTTTGACATAGGTTTCATCGTCCATTATAATACATTGCTCATTTTTAGTTAAAATTTGGTCGTACAATTTCCGAGCCCGAGTTTTGACAGAAAACTCCTGGGTTTTGCTGCGTTTAGGTTGTTTTTGTTTTTTATACGTTACAAGCAAGTTACGTTCCTTGGCACGCTGAACCATTGCAATAGAAGTACGACATTTTTTCGCACAATCCCGAATCGATATAACTTTTTTTTGAGAAATTATTCGCATATCTTTTTGTCCAAATTAGGACATGAAGGGCCTCGTTTTCTACCTCGACCAGGTAAATCTTTTAAAGTATTATTCATACTAAACCTTTTTATCGTATTGTAAACAGCTTTCAGGCTAACCCCTTCTTCTGAAGCAATCTTTCTCATAGTTATACCTGATTCTTTACAGTATTTGGTCACAATTGAATGTCGTTTTTTCTCTGAGAGACCCTTCATCTTGCAATGTATACGAATTATACAATTTTTTATAGTAAGTTTTAACACTTAACTGTATTCTTAACAGATTGACATATGACAGAAAAGATAAAATAATGTAACTTTTTTTTTTAGAGAGATTCAAACTTGTTTCCATAATTAACGATACGGTCCTTACGTAAGGCATAAACGCGTGATATCTAGCAAAATATTTACTTTAGAAGAAATGCAAAGTGTAATGTTTTTAGTAAATATCTCATTATAAAAACCCGTCAACTGGGAGTCGAAGCCGAGCGAAAAAATTCACAATTATTTATTTATATTTACCGAGCAAGAGGTCTTAAAACATCTTTCTTGTTAAGCTAAAGTCAATTTTTTGTTTGTTATAAAATGACTACCGCTATGTAGTTTTTATTGCCCCATATCATGTCAGCTAATTATGCTGATCGCAGCGGATATGTCGGCACGAATTATGCACGCTTTTTATTGAATTTGACGATGATAACCGTTTCTGTGTTCTTAATTATACTCAGTACAGTCTAATGTTGCTTGACTCAGTTGCCAGTGTCTCAATTTTTTTTTGTATCTGTAACAGTTTAAATGTAACGGATTTGTCTAGATGTCAAAAGGATAGTAATATTTATATTTTATTTATGAAATGAAATTTTATTACTGAATTTTAGTTTTGAGACTATGTGGTTCTTGTTGTTTACTTTAACTGGAGGCAGGACCTTGTGCAGGGTCTTCTAAATCGCTTACTACCATTGTATATTTTAACCTACCACCAAGCAATAGTGTTCGCATTGTTATATGCCGGTGCGGGGGCAAGATACCTGTACAATTGCTAGCATAGAGGCATAAAATCTTAGTCCTCAGGGTTGGCAACGCATTTGAGGTCTTAGGATTATAGTCTTGAGAATTCAAATGTCTATGGGTCTCAGATTCCACTTACTATCAGTTAGCCTCAGTGCTCGTGTGCCTTCTCCGTATTATTAAAAAAACGCATTTTTTAAACGCAGTTCAATATTTAGATTTAGTCGTGAATTTGCAAATGTCTATGCTGATCTCCTTAGCAGATAGGCAGTATCTCTGATAAAGTTCTTGTAGCAATATAAACCTTATTACTAACAAAAGAGAATTAAAACTGCTTTGGTAATGGACTTTTAGATACTGCTTATTGGTTTAGAAGGACAGTAAAGGTCTTAGTTCCCAACTAGCCTAAAACTTACTATAGGGTCGAGGATTATCTAGCAGACAAAAACGCTTGGCCTAAGATACATCCGTGTGGTTGCCGGGTTAGAATAGTGCCACTCCATGTCTTCCCGTGAATGTCGTAAGAGGCTACTAACGGAATAAGGGCTTGTAGTACTGTTAGGCGATGCGCTTGCAACCTGTCAATAACACACTAGTAAACTTCTTGGCCTGATTGTGCATACAAGTCTTTTTGGGGTTATTGGTATTTTTGTAGCTCTGCCTACCCCACTCTGGGAATGAAGGCGTGATTTTATGTATTTATGTATGTAGTCTTGCACCATCATGGGTAGGAATAAATATTATTATTTTATTTATTTGCTCTTGTGTTTATTAGAAGTTTTGACACCTTTTCTAACTACGCATGATATAATTTTACTTTTTTTTTTAATGCTAGGTTAAGTTCTATCATTGTCATAAGCAATATTTATTAAAAAAATGTCTGACTGTTGAGTTTCTTGCGGCGCTTAGTCTCAGCAGTGGTCTCCTCTTATGAAGCGCTGGTAGAATTTTGACGTGTAAAAGTGCCCGTGGTCTACTTCCTGAATAAACATATTTTATATTTTTTCTTATCTTAGCCGCAAGCACTCTATCGTTCGGTGGTAACAGCCTCCCAAATATTGCGAAAAAAAAAACATGATAAACTCAGGTCAGCTATTGACATCTATAACAATGGAACAATGATGTGTCATTGACAACAGTTACATTGTGTTATTGAACAGTGATTTGGGAAAGCGAGCATTGATACTGACATGGATGTTCGTGTAACGGAATGTCAATTTTCTGCCGGTGAACATCGCAATTGGAATGGTTTGAGTATTGACGCATTAGTAACGTGTCCTGGATGTGAATATGCCTTGCCTAACATGATATTGGGTGTTTGAAATCATTTGAAACAATGTCTTAGATGTATGTTAACCCGCCTGCCAATAAACGTTCTGTTTTTTGCGGGTTACCTAAGCTTCGTATCGTCAAAAAGTTTTTGGTCAAATGTTTCATTTCCCAATTTTTTATTTGCCAAACCGCTTTGTTTTATGTAACTGAAAATATTTAAGGATTTTATAAAAGCTAACCTAACCTAACCTAATCTACACGATGGTACTGAAATAAATTCTGAAAAATTTGTAGGACATTGTTTTGGCAAATGAAAAAATTGGGAAATGAAACATTTGACCAAAAATATTTTGGCCAAACGGCAGGCTCTCGTTTTTTGCTCGCATCTATGCATGTATGTAATATTGTTTATTTAACAGGTATCACCCAAACGGCTGGAGAGATTTCTAAAATTAAGGTACCTACCGTTGGATTTGTCTCGGCAATTCAAGTGTCTTAGAATAGGTAACATAAAAACAAAATGGCTGATTTGCCATGGGTCCAAATTAATTCAAGAGGGTGTCAAAATTAAGAATATTAAACGGTAAGGTGGAATAAACTCATATTTTTAAATATAACTTTGTAAGTAAAATTGTAAAATATTCTACTTTAACCTCTGCTTACGCAATTTAAAGTGTTCGTAGTAAAATAAAACTAAAAAGTTTAAAATAAACTAAATTACTTACTTAAAAAACAAAAACCGACTGCAAAACATGTCTTTATTATGCCAAAAAAAATAACTGAAAAGAGAAGTATTGTAGAATTACGCGTGATGTAATCACTACATAGTATAAAACAGTCGCTTTTTCTGTCCCTATATCCCTATGTATGCTTAAATTTTTAAAACTACGCAACGGATTTTGATGCGGTTTTTTTTAATAGATAGAGTGATTGAAGAGGAAGGTTTATATGTATAATACTTTAATCCGGAGCGAAGCGAGGGCGGGTCGCTAGTATTGAATAAATGATTGCTGGTGGGGACTAGTTTTTGACTTTTGGTTTCTCCCCGCCGTAGGTATTTACTATTTCACAAACAAGTATTAGTAGCTTACAATCGTGGCTTGGTGAAACGTACACTTGTGAACTTTTACAAAATATTAGTCCATGAAAGAGACGGAGGGAGTGTTATTAAATACTAGCTTCTATTGGTGATTTGGGTCCGCTTCATTTCAAGAATATTACTATTAAGAAATTTAAAATTTTCCGTGATGAAAAATAGCATATGTGTTAATTCAGGGTATAAGCTATCTCCATATCAAATTTCATCCAAATTCGTCCAGCCGTTGCAGCGTGAAAGAGTAACAAAAAAACTAACACAAACTAACTTTCGCATTAATAATTTATTAAGATAGGATTTTACTTTTTCAGTTTAATTTTCTGATATTAATTATAACGATATATTTTGCAGTCAGGTTTTATTTGTGGCTTGGACGACGCAGGAGTCATAGTTAATCGTGAAGCCCAGTGTAGTACAGTCAAGTTCAAAAGTATGTATACACTTTAGTACCTTGTCTATTTAACGTCATGTTTAAACTGCCATATAAAATTATCCAAGCGATTAAAGTGACAAGGTACTAAAGTGTATACATACTTTTGAACTTGACTGTACCATGGAGGTACATATTAAAGGCAATTTAGTCTCAACCAGGGACCATGCTTTTTAAATCGCTATTTATAAGGGTTATCTGTGCTTTAGCAGTTAAGGTTTCCCTTATTAGTGAATGGTATTTAACAAATAACTTAGTCATATATTTCGTTCCAAGAGGTTATTCTTATAAGAGGGTATTCTATTGAGAGGTTAGTCTTTCAAAGGCTTTTATCGGTGAATCCTTGGTTTCAACTGTATTTGAATGAGTATAAACATATTTTTATAACTTACCTATCGTGAGCTCCTCTGCCGGAGTTAGGTCCGTATCCTCCATAGGCGTCATCATATCCATTGCCCCTGTCGTATCTCTCATCATACCCCGCCACCGGCCTCCTGTTCCCCGAGTAACTGGCATATTCCCCCCCATATCCACCTCCATACCCTCCATAACCACCTCCTGCACCGTATCCGTCGTCATATCTGTCGTAAGACGGCCTTCTATACGGATCCTCGTAGTAAGGACGTTCACGATCATAATTCCTCTCTCTGTAAGGATCTCTCAAAAATCTATCGTAGTAATCCGGACGATATCTATCTCTATCATCATAACGGTTTCTATTCCTATCCCTGTCTCTATCTCTCCGACCACCGCTGGGTCTTTTTTCGTCGTCATAGGGTTTCTTATCAGTATCATCACCATCCTCTGTCCCGTTTTTGGATCGTCTGTCGTTGAATTTCTTTTCGTCATCCTCGTCATAGTTCTTGTTTTTGTCGAGTCTGTTGGTTGGTCTGTGGTTGCGTCGGTCATCGTCGTAGTGGTCGCGTGATCTGTCGAAGTCGTCGCGGTCGTCGTAGCGGTCGTCGCAGCGGCCGCAGCGCGCGGGCCGCGGGTCGTTCTCTAAGCGGTCGTACGGTCGTCCGACACCGTAGCGCTCGTTGTAGTAACTGCGGCTCTGTCGGCCTCCGGCGTCATCGTCTATCGCTGGTGTTAGCACGGTTGATAGGATCGTCTCTCTTGCGTTTGTTGCTTGCAGGAGGTAGACTAAGGCAAGGGAACACGCCTGGAACAAAAGTTACAACTTTAGTACCTATTCGAGTGGGAACCGTGGCAACCACCACGTTAGGGAGCGACCACACCGGAGCTTAGCGGTGCGTAAATTACGGAACATCAAAATGGCTCCATGTAATTAGTACGACCCATTCTTTTGTTTACGCAACGTCACCGATTTTACACGTCGGTGTGGTCGATCCCTTAAAAAGCAGTTTTTGGGTACACATTAGATCATGATCCCAATCAAACGAGAATCAAACATGAGGAGGCTGTCAATTCGTCGTGCATTTTTACTAAAAACTCTTATTTGCCAAGCTCTGAATGTACTCTTAATCATAAATGTTAAGGTACACATTCGCCCCGAAGGTTTATTTCGTAGGTAGGTACGCTAGCGTTTCTATTCGCTTAATTATTAAACCAATCGCTTCACTGGTAGATCACGTGATACGAAGATCATCAGATGTTATGCATCTTGGCTACGGCCCTTTATAAACTTATCGTATCGAATTTTGAAATTGGAAAGCATAATGCTTAATAATTCTAACGTCAATAATTAAAACCCCCTAAAAAGGTTAATGTCTAAGCAATAATAATAATATAATAATAAATCTTTATTCATATCACTTATTTTACAATATATAACACTAGACTAAACATACCAAAAGACAAATAACTTGCGCGCCTGAGCTAGGAAGTTCCTGTGTTTCAGTCGTAAAAGGACTAACAAAACTAAAAAAAAAAAAAAAAAAAAAAAAGAGGAAGAAAAAAAAAGTAAAGTAATAAAATAAAATGAAAAAAATAAAAGCGACAATGATGTCGTCCGACTCGACTCGACTCAGTCACTCTATAAAAGAAAGCAGATAATGATTATTTTGTATGTTCCCCTTTCGTGGCAATATATCTTTAGAAACTAGTAGTTTGTATATATTTTACTAATTAATAAATAAAAAATAATAAAATTTGTTTATTAAAAAAGGAACACAAATTACACTTGCTACAATTAGCTGGTGGTCCCACACTAGGCCATGCCTGTCACGTGGCGACCTGATTCAACATACAATAAACTTTACAAAGATTCGTGTCTTTGGTTACATTAAATATGAAGAGGACTGATAAAATTAAATGCTGAAGCTATCATTATTAATATTAGTATTAGACATTTTGTTTTTGGTTTCTGCAGAGAATTAATAAAAAAGTAGAAAAAAGTGTGGGTATGAGTAAGGCTACTATCCAAACCAACATATTCCTCAGATAACAGCCCTCAGAATTCTTTCTGTCTCGTTATAATTAATTTTAAGGTATTCTATTCGGTAAAACAAAATATTGTTTTACCGAATAGAATAATAAAACATTACGACAACATCTCAAAAGCAATAGCTTTTGAGATGTTGTCGTAATGTTTTATTACGTATCCCTTCATTTTCCATAATTTAATTTGCCGTAAGTGTCACTGGCTATAACTTTAATTTTCCCTAATATAACATACCATAATTTGATTTGCGGTAAGGATTTTTTTCTGAATTCGTAAAGCTTTCGGGTATTTTTTACATGCCATCGCATAAAGCCCAATAGGTTAGGTTAGGTTTGTTTTATTACAATTCTGAATAGTTCACGGTTTCAGAAAAAATGCCTTTATGGAAAATGAATATTATCGCACATGAATATGCCATAACTATAGTTATGGCATATAAAATTATGTCATATGAAATTCGGACAAATAAAATTATTGCATACTCGTATGAAATTCGGTCAAACGATAGAGAACCGTTTTATTATCATGTCCTTTAATGTCAAGTAAATAAGAGTTATCCTAACATTGACATACGACAACACGTCAAAAGCAAGATTGTTTTACAAAGTGGAATAGAGCTGCAGGCAAATCTATCTATCTTGTATTTGATTGCTATTTTTTCTTAACCTTCTGCCTCTTCAATTATTATACGTTTAGCCATCAGCTGTTTTAATTCTCTCAATCGCTCAAAGGTTAACTGGAAGAGATCCTTTAAAGGGATAAATTCGCCTTTGTACAAAGATACCTTTTGTGTTTTTTTTTTCGTTTTTACTTTGTTATCTTCTGTTTATATAAATAAATAAAAATTGCACAGTAAATCTCTCATTAAAAGTTCCCAGTTCATCAACTTACGGAAATCTTTGGCGCCTATTAGCCCATCATAGTTATGATGTCTAATAACGTTTTTTCACAATAATGGCTAGTTAAACGATAAAATCTGTTAATAGCGTACGAACAGAGTCATTGTGGTCGGAGATGAGGAATTACCTACATCTCACGCGATCTCGGCAATTACCGGAGATTACTAGTGATGGCACTACGTTTAAGCAAGTTGGGAATCCGTAACCCTTCTTAGGTGATTCTCTTAAATGCACTAACATCTGTGGTAAAGGGCCCCACTGAAAATCAGAGCCGTGGCTTGCCTCGGGATCGTGCTGAGTGGGTTATTGACGCAACGGCCCAGAAAGTAATGTCTTAATTCTGTGTCTGTGTTGTTGAGAGGGGTGATGGCTGAGATACGCGTCATACTCGTGAACGGTTGCTGTTTGTGGGGTCCGGTCTGTTCACGTTTGCAAGGATTGGTTCTTCAGTTTATTATTCTAGTCATGGCTTTTGACGTAGAGACCTCGTCGTGTTGTTCTCCTAGACTCATTATTTTTAGTTTAATGTAATTAGCCTTACATTTTGAAATGTATTTTTCTGTTCTAGCTTTAATAATTATTATTTATTACTGTATTAAGTACTTGTAATGTAACTTGCTTCTAAGTATGACTGTACTTTAAGTTTGAAAAAATGACCTTCTGCTGGAGTTTCTTGGGCGCTTCTTCTCCGCAATGATGGTCTTATCCGAAGCGCTAGTAAATTCACTTCATATTACCGACGTGTAAAAGATCCCTATGGTGGCCTATTTACTGTATAACCATTTTGATTTTTTGATTTTGTCAATAAATTTATTTCTTTCAAAGGATTCCTTTTTTACCCGACTGCGTCAGGAGCGTTATGTTTTTCGACTGTATGTGTGTATGCATATCTATTCCTTTGGCACACTCCGCAATCTAAACAGCTTTGCGAATTTTAACATAAGTACTAGCCGTTTCCCGCAACTTCGTCCGCGTAGGTTATTTATCGCTATTCCCTCAGGAACTGTCCAATTTTTCGGGATAAAAAGCACCTTATGTCTTTTCCCGGAATCCAAACTATCTTCATACCAAATTTCATTTAAATGAGTTCAGCGGTTTATCCGGTTTATGTTATATTTAATTGGCATTTTTTTATGATGTAACCATGATTAAACCACCAAAAATAAACATCAGTAATTTGACTGTTATTTATCTGAACGAACTATGTATAGGTTTTAAGTTCCGTAGTTTTTATGATTCTTAATGAATTGCTGGATATAGAGACACGGCAGTGTGTTCCGACAAGTTCGAAGAAACCGCCGAGTCACTACTAATTTCGAATATGGTAGGACTGACTTAACCGCACTCATCGAAACTTATAGAGTATTATCCGATAACCTTGTTTTCCTAAAAACCCAACAGATTACATGATATTGTTACGTACCGAAAAGTTAGAGCTCAAAATGCATTTAATGGCACTAAATTTGTCAGCCAGTCAATAATCTTGTATCAAACTTGGCATGTTTTAGATGTTATTACTTTCAGTGGGACAAGCGAACTTGGCCTATTTTTTACATTCATGTTTTTGGGATTATGATTAATCAACTAAACATGGTAGGTACAATCACTAAATAGTGTAAAACAAAGTCGCTTCCGTCTGTCTGTCCGTATGCTTAGATCTTTAAAACAACGCAACGGATTTTGATGCGGTTATTTTAATAGATAGAGTGATTCGAGAGGAAGGTTTGTATGTATAATATAACACGGAGCGAAGCGCGGGCGAGTCAATAGTTAACTACAAAGAGGATGTATCCACTTTTTAACCTTATTACCATTAGGGTCCAAAAATGGATACATGTGTACACAGAGCTTGTTTTCTTTTTCCTTGCCATAAAGTCCGGTACAAATTAAATGTGTGTCACAACTTACAAAAACCACAAGAGCAAATTAAACTTAAACTATGACGTGCAAGACAATCACATTAAATAAAGACTATAACATCTTAGTAATTTTAAACGCATCAAAACCATGTCAAAGGCATTTTTTATCAAGGTGGCACCCGATTCCCACGGCTATTACATCTAATACTAATTACCTTCACCGGACACAAGTAATGCTCATAAGGGCTACCGTGTGTACACACACGACAGACCCCCGTTTCGCAAGTCCCCTACTTACTTATGCAATACAAATGAGCGGTTTCCGGCACAAAGGTAACCAAACATTACAATCGCAATTATAATCGGATTGCGGCCTTCGTACTTTGTTGTAATTTCATTTCACGTGATGTCACCCCATTGTTTTTAGAGGTCACGCTTTAGGCTTTTTGCTTATACGGTTAATTGTTGGTAAAGCTGTTTATTTTACGGTTCACTTGTGGGCAAGCGGCGATAGGTACCTACATCTGCCTTTTTACCCGACGGCAGTGAAACCCAAAAAGGAAGGTTATTGGATCTATAAGTTAACAAGAGAATAGGTTTTCTTGTTGACTGCATTTTATTTGCACAGTTTTTTTTTTATGTTAAGGAGAAGGCACACGAGCACTCAGGCCACCTGATGGTAAGTGGAATCTGAGACCCATAGACATTTGAATTCTCGAGACTTTAATCCTAAGACCTCAAATGCGATGCCAACCCTGAGGACTAAGATGGAATGCCTCTATGCTAGTAATTTCACCGGTTGTCTTATCCCCACACCGGAACACATCAATGCGAACACTGTTGCTTGGCGGGTGGTCATCTGCTTATCGAGTTCAAACTTGGTGAGTCTATTTTAAGTACAACAGAGATCCTGATGGAGAAACTATAAGGGTTCCTTGTGTACTACGAATCGCTAATAAGTTAAACACGGCAACAAAATTGTGCTTCTTGCTCTAATTTTCTTCTCCAACTTTAATTGCCAGTCTAATTCGCGCTTTAGTCATCTTAAAATTGAATTGTTATCGGTTTTACAAATACATGTACTCCAAATTTGAGCCCAACCCGACTCATTAAATTATTTTCGAAAAGCAGATCTGGTGACTGTCTCAAAACAAACATCGACCAAAAAAATAGTCACAAACATGTAATTTTGAGCTTGTTTTTTTTTGTAAAATTTACTCCACGTTCCTAAAACTAACAGTGTAGCTGTACCTATTTTCCGTTTAGTGGTTTATAATGCTGTGCATACGGACAGTTGATTCGTGTAATCGTTTTTTAATTGCGCCATGGGCAATAGATGAAAGATTATGGGGAAGCCATGTTTTTGTGCACCTAGATACATTGTCATACATAAATCATTTTTTTTACAGTTAATTTTAAAATGGCTGTGAACTAAGGCAAGCCTAACAAGATCTTGTCAGGCTTTATATACCTACAAAAAAGGTATTTATTATTTTTCGATTTTAAGTATTGGATGTACTGTCGACCAATTTGATTCCTAGGCCACTAAGTAACGTAAAGTTGTTAAGAGGCCGTATATGAAACTTTGCCGGTTTAGCCTCTTTTCGTGACTTTACTGTTAAAATACTGCTTTTATAAAAGTTCTTATGCATATCATGAAGTATCATTTCAGTTATGCTCGAATAAATGAGTTGCGAATGAATGGGCTACTTGTGAATTTTTGTCGAGTATTGTAAAGCGAGATTTAGGTTGTTTTAAAACATTATATATTGCTTCTTTTTTTTAAAAGTATTAGTTTCATTTTGAACTGAACTTTATTATGTTTTAATTTTATGAACGAGAGTTTTAAGTAGCCGAAATTAAAAACAATTGTTTGCCCATTTTCTATAAAAAAAACACGGTTAATTATTTTTCACACAAAAAAAAACATAAAGACGGTAAAAACTTATTAATACATTTTTAGGCGACTTTTACAGCAATAAATTGTAGGTTTTTCATACCTTTTAAACGTCAAAACGATTCGTTAATATGCAATATTCTAAACCTCTTACAGCAAAATTCACATAACAGTCGCCGGTTTCAGGACGATTAATCAAAATAAAATAATAAAAACAAAAAAGTAGCTCATACATTCGTTGATAATCGAAATTATCTTTCGTGTTAAAATTTTCAGAAATAAAGTATTTCAACTGTAAAATCAGGTCATTTAAATCACGAAAATCAGCGAAATCGGCAAAATTTCGTATACGGCCTCGTAACTACATCATACGAAGTCTCCTACGTTTTGGTTGACATTGTCACTTTAAACAGTCGATAGTGATCTACAGATCGAATTGTTTCACTGTACAATTTATAGAGAGCAAAAAAAGGAACGGAAAAAAGACAAAAGTAAAAAGCTTTAGGCCTAATCATTTTCCAGGGAGCCTTTAATTTCGTCAGTTTTTGCCAAACTGTTTCATTTCATTTCCCAAACATATCATTTGACCAAACTACTATTTTTCCGCAACTAAATATTACAGGGTTTATTTTAGGACCATCGTGCAGAACCCCTTTAGGTTAGGTTAGGTTGGTTTTATAAAAATGCTGAAATATTTACAGTTTTAGAAATAAAGCAGTTTGGTCAAATTATGTTTCGGAAATGAAAAGAAACAGTTTTTGACGAAACCAAGTTAACCTCATTTTCCAGTTCAAAAATAGGTACCTACTTATTTCAGTATTTTTTATATGTATTTCTACAGTGATATTTCATCAGATTCCGTATTTTTACCTAGTCCAGTGCGTCCTTTGTCTATAACACAATTATTACACATATAGCAATAACTACACATTTAAATACTTAACAGCAAAAAAACAGTATAATATAGCAATACGACAGTTCAAAAACTTACCAGAATATTCAGGTGCCCCATTGCAGTAAAAACGCACATGCAAATTCCTATAACTAAAGGTTCATTCTTGTCTACAACACCACGGAACCGGTTTTGAACGCCGTTAAAAAACTAAATATGTACCAGGCTTTACATCGTATTGTCTGTGATAACTTTTAAAAATATTTATATTCAAATTTGAAATTTGGAATTCGATTTTGTGATTGGTCAGTGGCTTGTTCGTCGCACGGCGGCCTATGGCGGACTGACCGTTCGCGCATGCGCCCTCCTCTTATTATAATTATGGTAAATTGTTTGTTTTTTGTGCGTCCATCCGTCTGCCGGTTGAACTTTTCGAAGGCTGTACGAATGACGGGATACGCCAGGCTACCCGGATTACACGGTGAGTGTTTCATTAAAACATTTGGCAAATGTGTTCACTTGACTCTAACACTTTATAACTACTTATATTCGCAATCCGCAATATTTTTGAAAGGTCTACCCTACGACACCCCACACTATGAAGTAGACGAGAAAAAAAAAGACCACGTACGTATAGAGGAGGTACATTAAAAGATTTTATTTTACCACTTTGTTGGCGTGACTAATATGTATAGTCATGCCAAATTACAGCTTTCTAGTACTGAGTCTCTGCGCTAGGCTGCGGACGGACGGATGGACATGGCGAAACTATCAAGGGTTCCTAGTTTGACTACAGAACTCTAAAAACATGCGAAATTGGTGTCATGATTGGAAAATAAAACTATCGAGTATTTTGTTTCTAATCGTGTTTTCACGTTTAACAGTCTCAAGGAAATATGACCAAGTGTAATATATCCAAAGAACAGACTCATAGGCGTTATGGTTATCGAGATCCCGGGGCCCTAGCCAAGATGCAAACGCTCCTAACGTTTTTCTTTTCTATCGCTCAAAATATATGGGATGACATCTCGTGCGTTTCGATAAACCACGACGGTCGACTGTCATCTCATACATTTTGAGCGATAGAAGAGAAAAACTTTAGGAGCGTTTGCATCTTGGCTAGGGCCCCAGATCGCAGAACACTATCGACTTTATCAGAAGTATGTGGCCTCTTAACTTAATTCAAGATCATACGGTCATAAATTGATTGTTGTTAATCTTTTTTAAAATAAGAATCAGTTATCCATCATTGGCGTTTGTCCATTACTGGTCCGATCAAATCATTGGCTTTCTGACAGTTTCTCAACAATTTACATTGAGACTGAACGTTGTCCAAAAGATTCAACTGGGTTAGAGTAGCTGATATTAAGAGGACTGTGAAGCAAAAAAAACATACAAAATGCGAAAAGGTTTCGCTCCCCTTAAACGTTGTCCGATTTTTACGATTGAAAAACTAGGGCTGTACTTTTTCCTTTCCAAGAAAATATTTATTGGAAAGAAACATAAATAAAAAAACAGATGCCAAAACGCACAGACCTAACATAACATAACATCACGCCTTCATTCCCAGAGTGGGGTAGGCAGAGCTACAGAAATACCAACAACTCTAAACTTGTTCATAATTCTGTAACCACATTTTGCACAATCAGGTTAAGATGTTAACCAGTGTATTAGTGACAGGTTGCAAGCCCATCGCCTAACAGTAACTACAAGCCTTTATTCCCTTAGTCGCCTCTTACGACATCCACGGGAAGACATGGTGTGGCACTATTCCAACCTGGCAACAATACGGAGCCATGGGGGTTCATGTTCTTTAGAAATCGAATATCAAGTACAGACCTAGTTTTTCATAATAACTATAACATGTTCAAAAATCGTGGAAATCGGATTAGATTTAGGGGATGAAAAAGGTGCCCGGAGCTAAACTTTGTATGGATTTTGACAGCTACGTGAATTAAGTATCGTTTCGCAATCTTCTTAACTACTCGATATAAAGTAGCTATAATAAATGAAGTAAGATAAGATAGTTTTAGTTAGCGGCCCTATTATTTAAATACGTTACACAGGCTCACGTCATCGTACTTTAAACTATGCGTAAAAAATTAAATGCGTAACAATTTGAGAGAAGTGAACTTAGAGCATGGAGGAAGAGGAAGCTCTATTGTTTTCCATCTCACTCCGTTTCCATTGCGCGAAGTATAATTTTACCTTTTTTTTTGTTTTATTTTAAGGGCACACAGGAAGGCACACGAGCACTCAGGCCACCTGATGGTAAGTGGAATCTGAGACCCATAGACATTTGAATTTTCAAGACTATAATCCTAAGACCTCAAATGCGATGCCAACCCTGAGGACTAAGATGGAATGCCTCTATGCTAGTAATTTCACCGGTTGTCTTATCCCCACGCCAGAACACAACAATACGGACACTGTTGCTTGGCGGGTGGTTAATGGATAAGATGGTGGTAGCGATCCGGACGGACCCTGTACAGGGTCCTACCACCACTAAAACATACAACCTATTTCACGCCATTTTAGACGCTTTGATTTCGGTGGCCAAAATGTTATCAGTGTTTATTGGACGAAGCGCACCAATAATCCTTACTTATTTCAACAGTTCGTTTGTCATTGTTTCAAATAAAAAGGAAAGATTGTCCAGTATAGTCATCTTAACTTCTCGTTGTTTAGACGATACTTAAATTTATTTGATCAAAAAGCCAACTTAAAAATGTTGAATTGATCTTCGGGTACCGCAGAAAAAAAACCAGGCCCTGTAGACTGCTGCCCGTAATCCCTAATCGTAACGTCCTTAATAGTAGACTGTAAGAAGAATGATATTATCAAAAAATAAATATGGCATCGAACTTTTTAAAGCGTAAAACAAAGAAGCAAATTAAAGCGTGTCGTATCGTACCTACTATGGAAACGAGCCCACCTGTACTGCTAAACCGAAAATGTTGGCGCAGCGGACCGCGACAGGTGCAGCGAACCGTACCGCGGAACCCCTCGTTACCGAAGGAATGTTTGGATATTGTTAGGTCAAATTATGACATTGTGGATGACTGGGTATTTTTTAAATGTTTTTTTTTGGTTAGGCCTATATCGTAACATCAGCCTGTAATCGGTGCTGAAATATGGATGAGTATTCTGAGAGGTACCATTTTCTGCTGTTAGGTTTTTTTTTTATTTATTTAGGAAAACAAACGTTCACATCAATTAAGTGTTTGACAATAATATGTTATGAAATGTGTGACCAACATCGTTTACCACAAATTAACTAAAATAGATTTAGGAACGTATTGAGCACTTACGAAGTTAAATTTAATACAATACGATGCAAACACACACACACATAAATACACATTCACACGCACAAAATAGGACCCAGTTGAATAGGAATATAATTAATTTAAATGCTATGATTTGAAGTACAAAATTAGGTTTGCTTTTTCTGTCTCTCTGCGAGTGTTACCAAAATATATTATTATTGAGATTGCAAACAAGCACAAATTGCTTTTATTCTACTGGTTAAAACCATATTGCCTTCGACACGTTGGCCTAGTTGGTAGTGACCCTGCCTCCGAAGCCGGCAGTCCCTGGTTCAAATCCCGATAAGGGCAGATATTTGTGCGATGAGCACGAGTATATTCCTGAGTCTTGGAGGTTTTCTATGTATTTCTCTATCTAAGTATGTTTATCGTTGTCTAGTACCCATAGTAAGCCTAGAGCTTAGTTTGGGACTAGGTTAATTTGTCTGACATTGTCTTGTGATATTTATTTTATTTTATTTGACATGTCAAAATGTGTGGTTTTGTCCACCCAGGCCAGAGGACCCGTTTTACGACAGCTTGTAACTTGTATTACAAGCGGAAATCTCTTTTCAACAATGTGCATTAAAACGAGATTTCCACTTGTAATACATTATTTTTATAACTGGCCCCTGGTGGCCAGGGCCTCTATTCCACTGGGCAAATTACACTGCTCTGGGGCCATTTGCAATCAATCAAACAAATCTACGAGTATCAAATGATTTATTTTACTGTATAAACTGTCTAACATCAGCTGCATTGCCGCTCAACGACAGGTTAAAAGCGACTTTAACTAGGAAAATTTGTGTTTTATATGGTCTTCGAAGAGTTTTGAGGTCAAGGTGATAATACCATAATACCTTTACTTACTACCATATTTCAACTCAGCCCAGGGCCTCTATTCAACTACTTACGTTATAACGATATCGTGTTTGACGTGTTTTAGAATCGTTTATGTCACAGTCGCCATTATTGTAAATGACATAAGAGTTATGAAAACGTTGACAATACCGAAACTCGTCAAATACGATATCGTTATTACGCAGTTGAATAGAGGCCCAGTTTCGACGTCCTGTATATCACATTGCTAAGCAGTTTTATATTGTGGTGGTAGGATCTTGTGCAGGGTCCGTCCGGAATCCAGATCACTACCATCTACCATCATCTTATCTTTAACCTACCGCCTCACACTACACTCAGATTCAGTTTTAACAACGATATTAAGTTCTTCCTTAGTGACGATTTTAAATTAAGTCTGAAAAAGGAACGAGATAATTACATACATAAATAACATCACGCCTTCATTCCATGAATAGGGTAGACAGAGCTACAGAAATACCAACAACCTTGTAAAGTTTATAATTCTGTAACCACATTTTGCACAATCGGGCCAAGAAGTTTACCAGTGTATTAGTGACAGGTTGCAAGCCCATCGCCTAACAGTACTACAAGCCCTTATTCCCTTAGTCGCCTCTTACGACCTCCACGGGAAGACATGGAGTAGCAATATTCTAATCCGGCAACCCCTATTGCATGTTTTGATTATGTCGTCTATATATGTTTTAAGTTTTGCTTCCCTGTAGAGATCCTTTGAACAAAAAGTAACATACCATAGGAGTTTTTTTTATAACGCCATGTTTTTTATTTTAGTTAAAGTACCCAGTGACATTCGCGACTTCAAGACAAATCTGACGATACATGGCTTGTTAAAATCGGCCCATCCGTCCAGCCTCTACTAGGGAACAAAACACCATACATACATATTGAAGCTTACCTTACGACGGCTACGTTGGAAAGCGTCGAAGTGCAATGAAGTATGCTCAAATATTTAAAAATTTCCTTTCCCCCGAGCTGTAAACGCTTTCTGCAAGGCCAAATAAACAGACCTTCGTCCAGGCTTCTTCTAACGAAATGGCTCATGTGCTTCGACTACCAGGATACCGAAGAACTTCCAGTTGTGCATAAATTTAAATTAATGTATCGTTTTTGTTTAATTTATCTACTGTTGTTTATAAGTATACTTCGTACTAAGTAGTTGATATACATGAATGTATTTGTATTTTGTATGTCTCCTCAGTCATGCATCCTTTGGTTGTTGTATATATTAGGGAACTTTATACTTGCTGTATTCTTTCACTGGGTCCTATAATACAGGGCATCCTAGCTCAGTAGACAAAACCGCTGTTCCGTGTAAATAATGTGTTTTTATAATATATATTTTCATATCATTTCATATTATTATGTACAACTAACTACCCTAGTAAAAATGAGTTCTCCACAAAGCTGTGTAAATTCAGCCTTACTAGCAATAAATCTTTTAAATCACAACCCAACATTTTCTACATTATTAAGGTGGCAATTACTGAACATGGTTTATACTAAGTAGGTAGTCATTTGCCAATAAGCCATGTCCTTAATTTGCCGTCATGGCGGATGACAGATGTTTTCCCGCCCATACGCTGGTTGTACGCATGCGCGTGACGAGCTCGTTGTGTGGCCGTTGACATCGCGAAATATTTTGTTTTGACAGTCCAGGGTTACCAAAGTAACCGAAGCAATGCGGTTGGTAAATTGAGAAGTGTTTTATTGTCAGTATACATAAGGTTCAAAGTTCCTATATCCTACTAAGTTCTTGCTGGGTTCGCTTGGCTTGAGCTCTCTGGGGGCCTTGTCAAGATGGATAACGCTAATTTAGCGATTTTCGAAAAGCTAAAAAAATTATAGGGTTGACGTAAGCCGATGACAGATCGCATCGAGCGCTCATTTTATCTCCGTACATTTCAAGTCAATAGAAAACATAAACGTTAAAATTTAAGCGTTTGCATCTTGGCTACGCCCTCTGCTTTTTGACGACAACTAACAGTTATAACATGCTCCGGGGTAACGTGGACTGTCCCGAAATCCCATCCTTGTGACGCAACTTGGGTTGTCGTTCCCGTTTGTCGTTTGAAAAGTTCTACGACCACGAACTCATTTTTTCGCAGTTCCAAGATCTGTTTCACACATGAATTCTCCAAATTTTCGGGCGCAACAGATATTAGTGTTTGACAGTCGATGGTAGGTTGTTTCTCGTGAATGTCTGAGATTCTGTGAGGAAATAGATAAGATTAGTGACGACGTTGATCTTGTTTTTTTTATCTGTTATAGCGGCCCGCTAGCGGCTTCGCCCCGCTGCAAATTTTTGACTTTCCCAGTGAATTTTTCAGTTTTTTCTTTCATAAGAACCTTCTTCTGACAGGTCCAGGCGTTAATGAATTATGCGCTTACCAACACATTTTACGATTCATTTTTATATTATAGATTAGTATATATCTTGTTAAAAACTTATATGTGTGGTTCATTGAATCTCGTAAATGCCATGTAGATTTGAAACTTGTTTGTAAGTAACTAAATAAAGTTGAATAGTTCCTAATGCACGCCTTGAAAGCGAACTGTCAAGGATATAAGAGGAGTGTGGAAAACATACCAGACTTCTAACCAGTGGCTCAAATTTGAGTCACCTCTTCCACCTTCATTTTCAAAAAGCAGGAAAAAAATTTTTTCCATCTTCCCCGAAAGATTAAGGATAATGTATCTCCAACTTAACTACTGAACAAAACTCTTTTTTTCTTCAAAGAAGCTCTTCAGACCCCATGGTAGAGGCCTGGTGAAATTAGCTTTAGGGTCGTTCCCAGGTCCGGGTTCGAACTCTACGTAAGGGCAATTTTTTGCGTGATAAACCAATACTTAAAGCAGTTTAATAACAATTATTTGTGCTTGAGTCGTAGTTATCTATCTCATTTTAATAAATATAATTGAAAATAAAAGCAATTTTCTTTAACTACTGTCATTTAGGTAAATTACCTACACAATCAAAGTATTCAAACCAGGCGTACAATAAAAAATAAACATGGCCCTGAAACCACTACACGCGCGGCAACATGATATAATAATTGTATTAAAATCGATACTCTTTCAATCACCGCAGTGCCTTTATTTAGGGTTTCCCCAGACTCCACCGCAAGTGTGGTCATATCCCAGTATAAACAGTACTTTGTCTTCAAACAAAGGTATATCTTGCGGTTTGCATGTGTGCGTGCCTCGACCGTCCGCACTGGGAGCCACCATTATGCAAACTCAACAGAGGTGTTATTTTAAAAACGACTCAAATTCAAATTCAAATTCAATTTTTATTTCCCAATATAAAGTCACAGTATAAATTGCACAGCATGACAAATTATAAGTTTTTACATTGAGATCGTTAGAAATTTTAATTATAAAATATCTTTAAAAATATGAAATTTGAATAATTTTATTTTATTTATATAATAATGTACGTAAGAATAAATCCATTAAGGATCTTCATAATAACATGCAATAACAACAATAATAACGAGGTCAGTAAAAAGAAGCCTTAATAACATTAAAAGTTAAAAGTCAACATAAAATACCCACATTAAATGAATACAAATTATATCATTATATTATTATATTTTCGTGGTGGTAGGACCCTGTGCAGGGTCCGTCCGGATCGCTACCACCATCTTATCCATTAACCACCCGCCAAGCAACAGTGTTCGCATTATTGTGTTCCGGTGTGGGGATAAGACAACCGGTAAAATTAATAGCATAGAGGCATTCCATCTTAGTCCTCAGGGTTGGCATCGCATTTCAGGTCTTAGGATTATAGTCTTGAGAATTCAAATGTATATGGGTCTCAGATTCCACTTACCATCAGGTGGCTGAGTGCTCGTGTGAAGTCGTGTGCCTTCTCCTTAACATAAAAAAAATAAAAAATAAAAAATAAAAAAAATCATGTCAAGTTTCATGTCCTCATTGACAGAATAAAGCAGATTATCGAACAAAAGATTTCTCAGCCGGCTCCTAAACGTTGCGTTAGATGATTCGCGTTTGAGTTCGGCGGGCCGAATGGTCGATCAAGATTCAGATTCAGATTGTTTATTTGTAAGTGAGCTGACATAGCGAAGTCATACGAGCGCGCTCACTCTACGGGTAAAGTGGGTAAAGGACCATCCATAAAGTACGTCACACGTTTATATTTGACATTGTGTGACAAGGGTTGAAAGAGTCCTAAGTTTCGTGGCGTCACATTTCAAAATCTAATATATACATACATACATAACATCACGCCTTCATTCTCAGAGTGGGGTAGGCAGAGCTACAGAAATACCAACAACTTTAAAAAAACTTGTTATAATTCTGTAATCACAGTTTGCACAATTAGGTAAACTTGTGTATAAAAAAAATCGCCATAGTACAAGCCTAGAGCTTATAGTTTGGGACTAGGTAAATTTGTGTGACATTGTCCTGTGATATCTATTTCTCCTCATACATCGTGTGCAAACTCACTTTACAGCGCAAGACAATTTTTACTGTAAACAGACTTCCTTTCACACACTGAATCTGAAACTTTGTTATTCCTGCCTTTCTTTCGTACAATTGTGATTGAATAATCTTACAGCGAATGTGTTCTTGAATCCATACAGACTGAGGACTACGAGGGGCACACCGAAATGATCGGGAATATGAAAAACCACATGCACGTTATATTGTATTTTATTGTTTTTCGAAGTATTCTCCATTCCCTTAATGCACTTTTCCATTCGTGCAAACTAATCATTAAAACAGTAATTCCAGTCTGAAGTTGATGTTGACTAAATGGCTGATTTGTACGCTTCCACAGCTGCTTCGGGGTCTTCAAACTGTTGACCGCGTAGTAAATCTTTCATTCTAGGGAATGTAAAGAAATCGTTTGGGCTCAGGCCAGGACAGTACGGAGGATGGCTCATCAGCTCAACGTTTTCATGCTTCAAAAAAATCATTTGTTTTCCGAGTCGCATGGGAGCTCGCATTATCGTGATGTAAGATGATGCGACGTTTAGGGTTATTTTTTCGGAGTTCGGCTATTATTTCTGGCAAACATACTGTGATATACCACTCAACGGTAACCGTTCTGCGTTCCTGTAAAGGAATTGTAGCAACATGCCCCTTGTCGAGACAAACGTAACGACCATTTTCTTTGACACGCTGCGGGAGCGAATCACTTTCGCTGGTTTGACCTCTTCTTCGAAGACCCAAACTGCTGACTGATGTTTTCTATCAGGTTCGTATGAATAAATCCATGATTCGTCACCTGAGAAGATATTATAAACGGTATTTGACTTCCCTCCACTGAAGTGTTGCAGAGTATTCCGGCACCAATCAACACGAGCCGCCTTTTGCTCTTCGGACAAATTGTGGGGAACCCAGCGGGAAACTAGCTTTGTTAGGTTGTGCAGGCTGTCCACGTGCAGATAGTAAAATGTGTCAAATTTGGATAATTTTATAAAAAAATCAATATTATCAATTTTGTTTTTTCAAGCAAGTGGATGCCATTTTTACTTTTTATTTTTTATAAAATTAAACGAACATTCAGTATTAATTGTAATGCATTTAATTTAAGTGACATTAAAATGTCTTAAATGTCCAATTTATTTTATTAGGCTAGCTATATTAGTTTTTGAGATATTGCAATTTATGTTAGTGACCCGAAAATTTTGCTCTCGAGTGTAATATCGACTAAATTGCAGTCATCCCGATGCTGATAACAGCCCAAATCTGCTCGTATGTCACATGACGGTCGTCTAATATAATAGTTCTCACAGCTGCGATGTTTTCAGGCGAGACCACTGTTCTTGGTCGAGCTGCAGAAGGAACAGTGCTGAGCGACACACGACCGCGTCGGAACTCGGCATCTTCTTCTTCTTCTTCTTCTGCAGCATTTTATTTATATGCCCACTGTTGGGTATAAGCCTCTCCAATTCTCTTCCATACTCGGAACTGCGCATACCAGCGGTATATTGTCGTTTGACTCGGTGCTTCAACATCATAAATCGAAACAAGTTCGCTGAGACATTTATCTTGAGATAAGCCGCGACGAAAATTAAGATAAATTATGGCACGGAAATGTTCACGCGGAGCTCCATTTTTGTTAGAACGTGTCAACTTTAAACCAACATAGTTTATGTATTAAAACATTTTTTTTAATTGTTTTTGAATGTCAATAAGATCTAAGAGGCCAGTATTCAAATTCTAAAAAATGTTTTATTGTAACTCAATCCAAAATATTCTATTCATTGCTTTGAGGAGCGTACGAGTATAGTTTACTGTGTAAAACAATAATGCCTTTGACATTATGTCATTGCTTTTATCTCGACCGCCGTACCTGTCAAGTAAATATAACGTTGTAACGTTGACAATACGATAACATGTCAAAAGCAATATGGTTTTACAGAATTGAATTTAAACTCTGCTCATTTGGAGTGTTTTTTAGGTGATTAGCACCTACTCTATTCTAAAACCAATACTTTCCGAAGAAAATCCGTAGAAAAAGACTATCGACGTTCCCATTTTTAGGGTTCTATGTATGACACATATTATAACATCCTAGTATTCCTAGTACCTGTGACTCCCAATAATCATTTATCAAGAATCCCAATTTGGTCCTTTGAGCCGGATATTTCTGAAACAATGGATTTGAATTAATATGTACGGGTAATTTATAAAAAAAACGAGTATTAATTTTAACGTACCTACGTAAGCCAATTTGTTCAAGAACTAACCATTACTTACTCACCTGAAATTGAATGCTGAAAAAAGTTAATCTTTATTATATACAACATTTCAATCAAAATATCTTTCTTGTCCTCTTATAATTTACTTTCAGTAGGTATAAATTTGTTATTTCATTATTTAAGTACATTTTCTTTAGGTAACTCAACAAGGTAGCTACCTACTTATATGTATGCAGCATGATAAATTAGATTCAGCAAAATAGTTCTATCCATTGATAACACAGTGTTTTGATAACAGTTCTGAGATGATGAGAGTCTACTAAATAGGTATATCATACAGGTAACCATTCTAGAAAATGCTTCAAAACGATAAAGCTTTCCAAAAACAACGTGTAAGTAAATAATGGCTACATAACGTTCAACCGAACAATGTGCGGCTGAAAATAAGTTTTTTTTTATGTTAATGAGAAGGCATAAGAGCACTCAGGCCACCTGATGGTAAGTGGAATCTGAGACCCATAGACATTTGAATTCTCAAGACTATCATCCTAAGACCTCAAATGCGTTGCCTACCCTGAGGACTAAGATGAAATGCCTCTATGCTAGTAATTTCACCGGTTGTCTTATCCCCACACCGGAACACAACAATGCGAACAAAGTTGCTTGGCGGGTGGTTAATGGATAAGATGGTGGTAGCGATCCGGACGGACCCTGCACAGGGTTCTACCACCACTCAATCATCAAAGTCCAACGTACCTTCCATTCCTCGAGCGGCTGTGCTCGCTGTCGTCATCGCGCCCCCAGGTCATGGCCAGCGCTAAAAAAAATAACATTTTACTAACAGACTTTATTGCCGATTGTACTCTAACACTGATAATAAACTCACTAAAAGTTTCCAGTCAAATGAGTCCAAACTCGACAGAATAAGAAGTCGGTTAAAATCGAATTTTATTACATTCTTTGTTACTTACTTAGATATATTTTTCTATTTATGGCTATAGTGATCACGCAAATTTTAAATGAGTGAGAGTACCTATAATTATTAAAATATTGTAAATCAAAACTAAAAGCCATTTTTCAATGAGCCATCTTCTCTCGCTGACAGTTGCCGAAAATCTAGTATTTAGTTGTGAGCCATAAATGATGCTTAATCTGCTTAATCTGATATTGGGTAGAGCAGAGTATTACAACTGGTCAGTAGCTTTTATTTATCGCCATATTTTATATGCGATAATTGACGTTTAAAAGACTCTTTTTAAAAATAAATCATACACCATAGACACGTCAAAGTGACAGCGTGTAATTATTTGAAGGGTCAACGTACTTCACCCGTCACCCTTTGTAATGCGCTATAGCGGTTCTACGCACACTAAAATTCATAACGAAATGAGTGCTTTCCCTTTCGCTCGCGCATCGTGATTAAATTGTAGAAAAGAGATAGGCCTGAAGTTGAACCGCTATACAGTGATTGTGGGTGAAAACCCAGGGTTTGATGAAAGTCTGTAATAGACCGTACGCCAATTGTTTTGAAACAGGTGTTTACAAATGATGTATTAAGTGTGAATTTATAAAGCATAAAGTACTTTAATACTTAAACTAAAGTGTGACACTCCTAAACGATCGAAACAATCTTGAAACCGCTTACTTTATTGCGTACCAAGGAAATATGGCCCCATCGCACATCGCCCGCAGAACAGATAGATGGTCGATGGGATTGAAGAGTTCCCGAGTGGCGTTCGCGTACCGGAATACGAAGAATAGTGCCACTCCATGTCTTCCCTTGGATGTCGTAAGACTCGTGGATGTGTTAGGCGATGGGCTTGCAACCTGTCACTAATCACTAGTAAACTTCTTGGTCTGATTGTAAAAAACGTGGTAACAGAATTAGTTAGTATTGGTATTTCTGTAGCTCTGCCTACCCCACTCTGGGAATGAAGGCGTGATGTTATGTATGTATGTAGTCTTAGTAATAGGGCCCCGTTTGGACCTAAGACTATGCCTGCCCAATAACTACAAATGATAAAAACGGCCAAGTGCGAGTCGGACTCGCCCATGAAGGGTTCCGTAGCAGCAAGACGATTTATGACATATTAAAAAAACTACTTACTAGATCTCGTTCAAACCAATTTTCGTTTGCATGGTAATGTACATCATATTTTTTTTTACTTTTATTTTTCTCTTATTTTAGAAGTTACAGGGGGTGGGGACACACACATTTTACCAATTTGGAAGTGTCTTTCGCGCTAACTATTAAGTTTAGAAAAAATAAAATTAGAAACCTCAATATCATTTTTGAAGACCTATCCATAGATACCTACTTCACACGTATGGGTTTGACGAAAATAAAAAATCTTGTTTTTTTTCCTATTTTTGTGTGAAAATCTTAATGCGGTTCACAGAATACATCTACTTACCAAGTTTCAACCGTTAGCTCTTACAGTTTCGGAAAAAAGTGGCTGTTACATACGGACGGTCAGTTTTTCGCCATTTGGTAAATGTACTTAAGTCGGATGGCTCGGACAGAACCGTGTCGGTCCGCAAGCCCGACATGCACTTGACTGGATTTTTTACAAATCGAAAACTTTTCTGAATATTATGAACCAACAAGGTCGAAGTTAATTGACGCATTTTACACAAAACTTTTCAACCTTAGAACCATTTCGATTTGAATAACAAACTTGCAGAAGGACGTTCAGTTGTGAATAATATATAATTATGGTGACCACCTCGTCAGTGAGGCTCTGTCACACTATTGAATACTGGCTGACGTATGGTGACAGGTAAACGAGTACACTGACCACCTGATGATAAAGTGGGATCTGAGGCCCATACACTTGCAACCTCTACCACTGGGTGGTCCGTGTGAATGAAACTAGTTTACTTGATGTCATACTAAAATACATACTTACTTCAGAAAAAAAAACTTAAAATAAGGAAAGCAAATTTCACATAAACACGGAGAAACGCAACGTAATATTAAAGCTCTACATTTTGGGTGTTGATGCCAAGTGTTTGTATTGTTTGTGTCTGTGCGGAAATAAGCCAAACGGTGAATTGCAAAAAAAACATTTTTCATTTTCTTTAGTTCATAAACAATATGATTATCATAGATAAGGCATCTTGGTCCTTAGGATTGGCAACGCATTTGTAGTTTAGGATTACAATTAAGTAGTCTTGGATTTGCAAAGAGATATGGGTCGAAGATCCAATTACCATCAAATGGCCTGTGTGCTCGTTTGCCTTCTCCAAAACAAAAAAAAAAAAACTATCTATATCCATTTTGTAACATGGCCTAACAATACCTTGACAGTACATAGAGCTGAATTGAACACGTATCGATATTTAAACAATGTTACGGCGAGTGTGAAAGACAAAACTTGTAACTAATTTATAAACAATGTTGATTTATCGTTGGGAACATCGCTCGGCAAATACTGGTGCGTATAAAGAGTTTTGTGAGCGAGGAAAACTTTTAAGGGCGCCACAGAGACAGTATAACAGTCCATCAGGCGATATTAGCCTGCCAGTCTATCGTATTAGGACACACTATCAATTTCTCTTAAGGGTTCACATTTTAAGGGTTCCTTAGGAATTCTTATAGTTTCGCCATGTCCTTCTATTCGCAGTTGATACTACAAAGCTGATATTTAACATTGTTGCAGATAGTCTACACTGGACATATATAAAAAAATGTAATTTGAATGTGACGAATGTCAGAGTAGAAAAGAATTGATGGATTTTGTCTTTGTAAAATAAATGGTTTCGTGAGTCGGTATATTGCTGCAGCATATTTTATTTTATGTGTATATTAGTGGCGACCGTGACTAAATAAAATGGGCCGATTTCTTCGGGAACGGAAAGAGCTGCGGCGAGTTTTTACGCGATCGGCAAATTAATATAAGTGAGGACGCAAAGGCCGATGTAAAAAGCGACTACGAGTACTTGGGAGACGTGGCTGAAAGAATGCTCGCAGTAGACCGAGACATCTACAACCTCGCTTTAGACTCGGAGGAAATATTCAACGAAAGAGAATGCGAGAAGATAGTAGACGAGGCGGAGGCATATAAAAAGAGATGGATCTCGATACGGACAAGGTGCGAGCAAAAAGTTGAAGAGGCCAAACATGAAGGAGACCTACAGTCTCAAATAGGATTTTAGTATGTATGTATGTATGTATGTAAATACTTTATTGTACAAAAGAAAAACCAAAACAATACAAAAAATAAAAATAAAAAGATGTACAAAGGCGAACTTATCCCTTTAAGGGATCTCTTCCAGCTAACCCTTGAGAGATTGAGAGAAGTGAAAGGTTGTGCATCGAGTAAACAGGTGTACAAATTTATTTAGAGCACCTAAAAAACAAAAACTAACCAAAAAGACTATAAAAACAAAAAAAAGAACCATAGAATAAAAACAAAACTAATACATTCAAATACTTACATAAATAGATAGAAAGATATGTAATTATACATAAATAAACATACTTAAACTTACATATACTAAATATATGTATATATCAACATTTGGATAATTGATACAATATTTAGGAAATAGAGTCAAGTACTTTTACTTTACGCTGAGTTTTTAGTACTTTTGTTTTTTATTAATTACTTGTTAATTGTTTTTTTTTGTCGAGTGGCGAGGGGTTGTTATGTTTTTCCTGTATATTATTTTCTTTGTGGTTTGGAGGATGTTGCAGATAGTCTACACTGGACATATGTAAAAAAATGTAATTTGAATGTGACGAATGTCAGAGTAGAAAAGAATTGATGGATTTTGTCTTTGTAAAATAAATGGTTTCGTGAGTCGGTATATTGCTGCAGCATATTTTATTTTATTTGTAACAAACATAGTTTACATTGAAATTACGCAGAATGTATTTTTTTTAGTTATAGTAAAAGTGTTATTATCTCGAATGTATTATAATGCAAACCTTTTTTTAAATCATTTTAATTGACTTCTACTGAAGTTGTCTTCTCTCTAAAGATGTCGAAATTATTACAAACATATATAAACTCGTATGTAAAAAAAAGCAAAGCTTCGCCAAACTTTTTTAAAATTATTTTCACAATTAATGACGCATCCTTTTATTACGAACGAAGTATTATCCTAACATACCCCGCAACTCACACTATTACCGTCTATGAAAGTATAGTTGTATAGTTGAAAAAGCTTTAGTAGAATTAACCCTGTGGCTGAAAGCAATTCAGTCATTGCCAAGCGCGCGTTCACGCTACCCGCGCCGCCATTTTGATAAAATTTCCCGCGTTTTCCCTTAACCGCGTTCAATTAGAACATAAGTAATAAAAATATTAAGTCAATCGCAAAAATTGTTGTTTAATTTGATTAATAATATTACACGTGTGCTGTGTATTATAAATTATAAAGTTAAAATACGAGTTGTCAATGTCCATTAACACTCGGATGTTCACATGACACTGAAGAAGATATTTGAATCGATTATTATGTTGTGACATGACAGGTACTTTTTAGGTCGCATTATGTGGTAATGAGTGTTTTATAAACGTTAGGTTTTTAATTTTAGATCACTGTTTCTAGTTACGGTCAATTTAGCAGTTAGTCAGTAATTTCTGCCATTTCACCATAAATAGGTTTACATCAGAAAAACGCCTCCAAATTTTGCTCATATTTCAAGAATAATGGTTCAGTTCGCAAAACTTACCCTACATGCATTTTTCGGTTAACACAATGGTCCATATTCATGTTTTCTTTTAATGGGGATACGTTAGACATTTGATTAGGTACCTACTTTAAAGTCAACAATCGCCGCGTTATTGCCGATATACGGCCTCAGTTTCTTGGTAAATTAGCCAAAAACTGGACTTCCCGATTCCCGATTCCCGATTAACCTTTTTGTAAACCAACCGTGGTGGCTATATGCAATCATTGCATGCTATATCATTTTTAAATAATAATGTCATGTAAATATCTTTTAAATGAAGCCATAGGCCATGAACACAATTAGAATATGCATTATTTTATTTAAAAATAATGCCTCTAAAAGAAGTATTTTTAGTTATCATTTCATGCCTTTTAGTCAATGCTATTACCGGCAATAATTTTATATCCATAATTTTAATTTAAAAAATATATTTTGGGTCACAGATACCGTTTATCAGGTGACCTGTGTGCTCGTGTGCCTTCTCCATGCCATAAAAAAAAGTTTAGCAAAACACTATCATACCTTAACTTTAATTTATTTTTATCCGTTGTTGTTAAAATTACATTAAATGCAGTAAAATTAAATGCAGTTAGTTTCCTAATCATAAAATACATTTTAGAAACTAGGCAGTAAAATAATGCATTAGTACTATCTACTTTTTACAACCCGCATTTCGGTTAAAGCAAATCCTTACTACTTAACTCGCCGTAAAATCATAGAAACTACACTACACTAAATAATCATTTCTAAACGTTACATCCTATCGGGGTGTTTTAAAAAAAAAACATTGCCGTTATAATTTTCTGAAGATATCTCAAAATATTTTTGTTTTCGTGAATTTTATATGAAAATCATGAAGGTAAAGTTAAAGTTAAGGTTGAAGATAAAGCTAACTCGAAAACTACTATTTCATCGCCGTACTCAGAGACATTTTAGAGTAATTTCCTTGTTCTTGTGTTCCTTTTACAGTATCAAAATGTAGGAGATAATAGGGTTTTTTTTTTTCATTGTATCGGAAGACCCGAATCGGGATAGCAGAAATTGGGCAAAGTTAAAATATTACTTGCATTTAGTACCCAGTTAAAAGACATACTCATCAAACTATTGGTATAATAATATTCTAAAATGTAACCCTAACCTTTTTAACAGTAAAAATGTAACAAAAAAGCATGCTAATGCTTTACCAGTTCCAAAAAACGCCTCTAAGTAAAGATGAAAATCCAAGATGGCGCTGAAAAACCTCCAGCTGTTCCAGCCGTTGGGCCGTGACATGGTGTACCACCATCGGCAAGGGCCCATGAAGGCTCCCCCTACAGCACTTTCTAGAAGCATCTCTAAAAGCGCTGAAACTCTGGCTACTTCTAAATCAGGTAAGATTTTGCAGCTAATTGTAATGTAGTAGACGCAGCATTCTATACTCTATTGTTAACCACATTAAATTTAAAATGCTTAAATCGCCTTCTTTGGTTTTAAGGCAGTAAAATCTTATCACACGACTGTCTGGCTTCGGAGATAATTTAACACTTTCGTTGATACTTTTGGGACTCGATTTTTTAATCTCATCCGATATTAATCCCAGATTTTTACTAACTTCTAGCGTTCTTATTACGGTATCTCACGGTGAGTTAGGTGATGTTTAACGCATATGGTATTCAAATTCAAGTCCTTTCACGCACTCGTAAACAAGATTACCTCGTGATTTAATTTTCATTAACGACACGGTGGCCTAGTTGGGAGTGACCCTGCCTCCGAAGCCAAAAAGAAAGCACCAAGCCCGAAAACAGTCCTGGGTTCAAATCCCGGTAAGTGCAGATGTTTGTATGATGAGCGCGAATATTTAATTTTGTTCCTGAGTCTTGGATGTTTTCTGTGTATTTAAGTATGTTTATCGTTGTCTAGTACCCATAGTACAAGCGTAGAGCTTAGTTTGGGACTAGATCAATTTGTGGGAGTATGTCCCTTGTTTTTTTTTTAATCATCAGTGAGATAAATCTCCTCCCAACTTGTTCTCGTTTGTCCTAGTTAAAGAAGTGAAGGCCCGCAAGGCACGGAGCACAGAACAGCCGGGCGCGGGCGTCGGTCTCGTCAGGGGCTCCAGCTCGCTGGGGCTCCCAGCGCTGGCCAAGACCTGGGGGCGCGATGACGACAGCGAGCACAGCCGCTCGAGGAATGGAAGGTACGTTGGACTTTAATAATTGAGTGGTGGTAGGACCCTGTGCAGGGTCCGTCCGGATCGCTACTACCATCTTATCCATTAACCACCCTCCAAGCAACGGTGTTCGCATTGCTGTGTTTTGGTGTGGGGATAAGACAGCCTGAAATCACTAGCATAGAGGCATTCCATCTTAGTCCTCAGGGTTAGCAACGCATTTGAGGTCTCAGGATCTTGGATCGGGAGGTCTTGAGAATTCAAATATCTATGGGTCTCAGATTCCACTTACCATCAGGTGGCCTGAGTGCTCATGTGCCTTCTCCTTATCATACAAAAATAAAAAAACTAAGGTAGTTTAGATTGGTTCAAAGACATTAACTATGCTAAGAACTGTTTCCAGGGAAAGATTTCTCTTCGATTCCTCTTAGTTTTATTACACGTATCTGCTGCCAGGTACAGTCGACCACAAAGAGATGTATCCACTTTTGGACCTTATCACGTAAAAAAAATGTATACATCTATTTGTAGTCGACTGTACACACTCGGCAAGACTCCCCGGGACAAACCGTAGGTATATATGCAAATGTGTACAGGGCGCGATCGCGTTGTCTTGGTGCACCTTTGCCTCTAAAACCGGACAAGAGCATATCGGACCATGCTCAGTGTAGGGTTCCAAAGCCGTTAAGTATTTACTATAAACATAAAATCAACAAGTAATAACAAATTTTCTATTTAAATTCATTTGTTACCGTCTTAGATGATTTTAGTAGGTATAAACCCTTTAATCGCCTAAATCTCAAGAACCAATGATGTCTACTTACTCGTGATAGTTTCCCTTTTAAATTGATTAAATGGATCGCTTGATCGAAAGTTTGATTTCACAAACCCAGAATTATAAAGACCTAATTAATAAAATACATCCCAAGGTTACATGTAGGGGAGGTACCCTAAAAAATTTTTTTTACCTTTTATTGTAAGTACCACTTTTTTGGCGTGACTAATATGCACATTCATACCAAATTTCAGCTTTCTAGTACTAAGAGTCTCTGCGCTAGGCTGCGGACGGACGGACGGACGGATGGCCACGGCGAAACTATAAGGGTTCCTAGTTTGACTACGGAACCCTAAAAAGCGTACTACTAGAGAACGCCCGTGACTTTGTTCGAGTAGAATTAGTTTCCCACTAATCCCCCTATTTTATCCACTTAGGGGATGAGCAACCAAAAATCCCTTCTTAATGCACTCCTAGGATATAAAAAAATATTCCCTCCAAATTTCAAGTCCCTAAGTCCAGAGGTTCCGGCTGGGCGTTGAGCCATCAGTCACTCAGTTTCTTCTTTTAAGACTGCAGTGCAAACTTCGGATTAAATCTAGAATATATAACCTTGGATTACGTCTTTGCATCTCATTCATTGCGAATTAAGAAACGTCTCATGCAAACGTATTTATCTTATTGTAATAGAAGAAATTAAGAAGTTACAGGAATACCTATTGATTAAAAATGAAAAGTCGATAGCACGCGGGCCTTAATGGCCGGATTGTTGATTGACCCCCAAGATCACTGCTGCACGCGATATTTCACATGGCTCCAATTAATTTCTTTGTTGAAAGGGAGATTTTTAAGGGCAATGTTTTCCCTACGGTAAGTTCGAGCACGAACATTTCAATCGTAATTTTACGTTTACGTTATACGTTATCGAATCGCCTTTACTATTCGAAAACGTGTTCGAACCCTATTCGTAATTAGTAAAATGTAGTTACAGAATTATCAACAAGTCTCTTTAGAGTTATTGGTATTTCTGCAACTCTGCCTACTCCACTCTAGGAATCACGGCGTGATGTTATGTTATGTATGTAGGTAGGTTGCTAATTATAAATAATTACATACTAGGTAATTACTACCTATTAGTACTATGTATGTCCGAAATATCCGAAGTGGCGCGAAAGGATCCTTCATTTATTGACCCTTAAAGAAAGTAAATAGTTTCTTTTCAACAGCATTTCTTACAAGGATGACTGTGCGTTACTTCAATTTAGATCAAGGCTGATACATTGGCGAGCATAAATATCGGGTCACTATGTATAGAATTTCCGTACAGCGTGCCCGTTATGTTTGCTAGGGAGTGTATAAAAAACTCATTAAAGTTTTGAATGCCCAATAGGGTTAAACCTTACGTTTTTTTGTAGCGTCATCCCTAATCTTGCTATTAAAGCGTGAGGTGGGAAAGAGCCAATTATTAAAGATGGACGGAAAGAAATGGTGGATTCACAATTTGCGATTGAACACCTTTTGGCACAGCAACAGAACATGGAAACAGTTTGGTGATTTATGTCTTTTGTGTTCGGAACATTATGACCTGTGAAAGTAGCCTTTTACAATACATCGACGTGAATATAGGTCGCTAGATACACACATAGGCTGTTCGCAACGAAAAACGTTACCTACCTATATGCTTTACGGAAACTGACTTTCTTAAAGAAGATGCAGTGGTAAAAATGAATTTAAAATTAATTTATACTCAAGAGAATTAAGTCAAAAAGAATTAAGGTATACGAGCAGACAAGCCACCAGAATGGTTAAATAAAATCTGAGACCCATAGACAAATGCGATGCGAATTTTGAAGACTTAGATGGAGTGCCTCTTTACTAGTAATACATGAAAAACTATATTGCCTTCGACACGCTAGCCTCGTTGGTAGTGACCCTGCCTTCCAAGCTAGGGTCCTGTGTGCAAATCCCAGTAAGGGCAGATATTTGTGTGATGAGCACGAGTATTTGTTCCTGAGTCTTGGATGTTTTCTATGAATTTAAGTATATTTTTCTCTATATAAGTAAGTTTATCGTGGTCTAGTACCCATAGTACAAGCCTAGAGCTTAATTTAGGACTAGGTCAATTTGTGTGACATTGTCCTGTGATATTTATTTTTATTTTATTTATTTAATAATTTCACTGTTTGTCTTATTCCCACGCTGGAAGATGAGAATGCGAACACAGCTGCTTTGCTGTAGATTAATAATAATAACAATATATAGTAGCAGCGATCAAGAATCCTGCACAACGTCCTATTAATTACTACCACTGTAGGTCAACCGAATAGGGAGCATGCATGAAAAACAGAATTGAGTTTCATAGATACGATTTAGGAGAAAATTTTAAAAATCATATAAAACGCAATACACTAAGTTGTTACCCGTTTATAAAGATTTTAAAACTTCTTTTAAGGTTTGGATTGTTTTTTTCGGCATCCTCATTTTATTTAGGTACGTAATATTTCAATTCAATGACAATGGCTTAAGGATAGTAATTTCTGAAATAAATACAAATTTCTTTACAAGGTCCGTTGAACATATATTTTAAACGTGGAACTACAGCTGTGACGTCATTCCTGTGTACGATTTGTATAGTGTTTTTGCAGGGGTCTGAACTATGACTTTTAAAGCTTCATATCTTATGAAAAAATTACACGACAATTGTTTCGAGTATATCATTCTCTTTCATAGCATTTTCCAGAGGCCGTAAGATTTTTTTTATGCAGGTTTGTTATAATATTGTCCTCCCTACTTTCCCTATTACAAAGGACAAACCCTAACACGTGATCATTAAAACGATAATGTATGCGATAATTTACTACAAAGAACTCTGAGTTCATAGTTTAATGCGTAAAACCTTCGCGTGACCCGAAGCTTTCCGCCACCTGATTCACAAGTTCTCCGAAGTAGCTTTGCGTGCTGTGGCTAGATACTAGCTTTAGCCCTCTTACAAGGGCTAAAGCTTTTTAACAGCTAAAAAAACTAAAGACCATTATTAGAGTGACTAACGGTTAACTTTTCTAAATCTTAAAAGGGTAAGACTGGTTTTTTTTTATTTATTTAGGAAACAAATAGTCACGTAGGTACAAAAGTAATATTGTAAACTTAACAAACCTACAGTTGATAAACGGAGTGGTAGTAGTAGTTTAAAATGTCGAAATTCGTCATCCACCACATGGCATGTGCTAAAAACAACAAATCATATCCATGAAATAATAATGCTTTTTTAAAATTTTATTTTAAGAAAGAAAAATTGCTTATAAGCATTCTTAAAAACAAAAGTGGTCTTTCCTGTGGTCTATAGTTAAAAGCTTGTATGCATATAAATTTTCTTATTATATGATAGGTCTAATGCAGTCCTGACGCCGTTTATGCGGGACTGGGCTTAGACAGAAAATTAGGCCTTAAAAACGTTAACTTCTGGTGTGTCCACAGAAACGACGCTAACCTAAATCTGTGTATAGTCATACAGGTACATTTTATTTACGTATAATTCGCCAAACATATGTACCTACCTTATTTTACCCGTTTCCCATAGATATGTCATGTGAAAACTAATCGATACATTGCATTTCCCGCCTAAATGGTTTTTCCGTCACCCGCCCAGGCAATTATGCCCACTAAAAGCCAATACATATTAACGGGCAGAGGCCTTGACATTTGGTGGGCAAGGGGCAGCGAGGAGCTGTCAATCGTCAGGGAAAACTCTTCAATATTAACACACACTTAAATCGAAGAAACACGGACGCTTTTATTTCGAGATCTGAACGCATTCGACTTTGTAGGGAGTTAAATTGACCAAGCATTCGACTTCCGGCTGTGAAATTTAAATTATATTGGAATTTTTGCCTTAGAAAATTATGAGTACTTAAGTTTTGATTAATTAGCCAATAATAATTACTCAAGTTTTGATGCATTTGCCTTTATTTATAAATTAAGTCATTATTATTATTCCACAGATAGTTTTTTTTTTAGTATTCGTTGTTTCTTTCAGAGTTTGTACTATAATCATACCAAATTTTATGCTTGTTGGTTTTGCCGTGTTTACGATACA
This sequence comes from Acleris holmiana, assembly GCA_949316455.1. Lineage (NCBI taxonomy): Eukaryota > Metazoa > Arthropoda > Insecta > Lepidoptera > Tortricidae > Acleris > Acleris holmiana. The sequence continues at coordinate 2,818,781 of OX438773.1, read as the reverse complement.
ACAAAAATAAAAATACCAATTCTTTCGTTTTTTTTTTTCGATTTAAAAAATATATTTGCTAGTATTTCTATTGTACACATATTCTGAAAAAAAAAACCCTCTATCTATTACTGTAGGTACAAAAGATACACTTCTTTGAAGTTAGGACGGCCGGACAGCGCAGCGTAGGCACATTAATGGGTCCCGTCGGGCTTCCTTTGGGCACGGAACCCTAAAAAGTACCCGTTGGACCCTGGCACTACAAGGAAAGCCTGAGTGATAGTTTCAGTGCTCATTCATTATTATTTTACTGAGCAAGAGCATGTCGAACCATTTTCAGTGTAGGGTTCCGAAGCCGTTACCCTAAACACAAAAAACTATCCCAAAGAACACAAAATATATGTTAACAATACTCTATTTAAAGTTATTTGTTGCTGTCATAAATTAATAAATAATATAATTAAAAAAATACACTTTACGATTTCAATATTTCTGAAACGGTAGCCCAAATCTAAAAGTTGATAGTAATACGAGTATGTGCATAGTGATCTTTAATAGGTACCCAATGACACCTCAGTCAATGTCAAAGTGTTTTCCTCGGAGTAACCTCAAACCTCAAAGTATAAAAAATACCTTTTCACCCCAGCACCTCAAAAAGGGTGGTTTTGCTGTTTAAAAACAGTGAGCAAAATTCGATTTTGCTGCGAGCGTGAGACAAAGTAACTTTTTAATTTTTGATCCGTGGCCGAGGTGCGGCGCACGGGCTGCTGGGGATGTCGTTTTATTTTTACCATGTTGTTTTTTTATCTTATGTGACTGTTACATAATAACATCACACGATTGTTTTAATGCCTAATTATGGACAGTTACAATCTACATACATATATTATTATAAAAAACCAAACTAACTAAACTATTTTTTGCGACAAGACAAATAGAACGTCAAGAATGGCGGCACCCGTAGTTTTTTTTTAATTCAGAGACAAACTAGAGTCGGCCTCTACTATCATATCGTTCGATATCAAGTAACAAGCGAGATTTGTCAAATTGTATGCAATTGACATTTCATTTCGAATAAAATGTCATCTCGTGTGATATTAGAATCGAGGTCAAATAAAATTGCTCTGTTTTTCAAAGATAATATTGATATCGAATTCGATGTCATTATTATATTAAGCAATAATAACATTTTCACAAATAAGAAATGAGTTCTAACAAAACAGTTTATCTTTATGCTAGTCGTAATTTGCGGTTTTTGAACGCATCTTAGAGGGTAATGACATGTGTGTAGATAAAGGTTATATTTTCTCGCTGCTAAGGTGAAAAATTGTATGTGCAACACAAGACCAAAGTTATTTGCGTCTCGTGTCTTTGAATCCCTCGCTGCACTCAGGATTCTAACCTAGAATCCTTCCCTTGTTCGGGATTCAAAATCAGCACTCGCAGCAAAAATCAACTTTGCTCTCTTGTTGCACATATAACTACCTATTACTTATATGAGATACGCAACCGACTTTTTTTACAAAAGAGTACGATCTACCCGCGAAAATACAAACATGGCGAAACTATAAGAGTTCCTTGTTGACTTCGGAACCCTAAAAAAGTGACACATTGAGTTGTAGATTGAAAAAATCTCATAAGAGTATGTGTAATATATACAATAGACACATATAGAGGTCAAGTACGTACGTTATTTATTAACATACTAACACCTAATTAGACCTATTATTTGTAATGTGTTTGCGTAATTTGTCTTGTAATAAAAGGCAATTTAAAATATAACGGAGGTTTAAGTTTATCCTTTAGTTATCTGTTTTTATCTTCGCACCTTTTGAAATTTTCAAAAGAGGCCTCACAGTCATATCTTTCCTCAGGTGAAATATGGTTTTATCTGCTTCATGTCAAAATTTCAAAAGGTGCGATTTTTTTGACGCCGTGGAATTATCGAATTTCACTTCATTGATTCTATAATTACATCGAATTTCATTTTATCCAACGCTATCTTCTGCTAAAACCATGTTTTCAGGATATCTTAAACATTAATTACGTAGGTTAGCTTAAGACCTGTAACTACCAAAAAAATCAAGTCATGCGGCGAAAAATGCCGTTCGAAGAAATGAAAAATCTGAGTACTTTATGATCGTTCGTAGGTACCCTCTAATTTTTCTAATCTAATAGCACATAGATTAGTGAATTATAATAACTTCCTGGAAATGGTCTATTTTGAATAAGAAATCGGTGTTTTTTTTGCAACGTAAACGTAGCCGGAAATTAGTGTAGCGGGGTCATACACACTCTTAAAAATAAAAGTTGTCTCTCCTGTGGTCAATAGTTAAGAGCTTGTGTGCATATAAGTTATGTTTTATATGATAGGTCTAAAGGAATGGGCTTAGCCAGAAAATTAGGCCTTAAAAACGTTAACTTTCGGTGTGTCCACAGGAAAAACGGTAACCTAAATCTGTGTATGACCCACCGGCCTGCCGCGTCATAATGCTTCAGAAGCCTTTTTAACCTGCCCTGTTTTTTTACACCCTGTATGTAGGTATGTATGGTTTTAGCTGAACTGATAGCCTGATTTCGAACGAGGTGTCGATAGATTCGTCTTGGCGTTGCATTTTGTCACTAGGTATTTTTTTTATTTTTTATTTTAAGGAGAAGGCACCCGAGCACTCGTCACTCGAGCCACCTGATGGTAAGTGGAATCTGAGACCCATAGACATTTGAATTCTCAAGACTATAATCCTAAGACCTCAAATGCGTTGCCAACCCTGAGGACTAAGATGGAATGCCTCTATGCTAGTAATTTCACCGGTGGTCTTATCCCCACACCGGAACACAACAATGCGGACACTGTTGCTTGGCGGGTGGTTAATGGATAAGATGGTGTTAGCGATCCGGACGGATCCTGCACAGGGTCCGACCACCACTAAACATACATACTTAAATTAAAAAATATCAAGATGGCGGATTTAAAAGTATATAACGTACTCGTATACAAAGATGACAATCTTTTTTTAACGAGGACTTAGTGTCGGTTAAAGGGCAGTACCACGTAACGAAAAAAATTAAAAGGTGCAAAATACACCTTAGCTAGTAAGTCAGTAAGGTACATTTTGCTACATATTTCATTTGTCAGATACGCGGTATTGCAGTATCACCGATGATAGGCCGCTTGATGGTAAGTGGACTCTGAGGACCATACACTTTTGCAATCTTAAGATGACAATCTCAAGACTGCGAATGCGTTGCCGACCCTAAGGTATAAGGTGAAATGCCTCTATGGTAGTTATTTCAGTGGTTGTCTTTGTCTTACTCCCATTGTGTGTTGTTGTGTGTATTTCAAATGTACAACGTAAATTACGTATAGCAATGTGGGCAATTTAAAAAGTAAATAATTTAAATATGAATTGGTCATATTACGATATGCAGAACGCTAGTCACTAATAGCACTGCATAAACATGGCATGTCGACCATAGACAATTACCGGCCGTCCATAGCTCATCTGTTGACATATTGACCGACAAACAACCTGCATGTTCTTTGATAACGTCTGTGTGCATACGTTATTAGGTATAAGCTGAAGCTCTACGTTTCATGACTGATTTAATAATAAATTTGCGTTTAAATCTAAAGTTTTTTTTTTAATAGCTAGTTATTTCAAAAATACCTCGCACGTTGCAAGATAAAAATAATAGTTCCTAGGTTCCTACACCTGCAATTTTGATATATACATGAGTGTACAAAATTTCAGCTTCGTGCTTTTAGTAGGTAGTTTCTGTGATAGACGAAACCCAGGCAGACGGGTAGACGGATATTTTTGAATATTCTTTTCGAGATTATGCAAACCACCGAAGCCGCAATAGGCGGAAACTATGGACAGGAAATTTAGTTATTGTTTGTTGTTTTTGGAAAATAACAAGTTTTGAAAATCTGCTATCACATACTTAAGAGGTCAATTTGAGCAATGTATATAAATATTAGGTATCCTATCACCTTGAAATTAGATAATTAAGCAAATTCTGCAAACAATATGACATTTATTTTTCAATTCAATTGTTAATGGTAGAGTTTATCGACGTGAATACACGTGGATAAAACATCTGTCACTTTCACAACAGTAGGTAGGTATGTAAGTGTGTGCGAGATGGATGCTTTACCTCGATAAAGGCAACCATATAAGCCCTTATTGCATTTACACGGCATTAAACAATATTGCTTTCGACGTGTCATCGGATAGTCAACGTTGCAATAGCTCTTATTTACTAGACAGTGATGGCAACAGAATTACAAACAATACCAAAAACACTTCAGGCAATATAGTTTTACCCTTTCGAATAGAGGGCCCCGTATACTGGTTTTCCTGAAGTTTGAATATATACGGCGTCGCAAACGAAACTGAGTGAATTTACCCATTGCACAATGTTTGCTCCAACTCCAACTCCAGTAGCGTCGCTAGTCAACCGTTTAAACTTGTTTGTTCGGACGCGCAGTTTGATGGTTGCAGGTCATTGCCAAGGGTTATCGATTCAGATCGCACTTTGCCATAACCTCCCATTATTCATTCATAACTCATTATATAACATCGCTATTCTGATATGCATCGGAACGTACAGATAGATTTATTGTAGAAAAATATATGAGTTAAGTATTCTTGGCTGATTGGAGAAACTATTTTTATAAAATTTTACACGTGTTTTTAAGTATAAAACCTACAAATATTATGGTAATAATATAAAACAAGGTTAACTGGAAGAAAACGCTTAAGGGATAAGTTCGCTTTTGTTCATATTGTTTCTTTTTTATTCAGTAATTTTCTGTTTGTGCAATGAAGTGTTCACATACACCTTTTGTCTTTTTAAATACTTATATAAGGATGTGTTTATGTATTTAAGCTTCTCTGTATTCAGCTCAAATATTCCTTAAACCTCGATAAAATCACACGAATAATTAATTTCGAAATAGGTTGCTACAAATTGCTTGGAATTGTCTGTGAAAAAGTGAATTCACGTACGCTATATTAATTTCATGATTAATGAGCCAGTAGAACTTATACCGCTTTTATAAGTGTAATTACACCGATGAAGATTATTAAACGTTAATGGCTCAAGAAAGTCAATAAAAACTAACGGCACTAAATTAATGCCAAGCGTAGACAAAAAGTTTTATCCTCGTTATTTACGTATCTACAGCAGATATAAATAAGTAGCTGTAACATAACAGACTTATACCGATCTTCGTACTTTTTTATAGTGTTTAAAGGTGGGTCCACATTAGTGACATTTCTTTGCAACATGGATCCGTGTGGTTGTCGGGTTAGAATAGTGTCACTCATGAATGTCTCCCCGTGGACGTTGTAAGAGGTGTCCAAGGACTTGAAGTGCTGTTAGGCGATGGGCTTGCAACCTGTCACAATTACACTGGTAAATTATCTTAGCCTGCTTGTGCAAAATGTGGTTACAGAATTATCAACAAGTCCTTAGGTACAAACAAAACTACAGGCACACAAAATCCAGGGGGACGCAGGCCCTCCCCTCCCTCCCTGTGTCCGCCCTTGAGTTTAGTTCACATTTTTTTTTCAATAATAACAATCGACAAACAGTGAAATCTATTTATTTGCGTTTTGGCAACGGACGGTCGGTCATTAGTATTACCGACCGCACACTGCTCTGAATGACTTGAAGTCGCGCGTCACTAAATACTTAATTTCACGTAAAAAGAAAACCGACCATGAAAGTACCATGCCATGAAATGAAAACACTATTGTCAATTCGTAGTGAATTGGCCGAGTACAACACTATACTAATGTCATTTTGAATTGATTGCAGTGGGAGCAGCAGGGCTGGCAGCATGGACCGAAGCACCCGAGGTTCCAGTACCACTCTCAATTCTGATGAAGACAACATCAATGTCGTCGTCAGGTAAGCCCAGACGTGGGATGAACTCAGATGTGTGTAAGATGTATACTGTAGTCTGGAGATGCCTGTGTCCTTATTTGTTTTCTGCTTGCCATAAAACACTTGGTGGTTTTCAACATCAGATTGGATATTCTGCTCCTAAACAGCTAAATTCACCGATGACTTCATCGTGCCTAGCTAAGATGCAAACGCTGCTAGTCGACGCCGACTATCATCCTTACGTCATCAATCCTATATTTTTGTAATTAAAAAAATCTTAGGGCCCCAGAACCTATAGCCAAGATGCGTTCGCTTACTAGCGTTTCTATTCGTTTGTTTTTAAATCAATCGCGTCACTGGTGTAGATCATGTGACTTCTCGGGGAACACCTTAAAATTCCGAAGAGTCATAATTCCGAATATTCATTCGTCCGTTTTTAATTTTTCCGTAAGCTATGTTACGTTGGAGCTATTTTGAATAAAATGCAGAATTTAGTTGCTATACATAGTTGACTTATAAGTGATATCAAAAAATAAAGTCTTCTATAAAAAATGCATTCGGAATTGTGAAAAATCGGGATTTCGATCAATTCGGAATTATGACTCTTCGGAATTTTGTAGTGTTCCCGACTTTTCGTATTACGTGATCTACCAGTGACGCGATTGTTTTAAAAACAAAACGAATCAAAACGCTAGTTAGCGAACGCATCTTGGCTATAGGCTCAGAGGCCCTAACCAAAATGCGTTTTGTAACTTGCGTTTCTATTCGTTTTGTTTTTAAACCAATCGCGTCAATGGTAGACCACGTCATACGAAAAGTCACGTGATGTACTAGTGACGCAATTGGTTTAAAAACAAAACCAATCAAAACGCTAGTTAGCGAACGCATCTTGGCTATAGGTTAGACACAGTCAATCAGTAGTCTGATGTAAAAAGATGCTCCCTAAGATAATAATCTTAGGGAGCAAAGGACAACTTGATCGGACTAGTTTTAGCATAGCCTATCATATCCTCTAGCGCTATTAACATCGTAAACACAGATTGTCGCGTAAACCTGGCACGCGTGCTGAGTCTCTATTTTACTGGCACGCGTGCTGAGTCTCTATTTTACTGGCACGCGTGCTGAGTCTCTATTTTACTGGGTCTAACAATATTGCAAATTTGCAAAATTTAAGATAATTCGCGAGGTGCTCCGCGAGCTAACTTATGTGATGTCTATTGATATTTCACGAACTCTTGAAGCTCGCGAGTCGCAGTAGCGTTGTGGAAATAGACTGGGCTCTTAATTGTCGTGACTTCGAGATGATTTTTCATGCGAAATAAGTAAAAAAAAATGCAGTTGACAGTTCATCTCGCATGAACAATCATCTTGAAATCACGAGAATTGGGTCCCAGCGAGATTTAAAATCTCGTGTCGTCTCGCCGAAATTGAATGGCATAGCGACACTGTTCTAACTGACAATAAACTTTATAGTCCTTATATCAATCAGTGAAAGGCTTTTGACATTTTTACATAATAGACGCTTTTGCGGTACAATCAGTCATAAGTAAAATGATCAATGAACGCCTTTGTCCTTGCCGCTTTAACTTGACTGATGAATTTGGATTTGACAGGACATTAATGAGTGATTTGTTGCGTTACTGTCGACGACTGTGTATTGCTATTTTCTCTGTAAATTTCTGATCAGGGATCCAATTTTTGAACCTCACTGATAACAAATGAGTAACATTAAAACCACTTTAAAATCGCCAAAAAAAAACCAGCTGTTCCATACATTAACTCTCAATTAATTCACCGTCAGTGTATGGAACAGCTTTTTTTTTTGGCGATTTCGTGGTTGGTCCCATCGGAAAAGTTGTTCAGTATGACCATCTTATTCACTTTTGGCCATTCCGGATCATGACCCCAAAATCACCCAGTATGAGGCGATTTTGTCTATGAGCGGGCCTTCCTTTTGGATGTTATATCATAACACCTTTATGATATCAAATCCAAAAGGGGGCCACTAGTAAACAGATTTTTCGCATAAATTACTCGTTTATTATCAGTGAGGTTCAAAAATCGCTCCCCAGGATTGAAAGTACTCTACTTATGTATAGTCAACTTATTAGTTGTTTGTGTAGGAATAGTAACAGTATTGTTTTACTGCCGTCAAGTTATTATTCAATAACTTCATGGTTGTGCAGTTGTGTCAAGATTAACTTCTTATCTGCCAAGTCTGAGAGCGTCGATAGCATAAACATATAGTCTCTTATAATCGACCCCCGAGCTCCCGCGGTTGCCATGTACCAATGAGTTTTTCTAACTTAAGTACATTACCCGATGCTCTTACGGTGAAAGAAAAATACCATGAGTAAACCTGCACATTCAACATTCTTGTGCACTGGAAGATAGAACAACCACTATTCAGTCTTCTTTTTTGTTGATTGGTCGGTCGGTATGATGTGATATTACAATACACAAAAGCGGTACAAAAATGACCTAACCAAGGCTGTTCTTGTCAAGGAAATCAAAAGTCAAGAGGAAAGTTCACAAACCTATTCTAATCAATCGTCGATTTCTTGTCAATGACCTTTTCATATAAAATATTCGAATACATTCAAAATTTGAATAAAAGACTGAATAATTCGAACAGTAGAAAGGCGCCGGCTTTCTGTTGACAGACACTGTAGAGTAGACACATTAAACTAATCGAATTTTGAATGAATCCTTGCTTGCGGCGACAGTGGCGACAATGTGTTATGTATGCGATGTTCCCAAGTCACTAGCTATGAGCGTAGAATCGATACGATTTTAATTATGTCTCAGTTTATGCAAAGACAATATGGAATTACGGACGGATTTGTAAGGGTTCTTAATCTCTTGAGGAACATGTTGTTCGACGTGAGTGCGCCCCTAAGGGCAGTAAGGTGCTTTTCCGTGCTTGTCTCTATTTTGGTTTCTTTGTTTCTGGACTTCATTTGTGCCTAGATTGTTTATCAATACTTAATACCAATAAAATAAATATTTTAAAAATGTTGAGTTCCTTTCGTCGATTCTTTTCAGCAGTGGACTCCTATTGGTAGATTTTTGATGTGTAAAAGTGGCCGTGTAGCCTACTTACTGAATAATAGTATATTGTGTCACAAGGGAGCAAAATGACAAATTTACGGCGAGGGTGTACATATTGAATCTTGAACGAAGCGAAGGATTCTTAAATAGAATCCTGAGCGTAGAGAGGGTGGAGAGCCCAAGGTGGAAATAATTTTGCTACCGTGTGCCACATACTGCTGTTCACATCACCCATGAGGGAAATAAAGGGTCTTAGTGATGAAACAAATTTAATTACCTATATTAAACTCTCTAAAAGTGTATTTTTTTATGTTGAGAAGCCACTTTGATCCCTCCTAGCAGGGAAGAAAAGTTCCCTATCGGAATAGGTGATGTGAAAACAATTTTTTTTGTAACAAAAGCACTTCATAAGGATACGGTCACCTACTTGCCGTTGCGTTAATAATCAGGTGGTTTCCTGGAAAAACTAGACTAGCATATAGGTGTTAGCGGGCCAAGTGGTGTAGCGGGGAAGGGGAGTGAGATGTACTGGCTTCTCGAACGTACGACGTCACGCCGCAAGACGGTTCGTCCCACTAGACTGCTAAGATTTAACATCCCAAAACACCTCTCGCCTTTCTACTATAACTTGTACCACGCTCGTTGCCGCATGCAAACATTAGAAAACTGTGTAATTATTTATATTCGATTGTGTCACAGTGCCAGCGTTATGGGCAGAGTGGGTGTTAACTGTCATGGCGGAATGCGCAATGGTATTCGTCATCTATAGCAACAAAACGTGTCCCCTATTTTAAATTAAATATGTAAGAGCTACACGAAATATGGGGCCCTAGCCAAAGTGCAAAAATGCTTCTGGTTTTTTTTTTTTGCTCAAAATGTGCTTATGAGATGACCGTTCAACACGTCGTTTTTGAGTGATAGAAAAGTAAAACGTTACTTAGCGCACGACACTCATTCCATAGAACGTATGACTTCGCAGAACTTTCATTTCATTTCAAGTTTTCATTTCAAAAGCAATGTCTGCTGAAACTCGCTACCACCATCTTATCCATTAACCACCCGCCAAGCAACAGTGTTCGCATTGCTGTGTTCCGGTGTGGGGATAAGACAACCGGTGAAATTACTAGCATAGAGGCATTTCATCTTTGTCCTCAGGGTTGGCAACTCATTTGAGGTCTTAGGATTATAGTCTTGAGAATTCAAATGTCTATAGGTCTCAGATTCCACTTACCATCAGGTGGCCTGAGTGCTCGTGTGCCATCTCATTAACAAAAAAAAAACAAATTGGACAACGTTTAAGGGGAGAAAAACGTTATCGTATTTTGTATGGATTTTTTTTGCTTTACAATCCTCTTAAACATAGGTTACGTAGGTTAGGTTAGGTTAGACCTGTGACCACCAAAAAAGAACAGTCAACCAATTTGATTCATAGCCAGTCTTAGGAATTCAATTGATTGACTGTAAATAACTAAAAACTACATTAAAGTAACTAGAACTTATGGATAGACATTACTTCTCAAAGTAATATAATCGCAAACTTCTAGTGTCTTCGATTTCAACGACGCGATAGCCTAGTTGGTAGCCTGCCTACGAAGCTAGCGGTCCTGGGTTCAAATACCGGTAAGGGTAGATATTTGTATGAAGGGCGCGAGTATTTGTTCCTGAGTCTTGAGTGTTTTCTATGTATTTAAGTTTATATTTATCTATATAAGTATGTTTATCGTTATCTAGTACCATTAGTACAAGCCTAGAGCTTATTTTGGAAGTAGGTCAATTTGTGTGACATTCCCAGATATTATTATTATTATTTCTGAAGTGATTATGCTGAACATGCCGTAATTATGTGTGCTTCGCGATTCGGACTTGATATAGTTTTTTCAGCCTAAGGCAGAACACTGATAACATCAAAGTTTAATTAAATAGTTTTGATTGTCTGTTCAACATAATATGAGACTTGTTTACAAGATTATATACAATAGACTTGTTGATACTTGTTTCAGAGTGCGTCCCATCAACGAGAAGGAGCGTTCGAGTGGAGAGAAGATTATGTTGGAGTTCCCTGGCAAGGGGCAGGTCGTTTGCCAGAGCCCCGGTCAGAAGGCCAAGGTGTTCTCCTATAATGTAGTCTTCGAGCCTGCTGCCACTCAGGTAAGGGGGAATCGACATACCGAAAGGACTATGCGGTCCAAGGACCAACAGAGATTGGTGTCAGTGTTAAGGCCAGGGTGCCTATCATTTCATCGAAACACCGAGCGTACTCTCATTTGAAAGGCCGGCAACGCACCTGTAACTCTTCTGGTGCTGTAGGTGTCTGTGGGTGACGGTATTCGCTTACCATCAGGCGATCCGTCTGCTCGTTTGCCTCCTATTCCATTAAAAAAAACCTTTCATCGAATGTATCATTTCATGTAATTTCATTTCATGGAACGCAATTTTCTGCTGAAACCGTAATGTTTTCAGGGTATCTTAAACATCTAACCTAACCTAACGTACGTAATTAATGTTTAAGATACCCTGAAAACATTACGGTTTCAGCAGAAAATTGCGTTCGATGAAGTGATGAGTTACCGTTAGGTCATTAAATATGTATTAGCATTTTGGTTCTGAGGTTAAACTAAGAACCCTTATAGTTTCGCCACATCCGTCTGTCAGTCTGTCTGTATCTCTGCTACACAGAGACAGACAGACGCTACAATACTGAAAAATTGTACACATACATAGATATTTATACCGCGCACTAAGATCAATGATGACATATTAAATGGATTCACTGAAAATCAGCGTCCAGGCACCTCATGCCTTGACACATGCTGAGTGGACTCCTTTTTGAGACCACACTCAAAACTGTATTACCTACTTTTTTTGTTCTAGCTTTAAGCAAGTTGTAATGTTGTTGTGTTGTGTCTCAAATAAATCATCATTCATTCATTCATTCATTCATTCGTTCACATAAGTTTTTTTTAGTGTAGGTAACTTCCGCACGTTTAAAGCAAAGGCAATTTTTCTTTGAAGGGACTATCATGGGAATATCATGAGATGTGATATACAACGTCTTACAAAATAATCCTTAAAAAAGATATTACGAAAGTAGTGTCAACCCTAGTATACTGTATACCTCCCTAAGATACTGAACTGACGTTATTTAATAAGGGTTGACACTACTTTTGTAATTTCTTTTTTACGGATTATTTAATTTTTGTAACACGTTGTATTTTTGAATAACTATTACCACCCGCCAAGCAACAGTGTTCGCATTGTTGTGTTCCGGATAATACAACCGGTGAAATTACTAGCATACCATCCATCCATCTTAGTCCTCAGGGTTGACAACGGATTTGAGGTCTTAGGATTATAGTCTTGAGAATTCAAATGTCTATGGGTCTCAGATTCCACTTACCATCAGGTGGCCTGAGTGCTCGGGTGCCTTCTCCTTAACATACAAAAAAAAAAAAACAAAAACCATTAGGGATATGTGTATGTTATTCTCAATTTTAGTATATACTTATTTTATTAAACTCTAAAAGTGTCATTTTCGCTACAATTATGTGTCCCCCCCCCCCATCTGCTGCCAAAACTACAAATACTCTAAATATCCTTAATGAAAGCACATAATAACGAATTAAAAACGACGAGTCGTGATAGTTTACGACTAAGTAGACTAGATTGGTTCTTGAGATACAGGCAACTAAAGTGATTATACCTACTAAAACCCACTTAAAACAGCACCAAATAACTTCAATTAGAAAATTCGTTCATACTTGCTGTTTTTCACTGTTAACTGACCACCCATAGGCTTTAGTACGTTGCGATAAGGTTTATGTTCGATTGTAAATGTATACTTAACAGTCTTCGATTGCAGTAACGGCGGCTTCGGAAGTCGTAACCCTACATCGAGCATTCATGATCCAACATGCCCGGTTTTTTTGCACCCGGTAATAAAGTGTATTTTCAATGTGCAACCACGTTATCCTATAAACATACTACTCAAATATGTATTATGCAATGGAATTTACTTGGTGCTCGTAGTAGAAAATAAAGAACTAAAACGTAACGATTTAATGGAAACGTGGCCTAAGTATTTCCATCTGAAGGCGTTGAACTGTCAAGATAAAACAAACAAACATTCTAACCACTTTCAATATTTGTTATGGTAATGAATTAAAGATCTTTTCCACGCAAATAGGTAAAAATAGATTATCGTCCACATACTAACTGCTATAATAAATTGGAAACATAACAAGTGCCTAATGAATGAACCTCCCACCCCTGTATAATTTGGGGAAATGACTGAACTTTACCTCGAGTGTTGTTTTTGTGGCTTTAGGCACGTCCTGTCGATTTAACGATGTTTTCATTTTGCATGTCTACTGCTCAAATTGGAGGATTCATTACCGAATGTTATTATTTCTTGGATATAGTGTAGGCATGTGTTAAATGTTGTAGGTGTCTACATTTATGCCTGTGTTATTGAGATTGAGATTGGTTTAATGTTTATTTTTAATTAAGTACGGGTTTTTAATGCTTTAACTTATGCAAGATGAGTATTCACTGAAAGGTACCAACTTGGTCGTGTCCCAGGCATTGCTGACGTTTATTTTTTAAACCAATCGCGTTAATGCGACTTTTCGTATCACGTGATCTACCAGTGAAGCGATTGGTTTAAAAATAAAACGAATAGAAACGTTTGATCCGTTTGACCCGTCTGCTAAATTGCCTTTAAAAATATGTTTTGGCTACGCTTTAAGGTTAAACTGAAATGGCTTATTGACAAAGCATGTTACAACCTTATAGAGTTTTCCGATTTGTAGAATCTAGTTTTTTAGTTCAATTTGAATGTACGTCGTTACGCAACAAATCTATTCTATTATATTCTTCGATTCCTTCGATTTAGCAATTGCGTACAAAAATGGTGACAGACGTTGGGGATGGCAAGGCGTAGTCGCCTCAAACGGGCATCACAGCCAAGTTTATTAACACGGAACTGTACTGTTTTTTCCCTCCCCACCTCTAGTAATACTAAGGTCTCTCAGCTGAACGATGGTCGTTCACAAACTTGATCAACTATAAATGCCGCTAATTAGTGGCTCCGCATTGCTCCATGTAAACCCGCATTATTGAGATTTTCTGCCTTTTCTAAATCTTTGGCAAATGCATCATTTCGCAACCTATCCATTTGATAATCCCTATTTTTTTTTGTAACTAAATATATTTCAGGATTTTTATGAAACTAACCTAACCTAACCTATAGGGCTACGATGGTCCTGAAATAAATCCAGAATTATTTACAGTTTCGGAAAAAAACGCGGGTTGTTAAATGGGAATCAACTTTTAAGGTACTCCCCAATTTTCGACATGTCTCACTATGTCACCTTAATTTGGTAGAATGCAATTTTTTTTTTGATGTGGTCAATATATTGAATAAATCAGACAATTAAACTTACTTTCTAGCTGACAATTTTAAATATTCTTCTATGATTTACACAAATATATCAGGTAACGCAGGGGACGACGTTGTCCCCAGGTTTTGTATGAAAAACGTGCATTTTCCACTGCGTTACCATGTTTTTACAAAATTATAGAATTGGTTTATGATTATGAATAGTGAAATCCGAAAATCTGATTATCTAATTTTAACATGTGTAAACCATTATCAATCTCACATATTCTAGTAAGTTTTTATTAGCGTGTAGAAAAGGAGGACTTTAAAAGTTGATTCACCCAAATGATATGTTTGTGAAATGAATCATTTGTGAAACGTTGGTTATGAAATGATAGGATCCCATTGAGATCACCTTCACGTGTTTTTGTTGTCTCCAGGGGGATATTCTAGAATATTCCGGAGTCAAGCGACTGCTAGAGATGGCAGTCGAAGGCTTTTCATGCACAGCGTTCTGTTATGGGCAGACTGGCAGTGGGAAGACGCACACGTTGACGGGACCACCGGGATTGGTAAGAGATTTTTATGGCATAGAGTAGGCAAATGCATAGTGTAAATAGAAAAGTATTTTGTCGACCCTTTAGGTGTTTTTGTTATCCATTAACGCTCGAGCGCTAGGGTTGCGTCGACGCACGCAATTAAACGCAGCGACAGGTCGGCCCCACTAAACCGGCTCGGTCCGTCCAGATCCTATAGGCAAGCGGCATTTGTTTCTACAAACGTTAAAGCTACGACACCATCCGTCTCGCTCTCGATTACTAGTTTAGAAAGGGGTGAACACATTAGCGCTTTTACAAACGCAAACGCTACGCTATGAATTAAGGATCTTTTCCAACAGTAATAAGTAAAATTAGATTATCGTCCACATAAAACTGCTATAATGAATTGGAAAAAAAACAAGTGCCTAATAAATGAATCTCCCCTCTTTATAATTTGGGAAAATGACTGTTAACTCTGCCTCCAGTGTTGTTTTTGTGGCTCGCGGCACGTACGGTCAAGGCACACATGCAAGCCATTTACCTTTATATGAAGACGAACTACCGTTTAAACTGTGGTAAAAGAGCGCGCATGCTACCTGCTCCCTATTTCACCATATTAACAATAACATCTGACACGAGACAATTCGGTATACGTAGCAAAGTTAACACGCTGATACATCACTGAGTTTCATATAAGCTACGCCATGTACACTGAAGTGTCAACTGTCACCTGGCATTGGGATGGTGAAATAGGGAGCTGATGGTGAGCTAGTAGCATAAAAGACTGTTAATAATTAAAACAGGGTTGTTGACGTTTATGGTGAGGCTCATAAAGGTGATTGAGTTAAATATGATGATATGTGTATGGGTAATGATTGCTAGAATGATGATAAAGTAGATAATGAGGCTGTGGTTTATTATAGTGTTATTAATGTTGGTATAAAATATGATGAGCATAATAGTAAGATCGATGATGATAGAATTGCTAGAGACATTATTAGTAAATTAAATCGAGTAAGTAATTGTTTGGGTACGTTTATCAAACGAAATCATAGTCAAAGACGTGGACGAAAACGTACCTACTCCCATAGTTCCATAAAACTGACCACTAATTTATAACAATCACAATCCAACATTTAACAGAGAAATCACACTTTCAAACAAATCACCTCACAGACAAAAAAAACCTTAAGTCTAACCAACAAGTTCCAAAATAGCGTGCTATCAATTTCACCATTTCATAACAATAACGAATCATGCTACAAACAACAGCAATCGCAACTTCAACCCTACTACAGCTATGTTTGGCTCATAATTGAATGCGCCCATTTCGCCCTTAGGTACAACTAAATTGGTGTCCTGATCTATTAGTATGCATCTACCCTCCATTACTAATGTACGGCCTGATTACGTGTGGCGTGTCGGTCGACCCATTTGTCTGTGTCCTTTGGCGCATGGTCATTATTTAAATGTGTTATAATACTGGCTAGAAGGCACGCATACACATTCAATACGATTTAAAGGAATAAAGCTACATTCATAAATCAGTTGGTTGTCGATCAATAGGGAACTTCAGGACATAACCTTCACCCTCGATTTCATTTGGAGATAGATATTTTATCAACAATTTTTTTGGACCCTTAAGCTTAAGTTATTTTATTTGTTTTGGAAAACCTTTGTTTTAAGTAAATTCACAATCCATAACAAAATTAAAACGATGATATAATATCCCAATATGTTTATTAGAGACTAATAATAAGTAGGCAAAAAATCCCAAAAAAACTGTTGATACTGTAGTTATTGTTACCGGCTGTTTATTTTTAATCTGATTATCGAGACGAAACCAAAGTAACGAGTTCAAACCTTTAAATTTAAACGTAGACCGTTAAGTAGACAACGGATATCCGGTTGCCATTCCACTTTCCGACTTCATCATCACATCAGATCTCAGACACCAAAATATTGTATTGTTATCGAAGTACTCATTCCAAATTACTACCCAATCTAATGACTTACGAGTAAATGGGTTTCAACATACTAACGTAAACAAACAAACAAGCATGTGAAGTTACATAAAAACTTGTAAAGATATTGTACTCGACACGCGCTTAGCTGATTTTGTTTGTGATCGTATTACTAGTTAATATTATTGGATGAAACAAGCTTCCTTTTCTTTTTTCACAATACGTATGTATTCGACAAAAAAGAGTCCAAAACACCTCTTAATTATTGTATTTCATAGCTCATGGGCAATTATAGTTCTTCAGTAAGAATGGGTATGGATACAAACACTAATTTAAAAGCAATTTGGCTTCAATTTGGGTTGTACCGGTAGGATCTTTTATCTAACCTGCTGAGTCCCCAGGTTCTCCCTTGAGGACGTAATGCCAAATATAAAAGGCACCGTATCGTTAATTCAACAAGGTTGCAATTACAACGTTGCTAAAATAGGTATTAGTTCTGACGGGGCTAAGTTTATAAGCAACGGCAATGGCGTGGCTATTGATTTGATGTCATATTAAATATCATTCATTTCAAAGAGGATATTTGGCATGTTGTGTATTTTTTTATATTGTAATTTGAATATGCCGTGTGCGGCGTACTGCAGGATCTTTTGTTTTCTTAAGTACATATTCCATCACTGAAATGTTTATTTTTCTTCTTTTCTTCACTGTGAGAGCATTGGTTACAGCAGAAAACGCTCAGGTAGAGTATCATACGTCCTGGTTAAAATTTTTGCTTTATTATCTTCTAAATTATAAGTCAAAATACATTTTAATCATCAAATAATTCAGCCTATAATGGATTAAGTTAAAAACACCGGTACGGGACTAGGGATCGAATTCGGGTACCTACACCTCACGATTAGAACTGCTAGGCGACGGACATGCTTAATAATTAAAGTAAGCTTAATTCGCCTTTAACCTGTGGATAGATTTTTGAGAACCTTCCACTCATAAACGGTAATATCTTTATTTTTAAAGTATCTTATCTGGTTATGCAGCGTTTCAAAAATCGACTTGCAGATATTCTTATAAGAATAAGAATAAATTTATTTAAACAAAACACCTGGTTACAAACACAGGAATTATGCTTTTGAACCTTATGACGTTACATTAGACTTTAAAATCACTCGGAACTGTATGTTGACGATATGACGTTTTGTGTGCACAGATGGAACGGGGAACGAGTCCCTATTCTCCAGAGCATGGGCTAGTGGTTCGATCGTTCGTGTATCTGTTCCGGCTCATAAACGACCGGCCGGAGTGCCACTTCATACTAAAGGCTTCTTTCTTAGAGATTTACAATGAAAAGGTGAGTTTTAATTTTTTTGCAGAGTTAACAACTCCTGGGCCGCTACATCCTTAATATTCGTTCAAAAAATGGATGGAGTCAACGAAACTTCGATTTACAAAGTAGCCCCTAAGCTGTTTCTTTACATAGATACCCTATATTTGCCAGGATCTATTTAGATATATACGCGAAAGGGTGATGGGCAATTTTGTATGGACCCCGTCCCCCCCCTCCAACAGTAACGGGCTGCAGGTCTATATGTTCATTAGGACCCAAGAAAAGACAAAATACTTATCTTCGTAGCAAAATCAATGGGAATTTTTTAATGAAAACAAAGGGCCAGGCAAGGCAAATCATCTACATACGTGTTCATTTTCAAACAAATTCCATAGTTTCATACGATAAGATTATGATTTTTCAAGAAAACCCCATACATATGGTGATCGTCGCCATAGAAAAAATACATCATATTGCCAAGATCTATAAACTGACACATGTTTCATCACTGTTGGTGGGTGGGGACATTTTTACCCATCGTCCTTTAACGCAGAAAGTAGGAACTGTTTAAACAAACATAAGATTAATAATGAAGACGAAAATTATACAAATTACGTAATTGAGAATCGAGCGTTCTAATTTCCTTGGATTCAGAGTTTCATTTGGGGTTATGTGAATGAGCGAAAATCTTTAGACATGGGGCTGGGACGTGTCTTTTAACTAAAATCGTCTACTTTTTATATTAATGGCATTCCACCGCATTATTCCGTAGTAATTTCGCCAATGTCAAATGATTGCAATAAATTAGTAAAGTACAAAAGTTGTCTTTCCTGTGGTAAATAGTTAAAAGCTGGTGTGTATATAACTTTTGTTTTTATATGATACTTAGGTCTAAAGCAGTCCTGACGCCGTTTATGCGGGAATGGGCTTAGCCAGAAAATTAGGCCTTAAAAAAGTTTACTTACGGCGTGTCCACAGGTTAGACGCTAACCTAAATGTGTATATGACCCATAAATCCGGACAAAAGCCGGACATCTTTCAATCGGCCATCTTCCCTCCCGGAAAGTTGCCGGAACAAGCCTAAATCAAAAGCAGTTTAATGATAAGTACGACCCTGAAAAAGTAACTTGGTATATTACAACCACAACTGACCAATGTTTTCCAGGTAATAGACCTGCTAAACCCTGGAAGTGCCAGGAAGCCTCTTCAGGTGCGCTGGTCAAAGGAGAGCCGAGGGTTCTACGTCGAGAACCTGTTCACGGTGGACTGTGAGACGCTGGACGACCTGTTCGCTGTTCTGGAAGAAGGTTGGTAAAGCATGGTAAAGAAGCTTGACGTGGTGAAAGTAGAACTACTTATAAATATCTTTTATATTTTATACAATATTCTCAAATCGCATCCTTCACATAAGCAAGAGATTTTGAGAAGTAAAAATAAAGTGACTGTTACATGAGTGTTTGTATAGTTTAAAGGAGTATAAACACTATTATTCTTATACCAGTTGACATATATTGTTTGATTAACTGTGTGTACGGGGAACATGCATATATTTTGTTTCTTACGCTCTCTGGAAAGTGCTATGAAAGAGAAGAATAATTGTATACGCGAAATATTTGTCGTGTTTTTTTTCATAAGATATGAAATCGACGACAGGCATGAGGTTACAGCTGTTGTTTCATGTTTAAAATATAAGGGCCTTATAAAGAAAATTGCTGTTACTTTGTAAATTACTATATTTGATCAATATCGATGAAATAAAATGAGGATGCCGATAAAAACAATATAATCATTAAATGAAGTTTTTAATTTTAACAAGTTTTGATTCTATATAAAATCCTACTAAACGGGTCAAAACTTAGGGTATTGCCTATTATACTCTTTTTTTTAAATTTCCTCCTAAATCGTGTCAATGAAACTCAATTCTGATTTTCGTGCATGTTCTCTATTTAATGGTAAATGCATTTTATTACCTGAATTCCATACAGAAAAAAAAGAAAGACATTATATTTATGAGTAGGTAATGTTGCCCATGTTCACTGAACAGCGCCTATTTTATCAGACTGCTTAAAAAGGAAGGTTTTGTTTTTCAGGTTTATGTGTATCTACGAGTATGTTTCTTTGTGACCCTTTAGGGTAAAAAACTTGATGGATTTTAAAGTATGGATAGTCAGTGGATTGGTATTAATCCAAGGAGCGTCATAGGCTATATAAGAACCTCCTATGCTGTAAAGCACTATGCTGTAGAGGCTTTCGAGTTTACAAAGCTTTTTGTTAGATTTTTTTTTGCCAAGCTGTGTCTAAGAACTAAATGAGAGGTTTCGGGTCAGAGCTATCCAAAACGACTTCTTAATAACATAATATTTCTTAATACCAATTCTCCTTTTCCCATCACGTAAACATACGCCTAAAATTTCTAACCTAAAATGAACATCCATCCAGGCATGCGCAACCGCGCAGTGGGCGCGCACGCGATGAACGCTCACTCGTCCCGCTCGCACACGCTGCTGTGCGTGCGCGTGCGGCGCGACCTGCGCACCTCGGGTGACGTCACGTGCTCCACGCACGGCAAGATCAACTTCGTGGACCTGGCCGGCAGCGAGATGACCAAGAAGACCCACAGCCAGGGCAAGACGCTGGAGGAGGCCAATAATATTAACAGGAGTCTCATGGTGCTGGGTAAGTGTAGGAGGAACGGGCAGCAGTCAAGGGCGGATCCAGCTTTGGTCCACCTAAGTCCTGGAACCAGCTCAGGGGGGGAGGGGTCATGACCCCCATGACCGGCCCCCTGGATCCGCCGTTGGAAGAAGTTAACATAAATATTCTTATTGGCTTCTGCTGGAGTTTTCTTGCGACACTTCTCCTCCGTAGTAATGATGGTCTTAACCGATGAATAAGTAGATTCACTGCATATTACTGACGTTTAAAAAAGCCCTCATGTGGCCAATTTACTGAAGAAATATTTTGTATTTTGTATTTGAATTTTGGCTGTCAGAACTCTGCATACTTATATATACGTCATTCGTAACTAAATCCGAGCCAGATGCTTTATTTGAAATAATATCCCAATGTCTATTTAGGCACTGATCGTGACAAGGTACAGTCAGCATCACAAATAGTTAAGCAGAATAACAGGCTCAAAATTATCTACACATTTTGAACTCTTCGGTTGCGTAGATGCAAGTTCTGCTGCTGACTGTACCTAATTAGCTTTTTTTGACATATATAGAGAAGGCAAACGAGGACAAAGGCCACCTGATGGTAAGTGAGATCTGTGACATTTGCATTCTAAAGTATTAAATTTTGCGACTGCAATCCTAAGACTTGTGTTGCAAACCCTGAGGACATGCCTCTATGCTAGTAATTTCACCGGTTCTCTAACCCTACAATTCAATACAATGCAAACAATGCTGATTGGCGGTAGGTTAACCCTCGACAAGGTCTTACAACCACTATAGCAGCATTTAGGACATTAATGAATGTCGTTAATTCCAGGATACTGCATAGCGCAACTAAGCGACGGAAAGAAGAGAGGGCACATCCCTTATCGGGACAGCAAGCTGACTAAACTTTTAGCAGACAGCCTGGCGGGGAACGGAGTCACTCTCATGGTAAACAAAGACTTCAGTTTCATACGTAAATACCTCATTAGGTATTCGATATATTACTGGTTATAATTGAAATAATGTAAGTAGAATTTCACTATTCTACTTGCCATATTATTTTGCCCAAAGCAAAACTAAGACAGTACAGACCAGGCCAAAAATTACATGGAATCTCTTAATACAAATGTAATTTAAATATTTGATTCTATATGCAGATTGCGTGCATAGCGCCAACAAGATCGAACCTTAGCGAAACGGTCAACACTTTGCGGTACGCCGCTAGAGCCAAGAAGATCAAATCCAAACCCATCGTCAAAATGGTAAGCTAAGAAATTACTCAAGGCGACCGTTAGGGCAATCGTGTCTTTCCAAACTAACTTTGTACAAGGTTTTTTTTTGTAGTGGTTTAAAATCGATATTAGTATCACGGATATACAGCGTGTAAATTTAATACGGGCATATATTTTAACAACAGTTAATATACACACTAATTAACGTAAAAACTTGTGTAACAGTAACATTAGTTGTACTTTATTTTTTCTTACTAATTAATTCAGCAGGCAATGTATCACACATGGCGCCAATTAAATTAAATCATCTACGTAATATCGTTTTGTAATAGGAAGTGGCACGCGTTACATTGCTCCTAAGACAAACTTAAAAAAATTAACTGCGCCTTAATAATAAAAGTTACTAACAAAATGTTTTTCTCACTTGATTTGTAAGATCGTTAACCACGCCTGGATAAAATATATGCCCGTATGAAATTTACACACTGTATTTAAAATACCTATCTTTAAGTAAGTAGTGGTTCTTCCTAAATTTTATATTTTAATCTATTATTTCATTTTTTTTTTAAGAAATCGTTGTGCCGTTTTTTTGCCGTGCTAGAATAGTGCAACACACGTCTTCCCGTGGATGTCGTAAGAGGCGACTAAGGAAATAAAGGCTTGAAGTACTGTCTACTTGTGCAAAATGTGGTTACAGAATTATCAAGAAAATCTATTTAGAGTTGTTGGTATTTCTGTAGCTCTGCCTACCCCTCTCTGGAAATAAAGACGTGATGTTATGAATGTATGTATTTTAAAGAAAAATACCATAATTATATTACGTTGATGCAGTAATTTACCCCTAATAATTTATAATTTATGGAAAAACGTTGCCCTACCCGTCGCCTTAAGAATTAAAGTCTCTTATTTGAAGATATCCGTTCCGTGTTCTGTTTTTATCATATAATATATAGTATTGATATCTTCAAAAGAAAATTGATCATTATTTCAGGATGCGAGAGACGCTTTGATATTGAGTTTGAAGAGAGAAGTAGAAGTTCTTCAGGCAGAGAACCAGCACCTGAGGACTGCTCTTCATGTTCAGACGGACTACAACGGGGATTCTTACAGTGAGTTTCGAAGAGAGCGAAGAATACCTAATGCAAATATTCGGGTCAAAGGATCAAACTTTTATAACAGTCGTAATACTGCTCTCAATTAGTGCTTAGCCTTTACCTCTATACTAATTAAGGGGTAAAAACGTGTTTTTTTATGTTAATGAGAGGGCACACGAGCACTCAGGCCACCTGATGGTAAATGGAATCTGAGACCCATAGACATTTAAATTCTCAGGACTATAATCCTAAGACCTCAAATGAGTTACCAAACCTGAGGACTAAGATGAAATGCCTCTATGGTAGTAATTTCACCGGTTGTCTTATCCCCACACCGGAACACAACAATGCGAACACTGTTGCTTGGCAGGTGGTTAATGGATAAGATGGTGGTAGCGATCCGGACGGACCCTGTACAGGATCCTACCACCACTAAAAAACTTGTGTTTAATACGTAACTAGCAACAATTTCAAAGTATTTTGCGTAGCTTACCTATAAAGCTTAGTGATTCCGCATTCTCTGCCTACAACGTATATAAGCGTTTTCCTGTCACCTAGCGCCTTGAACGCGTATGCGTGTTGGCACTAGGTGAAAGTTTAAACATCAATTCCGGGCTTCATTGTTAGGCTTACTGCCATTCGCAGTAATATATTATTAAATTTGAAACACTGCTTTATTAATCCCACAGACCAGCGCCCTCGCAACACGCCACCCAACCTAGAGCCCAATAAACTCTACCAGCTCCCTCAGTCAGAGCTGGTAGAGCTGGTTCAGCTGCACATGGAAGAGAACTCAGCTCTTCGCACGGAGAACTCAGAATTGTTCGGAGTCAGGGACCAGCTGCTGAGAGACCAGGAGTTACTGAGCCGGGAGAATGAGCGGCTGCTCAAGAAACTGGAGGATGTCAACTCGTAAGTTTTGTATGTATTTGGTGTTTTTGTCCGTTGATTTAGGATGCATGTGATCACTATTATCCGTGATCGGGGAAAGCGGTGCAAAACTTTAACAAAACTGGTATAGCTGACATAAAGGAGAACTTACACCCAAGAAAAATAAGAATATTATTGGCAGATTAGTGATTAACTTAACTCTATATCAATCTCAGATTTGGTAAAACGATACGAATATTTTTATGGCATGGCTGTAATGTACTTTGGTTTTATTAAAGTTTTGCAACGTTTTCCCCGGTCACTGATTATTATCCATTGCTGTGATTTGGCTGGAATCTAGGGCTTGTAATAGGTATACATATAGCTGTCGTACATCGAGAACAATTTTACAAAGCTATATAAGTTTTCTGGCAAGGGACTCCAGCTCTTGATGTATGAGTAACGCCATGTTGATTTAGGTCGCCCTCGTTTGTGCTTGCCAAACGCACTCTAGGTCAAGGGCTCTCTGGATGCTTTTATGGGATACATATGAGGTCGAGAAAACTATTAGTGAAGTGAGACCTTGACCTTACCTTGTAAATACAAGTTCAAAGTCAAGATAGGGTAATAAAGATCAAACCCAAAGTCTCGTGTAATTATAACTTGGCAAAAAAGAGTGGACGCGGTACCTAATCGGAGCGTCTACAATTTTCTTAAATAATACCTATTTGCTTTTACTTATAATGTAGAATTCACTCAAAGTGTACGTACCTACAGTCGCGAATAATTGATTCAGTACTTTTCAACTCAACGTATAATTCATGCTCTATTCCTGTAAGTTACGAAACTTTTCATTCGGCGACTTTAGATACAGTCAGCCTTGGCTTCGGCTGCACAATTTTGTACCTTGTCACTCTAACGCCTTTGACAGATTAGTGCATCAGCTCAAAAATGACGTTAAAGTGTCAAAGGACTAAAGTATGCAACTTATACCGTTCGTACCTAC
The DNA here is from genome assembly GCA_949316455.1 of Acleris holmiana. Lineage (NCBI taxonomy): Eukaryota > Metazoa > Arthropoda > Insecta > Lepidoptera > Tortricidae > Acleris > Acleris holmiana. The sequence continues at coordinate 2,793,787 of OX438773.1, read as the reverse complement.
GTTACATTGAAGTTTCAACCGAGTTCGTGGTTTGCTTTGCTGCAGAAACAAGCAGTAGACCTAAATCGCTGCCACGGGACAAGATTTTGACATAGGCTCGGGACTTAATTCGTCTACTCCATATTCCAATGTAAGAAAAAGAGTTATGGTTTAAAATAAAAGTGTTTTGTGAGATTTGAGTCCTTTTATTACGAAACAACTTAAACCAGACCAGACCAGACCAGACACCAGAGAGAAATGTGGACTGAAAGAAGATCTAGTGACAAGATTGAAAAGGGCATGCTTCGGTGGTTTGGTCATTTGGAGAGAATGGATGAAAGAAGATTGACGAAAGAGATATATAGTGCAAAAGTGAGTGGAAGGATAGGTAGGGGCCGCCCTAGGCGTACTTTTTCGGATCAAATCTCTCTGCATAAGGGCCGAATCCTAAGTACCCGAAACCGACGTGCATGCATGACTCGATGTATGAATGTGGAAAAAGCGAAAGAGATTTGTCAGGATCGTAGCAGGTGGAAAGAGGTGGTCTCTGCCTACCACTCTGGGAAACAGGCGTTTTTTCATGTATATAATATGAACTTAAACCCCGGGTGGCTGTCATTTCAAATAGTTTCATTATAATAATAATTGATACTAGTTTCCGTTTGACATAATTTGAGACTTGTTCCCTTGGCAGCGTGTTAGGCCCACAGGTGTGTGCGTACAAGTACCTATATGTATAGGTTTTACCTACCTACCTATGAGTTTGTAACTACATATGTGTTTGTTCACCTATCTATTATTTATTTATTTATTTATTTATTTATTTATTTATTAAGTTGTTTATTTAGTTTATGATCCTTATGAGTGTTTCGGCGACACGTTGGCCAAGATGGGAGTGACCCTACCTCCGAAGCCGGCGGTCCCGGGCTCAAATCCCGGTAAGAGCAGATATTTGTGTGATGACTGATGAGCACGAGTATTTGTTTCTGAGTCTTGGATATTTTCTATGTATTTAAGTATATATTTCTCTAAGCATGTTTATCGTTGTTTAGTACCCATAGTACAAGCCTAGAGCCTAGTTTGGGACTAGGTCAATTTATGTGACATTGTCGCGTGATATTTATTTATTTATTTATTCTTGATTTGAACTTTTACCCCTAGGTCTTACCACGAGGCGTTCTAAATTGAAATTGATAAACGGTTAAATTTCCCTAGGACTTTATTCGGAATGAGCTGATGTGATGAGGTCAGTTGCCAACGGTAATCGCTGCGCATGACCACCACACGCGTCTTCGAGTTTCTTAATTTAAAAAAAAAACGTTACACGGATGTAAAACAGTTCAATCAGTCAATCTATAAAACGAACGACGCGGTTAACTTAGTAGGTACCCTACGCAGCTGACTATGAAGCTAAGTATATATATAGAGGTACCGGGCAACTATTTGTGTGACCCGTGTATTTATTGTATTTCTCTATTAAAGTATGTTTATTGTTTTCTAGTACCATTATTTATCTAATATTAACCCAAATGTGTAAATATAATTAGCCAAAAGTAGTACAAATGAATATTCAACGTTTTACAAGCCTCGTCGGACTATACCATCTTCGTGTGACGTTTTTCTAAACTTGTTTTAGTCGTGAAAAGTTAAAACGGGCTACTCGCATGTAAATAATATTAACACTTCCTTTAGCGACACATTTTTATTTTTTGTTAGGCTGCGGTCCTTAAGGTTAACATTTCGCGGCGTCCCGTTCGCCCTTCTTTCCAAAACTACAGTAAACTCCTATAACTACGGTCGTAGTTTGCAACAACAGTCTATATTCCAAAATATGATACATAGCTTACTGTTATTATTTCTGGGTAAAAAACCCAATTAACCACTCTCGCCAGAGCTATCTCTCTCACACTCGTGTTTTCCATATCTGTCCATTATTTACTGGTGAAACAATTCAACATGTTGTAACGTATTTTTACTCTGTAATATCATTGGGGTATATAGTATTGTTTGGCCTAAAATCATTCTCTTTAACACTAACTACAGCTCCATTATAGGTTTAGGATAGTGTAATACGGAAAATTGGACTATTAATGCTATATAGGACCATAGTTGTAGGAGTTTTCATATATGGGAGTAAGCTGCGAACTGTTTGCCAAATGGAACTGCAGCCAAATATAAAAACTCATAACATGCATGAGCATAAAATAAATGTTAACTAAACCTTAAATAAGCAGTACTCTTAGGGTCTCCCCAGACCTCGACGCGGAATCGGCGTTAGCTGATCATACCTAATAGTAGTTTATGCAACAGTTGTATAAGAGAGGTCAAAAAAGACGAGTGGTGTGGTTACGATGTGAGCCGCAGGCGAACATCGTAAAGCAAGCCACGAGTATTTTTTGACTTAGTTATACACCGTTGCATACAATACTTTTTCTACGACTAGGTTTCAATTAAAATGCAAAATTAAATTAACAAAATTTTATTAATATACCTAGGTTAGAATACGAACGAACGAAGCACAGAACAACAAACGAGCGGGAAACATTCGAAAACGACAAAATATGTGTCTATGGATAACTTTGTTTTTAAATTGATGTGCACTTGCCAGGTTTTATATTTTTAAAAAAGTTGCACAATCGATTTAACTTGTGAAATAGGGACTAAAAAACACCTAATGATTTGAGAAATGAGTTCTTTTACCTGATTGGTCGATTTTAATATAACTGCATTCTGGTTGGTTGATACCATGTTTTTAAAGAGTTAAATTAGTAAAAGAGTTTACATACCAAAAAGAACCTAACGTTCCGATTGACAGTCAATGTGTATTGTGATTGGTGGATTATTTTGGTGAATTATGATTGGTCAAATTAACCTAGGTGTAAGCTTTGGCAGCTAGGCATGTCGTTTTGGCTCAAAAAAGCACAAGTGCTGTTAAGGGGAAGAGACTAGATAGAGTTTTCTACGGAATGTTCTGCGGACATATTATCTATATTAGTGTTCGTGACTATATAAATGACAGATAAAAGTACAGGAGTAGGAAAAACTCTTTATGTCTACGCAATAAGAGCGAAAAGACGTCGTTCGGCTCCGCCGTCACGTCGGCCGACGTCAGCCGAGCCGATTCCGCGTCGATAGGTTTAGGGAGACATGCAAAAAAAATAGATTAAATGAGAGTGATCTTAGGGGAAACTGCCCCATTGTTGGCACCCTACTGATTTTTCACCTACAATAACTAGTAGTATAATATATAATCTCTAATTTAATAACGATGACTGATATTTTTGATGTCAAATGTATCTTACTCTTATTCATTTTAATTATTTTAAAGTTAAATCCAATTAAGGTAGACGTCCAAATGCTGAGATGTGACGTGAACTTTTGGTAAATAGAACTTGTTTTATATGGTTACCATGTCGAAATTTCTTAAAATGAAAAAATAATGTTATTTAATCGTATTGCATGACTATTTATTTTATAATTGGCGTGTGAAATATCAAAGTCACCGATAAAATGAGGTGGTGATAAAAGTAATATTAGTTTTATCTTATTTATCGCAATTCACAATTATTTATTACTAGCATACAGGCATTCCATCTTAGTCCTCAGGGTTGGCAACGCATTTGAGGTCTTAGGATTATAGTCTTGAGAATTCAAATGTCTATGGGTCTCAGATTCCACTTACCATCAGGTGGGCTGAGTGCTCGGGTGCCTTCTCCTTAACATAAAAAAAAAAAAAAAAAAAAAAAAACAAAGTATGATGACAAGACTAGTACATCGACGAGCACTCGGACTTCTACCTTACCACTTCTTAACATTCTTGCACTACTACGGTTCCATTCAGTACTTAAACAATTATAGAATATTTGTTATGAATTTCAGTGTGTGTGTACGTTCGCCTATCATACCCGCCAGGCCGACGTATTCGGACGGGGCCGGCGACCAGCCGAACATCTGGACCAACCCGGCGGGCTCATCGGCGAACAGCGTCGTAAGCTCTGGAAGCTGAGGGAGCTAGGATTCAAAACGAATATAATTGGATTTAAGATGAGGAATTTATGAATAGTTGAACTGGATGTGGGTACAATTATTTTATTTGTAAACTTTTCATATTAATAGGCAAATAATGTAATTTCTGGAAGATGGTGATATCCCACGATACCCCACCTTCAAAATCTGTCAAGTGGTTAGATAGCCTAGCTCAAACATGCTCGGAAAGAATTGCCTTTCTTTTGAGAAACCAAGCGAAGGGCCTCATTTTCCTCCTAGGAGTAATAAACTTATGAAAACCCATTCCTGTCCCTGCGTTTTTTTTTTAAGTTCTGTAATGCATACAGAATGGAAAGGACCAAGAGAAAAATCTCATACAGCCAAGGTGACTGGATTTTTTTTAGCACAGTGTGTTTTCTTTTTAAATTTTGTTTTTAATTGTCTATGGTTAGAAAAAATATTATAAACAAAAACTTATTGAAATTTAGACGTTGTTGTGCAAAAATAGCAAAATAATTGACAAAATGAACTCGAGTGATGATGAAAGTTGCGTGGAAATAAGTATCACACCGCCTAATTTGAAAAAAGAATATTTCTTGTCTAGACAAAAATTACTTCCTGCAAAATTAAGGGAAATGATTTTTTATCATTTCCTAACATGTTAAAGAAAAGCATTACCACCTTTGCAAAAACTATATGACCTTTTTTATGGGATTAAGAAGGTAAACTAGTTCATAGGCCACCTAAACCATTTTTAACTCTATTTCAATGCAGTTAAGGTCCAGAAGCGAATAGTATATGTATATGTCTCGGGGGAATCGAGGGGATTGACCGTAACTGCATTGGAATAGAGTTAAAAATGGTTTAGGTGGCCTGTGATCTAGTTTACCTTTATCCCATAAAAAGGTCATATAGTTTTTGCAAACGAAGTTGGGCCCCCACCTTTAAGATCACTATATACTTTGTGTAAATAAATACAATATGAGGTATGTCTAAATCTGCGAAGATAATCGCGCCAAACTTCTAGTACCTACACTAAACACTGCAACGATTCGGAGCATCAAACCTGGAGAGCCTGCAGTGCTATTGGTCCGAAACTTTTTTTCGTCGAATGTATTATCCCTCAGAAGCCTATTTTGTATCGTTTCTGTTCTGTTTTCTAGAAACCAAAATCGCTTATAATATCGATTAGGTTATTGTGACTACATAAAAAAAAAACAATAAACTTCAAGTAATTAAGGAATTCCGTTGACTTTACATGGACCCCATGACCAGATCTAGGTGATATTTAAATGTAATCATCCCTGACATAAGAGTAGGTATACCATGACAAAAAAAACATAAAAATCGGTTAAAAATTGGTGATCTCATCGAGTAACATATTAGAAAAAGACGAATTAACAAGATGATTTTTCTAAGTAGGTGAAAATGAAAATTTCGCAATTTCAAAATACGTATGTAAAACTACACATTTTCCCAAAAATACTTCGGCGAAATTTCTGTGACCCCCTGAAACTGACTAACAAAATTCAGAGCGGGATCGTAGGTATAGCGCGATCTGGGGCTCTGTTCTACTCGGGCTAAACCTAATTGCTTTTGACATGTTATCGTATTGTCAACGTTATGATAGCTCTAATTTACTTGACAGTAATAGAGACTTGACAGAAGCTTGCTTTTGCTTAGTCCACAAGAAAAAATACTCTTTACCGAACCATTATCGTCCGCTCATAAAATAACTCTACATTGGCGTAATACACCTTCACAGGAGTGAAAGCCATTAATTTAAAGTAGAATGAGAATAAACCAGTAATGGCGACTGAGTTAAAACCAGGGATCGTTACCGGTATTCTGACTACCGGTTTTAAAGGAGGTATTACCGGTTATATTGACTTTCACTATTTATACCGCTAAAGCTCTGATTAGCGGTATAATGAATACCGGTATTCAAGTTTATTATCGGGTTAGACAATTGACAACAATACCCCTTTTTGATACTTTACCCCTAAAAACCATAACCAGTAAATACCTGTCAGTGTCAATATTCTCGTTTATGTATATGTAAATGTTTTCGGTGCTCTTACAAAAAACTTAGACTCGCCTTAGACAAGTCTGAAATTACAGTTCATTAAAGTCTAATTGACATCTCACTTATCAGGTACAATGAATAGCGGTATTGAATACAGGTATTTAATACTGTTAATAGTGAATACATAGCGATAAAAACAAAAGCGGAATGACAACAATACCTCTAATTCGAATATAGGTATTATTTTTTAGCGGTAATAATTTGACAATGTAAATACAGGTAGGTATTCAATAAAACCGGTTTTACAATCCCTGGTTAAAACTATACGATAGCAATGAGTGAGACAGAGTAGAATTAGGGTGCGTTTCCACCAGAGCTGTGCGAAGTGTGCGAGGTAGCGAAGTGGTGTGCGAGGAAAATATCCACCAATAGGATCCCTAGCCTCGTTCAGCGCAGCTCTCCTATTGGTGTATGTTTTCCTCACACACCCCTCCGCTACCTTACACAGCTTTGGTGGAAACGCACCTTAGGCCCCTGTAATTGTGTTGATTGTAGTAGTTTGTAATAATGTTTGACAATAAAGAATTGTATTTGTTTAGTATTATACCTTTTGGTCGCCATGTTATACGAAGTTTAACCCATTTTTTGTAGACATTGGGTTCCTTAGTAAACAAAGGCGGTCAAAGGAAAGCCATCCCCATGGGATACCTAGTCACAGTTAAGACTGCGCCAAGTACACACTTTGTACCTTATCGGTTTAACGCCTTTGAAAGATTAGTGCAACAGTTCAAACATGACGTTAATGTGACAAAGCTCTACAGCGTGCAGCTACTGATTTATAAGCAGAGCTCGGCAGGGGTGAGCCATTTCTCAGACATTAATGTCAAGTGTTGATATTAATATAGTATCACCATCACCTTAAAAAGAAATATTAAAAGAAAAGAAAACTTTATTCATTATAATTAAACTAAAATGACAATGCATTAGGTATGTACAAAACAAGGCTAAATATAATAATTTTATTAGTTATTAAATTACACCACATCTACCATTAAAAGACAAGGTAAATCCATATTAGACGACACGCTAGCATCGTTGGTAGTGACCCTGCCTTCGAAGCTAGGGGCCCTGGGTTCAAACCCCGGTAAGGGCAGATATTTGTGTGATGAGCACGAGTATTTGTTCCTGAGTCTTGGATGTTTTCTATATATTTAATTTTATTTATTGTCTAGTACCTACCCATAGTACAAGCCTAGAGCTTAGTTTGGGACAGTCAATTTGTGTGACATTATTATTATTATTATTTAGACCCTGACCCTGATTTAGACCCCGTGTGGTTGCCGGGTTAGAATAGTGCCACTCCATGTCTTCCCGTGGATATCGTAAGAGGCGACCAAGGGAATAAGGGCTTTTAGTACCTACTGTTAGGCGATGGGCTTGCAACCTGTCACTAATACACTGGTAATCTAAGGCTACTTGTGCAAAATGTGGTTACAGAATTATCAACACGTCTTTATACAGTTGTGGGTAGCTCTGCCTACCCCGCTCTGGGAATGAAGGCGTGATGTTATGTACCTACCTAAGTAAATATGTAGGTATTATTTATGAGGCAAACTCTGAAAACAGCTCACCTCTGCCGAGCTCTGCTTGTAAAGCTGGGTGCGAATCTGAGCGGCTCAGCCTGAGGCATGCTCGCGCTGTGCGGCAAGCTGCTCGCGAGCCAAATTGTTGCACATAAACAAACGCGGGTGAGGCAGCGTGCTGGCCGCGAGCCGTCATTTCAAAATGGCGTCAGAGACGATGACAGCCGTGGCAGCATCTATCATAAACACCGAATTATTAACAAAAAGAAGAAATCGCCTCGGTGGTGGAAGGCTCAGCAACTTTATCAAATTTGTACTCGCCTCGCTCACAGACAAGTTAGAATTTGTTGTTCTGTCCGCGGCACGCTCGGATTCACGTCCAAATTACGTGAGGCACGCACGAGGCGCCTTTGAGAACGGTCAAAAGACCGACTCTCGACTGCTCGCGCACAGCGAGTGAGCGCGTACTAATTTGAGCAAAATAGGTGAGCCGTGCGTGCCTCAACCCGAGGCCGCTCTAATTCGTACCCACCTTTAGGGCAACATTCCGTGGCTGCCTCGTAAGGTACTATTATTGTACGTACGAAGCGTTTGCCCTACTTTGTAGTGGCTATACCCAAGTCGCTAGCGGTAGCTATCGGGTTCGATTCACGTCAAGGGCAAATATTTGTGTAATAAGCGCGAGTATTTATTTGCGACTCTAGTACCCAATAGTAGTCGAAATAACGTATTAAACAGTGGTTTGAATTTAGTATATCAATAGCTGCGGCACTAAAATATTCAGCTACTTATGACGACCGCACACGCCTTTAGCTTAGTTCAGGACTAGGTAAATTTGTGTGAGAGCGTCTCCTGATATTTTATGTATTTATTTATGCTGTTTTCTAATAAACGATGTATTTTTTAGTAAATGTTGCGTTAGCTTGGTGCAGCCTTAATATAATTATAGAGAATTAATGAACATAAAAATATATATATTTATTTTGGAGTGTAAATGTAAATAGATTAATATTTTGTAATGTAATTATTTAATAGATATCATTCCATTTAGAATAAAATCATTTTTGGATATGGACAAATTAGTAGATAACTCAAAAGCTTAATAAAACTATAAATTAATAGGAGTTTTTATTTACAAATACCTTAAAAACGTACAGTATTTCAATACATAAATCAAGTTTTGAAATAACAAAACATTTAAAACAGGGTTAAGATCAAGTATTTTAGCATGTGGAGACTCAACACTTTCGCTGCTGGCAACATATGTTTACCTGAATAGAACCTTGAATGTGTATTGCATATGAAGATTACATGGATAGAGTATGTCTATGTCACTTGACTTAAGTTTGCGTGAGTTACAGTAATTTTAGGGTTAGGACCCATATCACTACATAGTATAAAACAAAGCCGCTTTTTCTGTCCCTATATCCCAATGTATGCTTAAATCTTTAAAACTACGCAACGGATTTTGATGCGTTTTTTTAATAGATAGAGTGATTGAAGAGGAAGGTTTATATGTATAATACTTTAATCCGGAGCGAAGCGAGGGCGGGTCGCTAGTAACATAATATAAGTACTTTTTTTACCACCAATTTGCTACCACTGGTACTGGTGGTGGTTCCTCACTACTGGGAATAAAATCCCTGCTGTTACCACTAAAGTAAAAAAAAGTAGTTATCACCAAATATTTTTGTGGTATCAAATGGGAAAAATATTCCCATTTCTTACCACCAAGTACTGTGTAGTGGTAACAGTAACCCCAGTTGTTATAACGTCATGGAACCCCTAATGTATATGAGCCCTGATGGACACTTGATTAAGAATTCGTCACTACTTTGAAAAAACCGCGTATCTCTTATTTTGTGATGTGCAATTTTAAACTTAAACGTAAAGTAAAAAGAGCTTAAAATCGTACATCACGAAAAACGAGATGAGATTTTTTCAAAGTTGTAACGAATTAACTTTTTGAACACTTTTTCTTTTACTTAGTTGTATATTTAGACTGGTGCACCTTGCCTTCCATAGTCTTTGTCTACCCTATTAGGAGACAGTTGTGATATATGTATGTTGAACGCCACGGTCGGCTGCAACTTTACGCGCCCCAGACGCCAACGTCATACGCTGCAACCGCGGTGATAGGAAACGTATGGAGAGTACTGAGCGCTCGGTGTCCCTGGCACGAAATTTCGATGAAGTGAGTTGCCGGCTTTGGCGGTTTAAGGGTTAAGTGTCCATGATTGGTGCATGTCATAAGTGGTACATTCAACAAAGTCTACATTCAAAGATTGAAATCTTTTTTTTAAAGACACTACACATGTTCTTTTGGGGTGTCATTTCATCGAAACACCTTTCATCGAATGTATCATTTCATCGAACGCTATTTTCTGCTGAAACCATAATGTTTTCAGGGTATCTTAAACATTTAACCTAACCTAACCTATGTAATGAATGTTTAAGAAACCCTGAAAATATTATGGTTTCAGCAGAAAATAGTGTTTGATGAAATGAAATTTGATGAAACAAAACATATGATGAAGTGAAGACCATTCTTTTGTGTACCCTTCATGTACATAAAATATGTATTGAATAATAGTAAATTATATTATTTATTCAGATAACTTAATATACATGTAGGATCACGTCGGGGTCACCAATGTAGGAAGAGAGGATCACGTCGGTCGGCAATGTAGGGAGAGAGGACAATAGAGAGATCTTTCTCCAGGCGGGTGTATTGCCTGGGGACCGAAGTCCGTTTAGATGAAGTTGGAAGTTGTATATAAGTCCAATCCAATCCAATTTTTGAGATAGTGGCAATCGGTCACTACTAGTGGGCGACCATTACTGCCAATGACTAGCTTTGACAACAGCACAGCATATATAATGTTTGACCAGTGTTAAAGGTGGGTCCGAAAACTGAGAGATGGAGGTGTTTATTGCAGAACCTGTGAAGGACAAACACTAGATGAAGACAACACAAACACACTATAACAACACACAAGCAAGCAGAACAAACAGACATTTAAAGTTTGATGTTTTGGGAATGAACATACTGAATAAGCTTTTTTAGATTTTTTTTGTTTGAGAATGCAAGGAAGAGAAGAGATTTGAAGTTAATTGGTTTTGGGATAGAGACTGGGAGAATATCGTAAAAAGCAACGGACCGGTTAGGGCAATTAAAAAAAATATGGTCCGTGGTACCATCCTCACGGCCGCATGCACATGTAGGGGATTGTATAATACCCAACCTGTGCAGGCGTTGAGGAGTGCATGTGTGTCCAATGCGTAGTCTACATATAACCGATGTTGTCTGCTTATCAACTAACCGGTAGTAAGAGAACCAAGGTTTTGATGGAATGGTCGGCTGGATATCACAGTAATGACGCCCCTTGGTTGATTTAGAGCGCTCGTAACTACTCTGCCAGTCAGAGTCGAGATCAAACTTAGCCAAAGATGAGAGGTCGTGCGAGAAGCAATAGTAATGATCCAATATGCCGGTTTGAATAGCCTCCTTTGCCAGAGAATCCACAGACTCATTGCCAGAAATCCCCGAATGACTAGGGATCCATGCCAATGCCACCTCAATGTTCCTACGATGACATTCAAATAGGGACTGTTTAATGAGCAGGACCAACGGGTAAAGATTCTTTGAGGCGAACTGGTTTGCCTTAATAGCTTGTAAACCACTTAAAGAGTCGGAAAAGATGATTGACTTGGTCAGGCTATGAGAATTAATGAATTTAATGGCTTCTAAAATTGATACCAATTCACCCGTAAAAACTGATGCTTGGGGGGGACATTTAAAACTCAAGATGATAGAAAATTTCGGGATCCAAACCGCGGCTCCAATTGGACTATCATTTGAGAGTTTAGACGCATCCGTAAAGACAGTCGTCCAGTCAAGCCAGTCTTTATTAATTAAATTATTAAAAACAGAATTAGCGCCGGGATGATTCTTGAATAAACCAAAATCCAAAATAATCTTGGGTTGAAATAATAAGGCATCGAAAGGAGTAGAAAAAAGAGGAAACAGCGAGCAGGAAAAGGAAGGATGGGGAAGGCTATTAAATTTACGGTAGCTGTTTATCAAACAAGGAGGAGTTTTATTTGCCCAGAAATTGTTATTTACTATGAGACCAGATAGTAACTGAAGTTTGGGGAGAAGGGGGTGATCAGAGACTTGGGAAATTCTATATAGGAATCTGTCTGAGAGGAATTGCCGACGAAGGGATAGGGGAGGATCAAGGGCTTCTACCTGGAGAGCATTTGTTGGAGAAGATTTCATAGCTCCCAATATAAGCCTTAGGGCCTGAAATTGAATTCGGTCCATTCGTTTAAGAGCAACTTTGCTGCATGGTTCTAGAATAAAGGATCCATAATCTAAAATGCTCCTAACTAGCGCATTGTACAGCATTTTTTGCGAGAACGGGTGAGATCCCCACCACACACCTGACAGGCAACGAAGAATATTAATATTGGACTGACATTTTTGCACAATAAAATTTATATGAGGGGACGCCGTGAGTCGAGAGTCCAAGGTAACTCCAAGAAATTTCACCTTGTTAGTAACTGGAATCAATTCATCATTGCACGCTATTTCCACTGGGGGAATAGCTCTCCTCCTGGTAAATATAACGACATTGCTTTTGGAAGCGGATAAAGACAAGCCATGGGCAGAGAGCCACTCCCCCAGGTAGAACAAAGCTTGGTTGAGACAGTTAGCTGCAATTTCAATAGAACCTGAGGAAACGTATAGGGCAAGGTCGTCCGCGTACTGTAGGACATTACAGAACGGAATAACAGATTCTTCCAAATCGTGGGTATAAATGCTATACAGGAGGGGACTAAGCACCGATCCCTGTGGAAGGCCATTCCAAATAAGTCTGGGAGGGGAAAGAGAGTCACGATGCCTAATTTCTACGGATCTTTCCATCAAAGTGTTGCACGTGAAATGAATCAGCTTCTCAGGCAGACTCAGCTGGAATAGTTTTTCCCTGAGTAAGGAGAGCATCACATTATCATAGGCAGATGAGACGTCCAGGAAAACCCCAACAAGGAACTCGTTTTTGGTTAGTGAGATTCTGATATCCGTAGTAAGAATTGAGAGGCTGTCCATGGTACCCATACCTCGACGGAAACCAAACTGACTCGTTGACAACACCCCTTTATTCTCCACAAACCACTCAAGCCTTTTCTTAATCATATGTTCTACAATTTTGAGCAGGCAGGAAGAGAGGGCAATAGGGCGGTAAGAGGTAGATATAGACGGGTCCTTACCTGGTTTTCGGATCGGGATAACTAATTGATTTTTCCATGAGTTCGGGACAAAACCTGATTCGAAAAATTGGTTAACAAGTTCCAGAAACAAAGTCTTAGTGTTTTGACCAGAGTTAACTAAAAAGGAGTAGGGGATGTTGTCTGGACCTGGAGCTGAATGGCGAAGATGGTCCAAAGAAGCCAGCAGTTCAAGCATTGAGAATGGTTCGTCAAATCTGCTTAAAGGGGAATTTACAGAGTAAGAGGAAGGAAGGGAGTTTAGATTAGGGGCAGAAGAAGGAGACAGGGAATCAATAAAGGCTTTGAGCCAACCAGAAGAGTCATTACTAGAAGGATCACAAGTGGAAAAGGACCCTCGGTAGCGCTTAATTGCCTTCCATAGCAAAGTTGCAGGAGTACGAGGGGATATACTTCGACAAAAACTAAACCATCCCAGTCTTTTTTTCTTTTTAAAGAAACGTTTAGCCATAGCTGCCCTTTTTTTAAAAATAAGGAAGTTTTCCATGGACATACAAAGACAGTATGACTCCTCAGCCTCCCGTCTAAGACGAATCATGTCAGTGCATTCAGAATCCCACCAGGGAGCGGATGGCCTATAAGTTTTGCCTGCCTTTTTAGTAGGGATATTTTTGTCAGCAGCTACTTTCAGCGAGTCCACCAATCTATCGTGGCATTCTAGAGCGTTGTCTGATGAAACCAGAGGAAACTCACTGACGGCAGAATCAATGTCTTCTGCAAATTTGTCCCAATCCGCTTTATTTAGGCGATATCGCCTTGTAGTAGACGATGATTTGGGTTGACAGAAGGAAGAAGGAAGAGAAATTAAAATAGGAAGGTGATCACTACCATAGGAGTCATGCAATACAGACCATGAGAGTAGAGATCCAAGGTTAGGGGAGCACAATGAAAGGTCAACAGCACTCACGTTCTGACCAGGGGCCGTTCTGCGCGTTGGAGATCCGTCATTAAGGAGGCAGATGTTTTGCTCCTCCATCAGGTCAACGAGATCACAGGCCAGTGAGTCATAGTCAGGGCTACCCCACATCAAGTGATGACAGTTAAAGTCGCCCAAAATAAGGAAGGAACCCGAAAGGGCGGAAAAAAAAGGTTGCAAATCCGAGATCACAATCGAGCGCGGGTCTGAAATATAAATGGAAAGTACACATAAATCGTTAATTTTGGCTGCAACTGCATTAATACCTGGAGGGATTGGAGGTAAGGCTAGACGGCTAAAAGTAATAGAAGATTTGATAAGAAGAGCTGCACCTGCATAACCGTCAGCTCTGTCATCCCGGAGACAAACATATCCCGAAACCCGAAATCGGGAATCCGGGACAAGCCAAGTCTCCGATATGGCAAAGGCGACAGGATCATAAGAGTTAATCATTTGAAATAATTCGTGAACTTTAGGGCGTAAACTATGACTATTCCATTGGATCAGGTTGAATGTTAACAACATTAAGGAGAACTCTAAGTTTATCGGCAACGTTGGACGGTATTGGGAAGTCATTCATTCTGGTAAACATATTAATGAGGAGAGAAAGCATGACCTCTATTAAATTATCATTGGGAGGGGACTGGGAAGATTCCCGGGATGGGGCCTGAAGGGCCACCCCATTTGCTGGGGAAGGAGGGTTTCTTTGACCAATTACTGCCTGGTGGGCAGCACGATCATATCCTTGAGGTAAAGGTTGACGAGGTGATCTGGGAGTATATACTGTTTTGCGGTAGCTTTGGGTGGGGGGACTAGGAAGATCAGAAGGGATTCGGTGAGGGGTGACGGAGCGTTGAGAGCTAGGCAGACTTACTGGGGCAAACATAGTTTTAGTGGCATCTGCATAAGTCCGTTTGACTGGAGGGAACCTGTCCGAGGCCTCCGAATAAGGAATGTTTTCCTGCGACATGGTTACTTTGATTGCCTTTTGTCTCAAATGTTCTGGACATGACTGGCTAGTGGCAAAGTGACTGCCTGAGCAAAGTAGGCACAAAGCCTGATCGTCTGGAATGGTGCAGCTCCTACCTATATGCTCCTTTGAGCATTTAAAACACCTAGGTTTAGACCTGCATTGGTCTGACACATGTCCAAACCTACAGCAACTGTGGCACTGGATTGTAGGGAGTTGATAAGTTTCCACAACAATAGAGGTGAAATGACTATAAATCCTGGCTGGCAGGACTTGCCCGCTAAAAGTCAGAACCACAGTCCCTGTGGGGACCCACTCAATAACGCCTTCCTTGTGAATTTTACGGTTTAGTCTGCGCGCCTTGAGAACTTGACCACAACCGCTTGGAACTTCAATTGATTCCACAAACTCTTCCATAGAAAAGTCTGTAGGAATTCCTCTAATAATACCCATACGGGTAATATTGAATGTGGGAATAACCGCAACAAAGTTTTTTGAAGCAAGTAATTGATCATTTAAAAATGAGTTAGCAGAATCAGCGGATTTAAATTCAATTGCGATTCTATTTCTGCCTACACTTTTAATTCCGTCCCTCATAATATTTTGCACCTTACAATTAACCATCATTTGGCCAAATTTGATCGGGTTAAGTGTAGTGCCAGCCGCCGGATGCGATTCCGAGCGGGAGACGTGAACGAGGAAGGGTCCCGCGTCTGTCTCACTATATTTTTTAGTCTCTGTGAGACTAGGGTGAATGAAAACATGCTGGACTGCAGCTGACGGAGCCCTGTTTTGCAACTTTGGGGATTCTTGAACGTCGTCCTGGGGATGGGGTCTTTTGTTAATACGTCTTTCAGTCTCCAATTGCTCCCCAGAAAACATATCTTGCGACACATTCATTGGAGAACCATCAGGAACCGCCATTACCGTCTGTAAGTCGGGGGGTTTGGGAGGGATTTGGGCCATTATTGGCCCAAGCTTAGTTAATTAGCGAACAATAACAATTAATAACGATACCGAACACCCGGAGACAACACACAGGAACACAACAAAACTATTATTTCACTGTAACACAACAAAATTTCGCTAGTCAAACTCCGCACACGTGCTGTCACCAAGAAGCCTCGGCGAGAAAAAAAAAACTATATAAGTCAACCGACTGAAGAAACTTCGTTAGCGCGATGTAGCGCACTGTCAGATTTAGTTGCGCTGTCTGCCGCTGGTGGCGCTGGCGAGTTGTTTTAGTACAAGTTGTCATTAGATGTCGCTAGGTCGCCAAATACATCTTGCTTTCTCAGCTTTCTTAGCTAACTAACTGGATACTGAAGCCAACTGAGGTAACAAGATTAATTAGCTTTTCTGACCAAATATGATTTGTTTTTACAATTCACTAAATCGGTACACTATACTGCCGTAATGTTAAAGAAGGCGACTAACTGCATGTTAATAGGATAAGCATTTAAAATTTAATGTGGTTAATAATAGAGTATAGAATGCTTAAACTAGAGCCTACATTTCAAAACGGCGTCGGACACCGCGCCGCGCTGTGGCTGCGTTTATCATAATTCACCGAATTATTAACAAAAAGAAGAAATCGCCTCAGTGGTGGAACGGCTCGGCCACTTTATTGTACGCGCCTCGCCTACAGACAAGTTAGAAGTTGTCGTTCTGCCAGCGGCACGCTCGGATACACGTCCAAATTACGCGAGGCACGCACACCGAGGCGCCTTTGAGCACGGTCAAAAGACCGATGCTCGACGGCTCGCCGCGCAACGCTCGCCCACTGCTCACACAGCGCGTGAGCGCATACGAATTTAAGCAAAATTGGTGAGACGTGCGTGCCTGAACCCGAGGCTGCTCTAATACGTTCCCTCCTTTACGGTTGATACGGTGTAAAGGGAACCTTTAGACACCTTCCTTGGTATAACTGCAGTATATGAAAGAGTCAAGCGATGAATGGGGTAGGGGATTTTGAACATCCAATTGGAAACCAATTCAAAAAGCATCATTAAATTACAGAATTTCCTATCGCACACCTGTCATTATTTTAATTGACTTAATAATACACATTTACACTATTAATGTCTCCTGAAGCCATATTTCTTTCTTTCGTAGAACAAATCTGTCTTTGAACTGCCTAAGTTCACAATCTTTGGGCAGCCATCTCTCTGAAACAAGAAGAATTAATTAATAAAAGTACTGTAAATAAGTCCCGATTGATGCACTATTCTCAACATTCATACTATACATACTAATATTGTATGTATGTTACACATTCAAAACAACATCACTAAAGCTTGAACCAAGATTGCTTAAACCTGGGGAAAGAACATAGAATACTTTCATTGTTGTGAGGTGTTTCCATAAATAAATCAAATCCATAGTGCCAAATTTGACTTTCAGCACTAGCGGCGGCGGTTGTTAGGTAATTTTTGAAGCCGTGAAAGCGTTAATAAACTCGTCTGAGCAAAAGTTATGAGGAATAATTTCTAATTTTAATAAATTAGGTTATAATAAATATTATTTTTAAAGGGTAAAAGCTAAAAACTAGAAAAATAATTAGGAGATCATTACAAACTTACATCTTTTTCCTGAATAGTACACTCCTTGCAATAATACGCATCAGAGACGCCGGGCCCACCGCATATCACGCATCGTCCCTGGTAGGACCCGTAGTTACACTCGTCGCAAATACGCACCAGTGTACACGGCCGCACGTACGAGTCGCAGATCACACATTTACCGTCGCATTTCTCACATAAACGACCGATAGCTACAGAAACAGCAAGAAAAATTACATTTTACACAAAGATGTTACACAGCATAAAGTTACAGAATAACTTTTACGAATAAGTCGTTACTTACCAACACCCGGTTGCTTTCGGCAAAAGATCAGATCTGGATGATGCTTAGCCATTATAGCAGTCTTACAGTTTATTAGAGCTTGGTGAACTAGGGCAAAACAACAAAATATAACCTCTTAAAACAGACGCCGATAATGACAAGACAAGATGACGTTTTCGATGCACAATTTCACTGTCAAGCGCTTTTACGCTTGTTACGTTCAACTAAAAGTGAGTGCTTTTGGTTGAAGAACAAAATATGCTTCACATGGTGGCTTCAACTATTAGAGACACCTTTTAAAACGATCAGTTAATTTTTAATTTTTGACGTTTTCGAGTTTTCGACAGCGTCATTAGTGTCAATCGCATGTTTGAAAGATCACACATGTTTCGTTTCGCACCGTGTTACTTTATTTACTTTTAAGATTGTTTTAAACATGTCCGAAGACGAAGAGAGAGATTCAGCGAGTGGTGGAGAGTCAGCAGATGAGATCCAAGAAGAGGAACAACAGCAAGAACCAGATGTTGTAGAGGAAACTGAAGAAACTGTGACTTTTAAGGACTTGGTATGTTCTTGTTTATTTCTTCCTGTTATTTTGTAGTTTCTTAATAAATTGTCAGTTAAATAAAACTACTTACGGAGCTAATATTGGGCATTTATTATATACTTTAGATAGTGTTTGTAAAAGTACCTACAACTTTGAGGTTATGGCAAAACTAATAAATTACTTTTCTATGTCCAGGGTATTGTAGACGTGTTATGCGAGGCATGTCAGGAATTAAAATGGAAGAATCCTTCAAAAATTCAAAAAGAAGCACTACCAGTGGCATTACAAGGCAAAGATATTATTGGTTTAGCAGAAACTGGGTCCGGCAAGACTGGTGCGTTTGCATTACCCATACTGCAGGCACTTTTAGAAAACCCACAGAGATACTTTGCCCTCGTATTGACGCCTACCAGAGAACTGGCATTTCAGATTTCAGAACAATTTGAGGCACTTGGTAAGTTAAACTATGGTAACAACACCAATGTTCGACACTTTTATCTGACATGCACCAATCATGGGCAGAAGCTTTTAATTTTACGTACATACAGTTATAAATTGATTGTTGTTAAACAAATGAATAACTCTTATCTTCTCAGTGTCAAACTTTGGTCCCTTGTTGAGTACTGGTGTCTTTACCTTACTTACAAATCAAATGAAAATATATTTATTTCATCAAAACTGGTGTAGGCAGGTTTTAAAGACTATATTTCCGATGTGATGTGACTAGATAGCATATGAAAAATAGACAAAAATATAAATCTAAAATTTTTCAACCAAATGTTGTATAAAAAAAAATTATGATGACAACTACTTCACTATTATATTATATTTCCAGGCATTCTCATTGCCAGTAGTCATTTTCATTTCATATATTTTCATATATGCTGTCTAATTTGTTTTGTTTTTTTATAAAACAAATTAGACAGCATTTACCAAGAATAGGTAGAGTTGTTACTGAATAATTATTATGAAGCATTCTTTGTAAATGTTTTATCTGTAAGTGTCTGCGGTTAAACTATGAAGATACTTATAATGAATTATATTTATTTATTATATGTACTTTTGTGCTAACAGTACTTCCAAAGTGTATTCGTGGTTTGATAATAATAGAAATTGTTTTATCATTATAAGTATGTATTTTTAGGGGCCAGTATAGGAGTGAAATGTGCTGTAATAGTGGGTGGTATGGACATGGTGGCGCAGGCCCTCATGCTGTCGAAGAAGCCTCACATAATCATCGCCACGCCTGGCAGACTGGTGGATCACCTGGAGAACACAAAAGGATTTAACTTGAAGGCTTTGAAGTATCTTGTAAGTTTTAAGAAACTGAGTATAATGTGGCTTGTATTGTATGTGTGTTTTATGATGAGGTATTGGTATCGGAGATATTGTAGTAAAATTTTAATTTCCCTTTTCAGAAAAAGTTCCAACATTTCAAAAATCTTTTACTTTACCTTTTTCGTACGATCTGTCATGCCGAATAATTTTTCCATGTTCTTTAATATAGTATGGGTTACAAAAATTAATTAAATTGTTTGTACTTGTTTCCCAGTTTTGTCTCGAATAAACTATTTCTATTTCTATTTCTATTTCTATATATAAAAATATTTTATAAAAATACTAATCCTATCATTTCAAGGTCATGGACGAAGCTGACCGCATCCTCAACATGGATTTTGAAGTGGAAGTGGACAAGATCCTCCGAGTGATCCCCCGCGAGCGCCGCACATACCTGTTCTCTGCCACAATGACCAAGAAGGTCCAGAAGCTTCAGCGCGCCTCACTACAGGACCCGGTGAAGGTTGAGGTGTCCACAAAGTACCAAACTGTGGAGAAGTTGCAGCAGTACTATGTGTTTATACCTGTGAAATATAAGGTATGATTTTGTTTATTTTTTGTTTAGCTCGCAAAATCGTTATGGGATTTTGCGAATTGAGTTATTTCAACTTGATGACTTAAGTAGCTAGGATTCCTTTGAAAGCTACATAATAGTGAACATGCATTTCTTACACTCTCTGGAAAGTGCTATGAAAGAGAGGAATAAGATATATTATGAAGCTTTAAAAAGTCATAGTTCTGACCCCTGCAGAAACACTATACAAAATCGACGACAGGAATGACGTCACAGCTGTTGTTTCATGTTTAAAATATAAGTACCTTATAAAGAAAATTGCATTTATTTCGTTAACTGCTATGTTTAAGCCAATATCGTTAAATTTAAATATTACGTTAATAAAATGAGGATGCCGAAAAACACAATCTAAACATTAAAAGAAGCTTTAAAATATCAACAAGTTTTGATACTATAAAAAAATTCGTAATAAACGGGTTAAAGCGTAATGTATTGCGTTTTATATGTGTTTTTACGTTTTCTCCTAAATCGTATCAATGAAACTTAATTCTGATTTCATGCATGTTCTCTATTCTAATCTAAAACAACATCTACTTTTGCTATAAATGTATTATTGGAGTGATTGTATAGACTCCGCTAGTTGTGCTTATTTGAAGACTGTTTATGTACATACAGCATCTGTTTTACACCACTTCCACATGCTACAAACAATTTGGGTGCGAGAAGTGCAGTCAATAACCGCGTACTCGCAATACGATAGTAAGGTTCAAGTCTCGGACTTTCTACTCAAGAGTAGTTTATCTATGACCAATACCGATTCGTTTTTAACGTGTGAGGGTATCTTTGTGTCCAGCTCTCAAACCTTTAGGTTTATTTTAAAGAAGCTAGTTTATTCGGTATGGTTCTTAGCTAAGCGTCATTCAAATCTGCCGTTTCAGAAATCTAAATTTAAATTTAACGTGCGCAAGAAAAAAAACCAGAAATAATCGCAAAACAAATCAAAATGTACCTACTATTATAAATGCGAAAGCTTGGATGGATGGATGCTTGTTATTCATTCACGCCATAACGGCTGAACGGATCTAGATGAAATATGGCACAGAGATAGGGTAGGTATAGTCTGTGACAGGACATAGACTACGGTTTATCCCGAATGGGTTGGTTCCCGAGCGAATAGCGATAAATCTATGTGGACCGTGTCGTGAGAAACAACTAGTTAAACAATAAAGAAGAAAAGGAATAAAAATATTGTAGAATAAAAGGTTGCCATGGATGATTCTGTGATCAGTTCTGAAATTAAAGTTCGCAATTATATTAACGGTTTTTTATTCCAGGACGTGTATCTCGTCCACATCCTCAACGAGCTGTCGGGCAACTCGTTCATCGTGTTCGTGGCGACGTGCGCGGGCGCGCTGCGCGCGGCGCTGCTCCTGCGCAGCCTGGGGCTCGCCGCCGTGCCGCTGCACGGGCAGATGTCGCAGAACAAGCGGCTCGCCGCGCTCAACAAGTTCAAGAACAAAACCAGATCGGTGCTCATTTGTACCGATGTGGCGTCGAGGTAAAATATGGACCGTAAAGGTGGATGAGCAGAAATGTATGGATCCCAGGCTAGGAGAAGGAACCAAGCGATATCTTTTAAGTTATGAATATTTTTATATTCTACAACTTTAATTCAATATTCGAAATTAAAAATTGAAATTCAGTGAATTGGCCACATGATCGCTTTTTTCTCGTCGGTAATATGCAGTGAATTTACTAGCGCTTCGGAAAAGACCATCATTGTGGAGAAGAGTCTTGGATGTTTATTGTTATCAAATACCCATAGCCCTAGAGTTTAGTTTGGGACTAGGTCAGTTTGTGTGATTGTCTCCTGACATTAATGGATGTCCCCCCCTACCCCCCCCCTCAGAGGCTTGGACATCCCGCACGTGGACGTGGTGGTGAACCTGGACATCCCGCTGCACAGTAAGGACTACATCCACCGCGTGGGGCGCACGGCGCGCGCCGGCCGCGCTGGGAAGGCCATCACCTTTGTCTCCCAGGTATTTTATACTAGTGTACCTACTCTCCAGGTATCTTATACTTATGGTGTACTCTCCAGGTATCTTATACTTATAGTGTACTCCCTGGTATCTTATACATATAGTGTACTCCATGGTATCTTATACTTATAGTGTACTCCATGGTATCTTAAACTTATAGTGTACTCTCCAGGTATCTTGTACTTATAGTGTACTCCCTGGTATCTTATGCTTATAGTGTACTCTCCAGGTGTCTTATACATATAGTGTACTCTCCAGGTATCTTATACTTATAGTGTACTCCATCGTATCTTATACTCATAGTGTACTCTCCAGGTATCTTGTACTTATAGTGTACTCCCTGGTATCTTATGCTTATAGTGTACTCCCAGGTATCTTATACTTATAGTGTACTCCCTGGTATCTTATGCTTATAGTGTACTCCCAGGTATCTTATACTTATAGTGTACTCTCCAGGTATCTTATACTTATAGTGTACTCTCCAGGTATCTTATACTTATAGTGTACTCTCCTCAGGTATCTTATACTTATAGTGTACTCTCCAGGTATCTTATACTTATAGTGTACTCTCCAGGTATCTTATACTTATAGTGTACTCGTAAAGCTGGTGACCGCGACGCGACGTGGAGGTCGTTTATTGCTATTCCCTTAAATGTCCTTTCCGGAGACTCAAACTATCACCAAAATTCATCCAAGTCGGTTCAGCGGTTTATCCGTGAAAGAGTAACAGACAGAGTTATTTTCAAATTTATAATATTAGTATAGATAATGCATGCGACAACGCATGTGAGTAACGAAAATGTATATAAATAAAAATTAATCGCTGAAATGTATGTACGGCGCATAACTTCTGAACGATTGCACCAAATTGGATATTTTGTCTGTGTTCGTTACTGCCAGGACAAGGTTTGTCTGCAGAAAAAAATCTTAATGTCCGTCGGGAATGTCAGGCAGCGGGGCCCACTAGTTAATTAAATATACGACTACTTTTCGTTACTCACATGTAAAAGTTCTGTTTCTTAGGCCGAGTTGTTTGATTAGTAGTTAATTGAACTAATTGTTAAAGTTCGATATAAGGAATCGAAAATGTGATACATTTCCTTAAGATTGAACCATTAGTTATGATTTTTAACAAATACATAGTTTAATTACTGCCCCCCCGTGTGGTTGCCGGGTTAGAATAGTGCCACTCCATGTCTTCCCGTGGATGTCGTAAGAGGCGACTCAGGGAATAAAGGCTTATAGTATTGTTAGGCGATGGGCTTGCAACCTGTCACTAATACACTAGTAAACTTCTTGACCTGATTGTGCAAAATGTGGTTACAGAATTATCACCAAGTCTTTTTAGAGTTGTAGGTATTTCTGTAGCTCTGCCTACCCCACTCTGGGAATGAAGGCAGGATGTTATGTATGTATGTATGTAGTTTAATTACTGATCAAACAACAGGCCCTTAATATTAACGGTAGTCGTTAACTAAGTACAATTATTTTGAACACAACCTTTATCCATGGCATAAAAACCCATACTTCGCAGAATGTCATATGCGCAAAACATGATATGCTATTCGCAAAACACGATCTTCGCAAAACATGATATTTGCAAATAGTGGAATTAGGTTAAAGAATCGTAGGTAGGTTTAGGTTATGTTAGTTTTACAGCAGGCCCGGAGGGCCAAACCACCCAGAAACAGGGGCTAATTGATGTCTTAGTAATAATGATCTTTTTAGAATATCATGTTTTGCGAATATCACAATTAGTATGTTAAATAGCATATTCGCAAAACACGATATTTGCAAAACATCATATTCGCAAAACATGATATTCGTAAAAGATGATATTCAGAAAACATCATATTCGCAAAACATGACATCCTCAAACCATCATTATTAACAAGACATCAATTAGACAGTGTCGACGGAGCTCCGCTACCGCGGAGCTCCTATTTCTAGGTGGTTTGGCCCTCCGGGCCTGCTGTAAAACTAACATAACCTAAACCTACCGACAATTCTAAATCCTAATTCCACTATTTGCAAATAACATGTTTAGCGAATGTCATGTTTTGCGAATAATGTGTTTTGCGAATATCATGTTTTGCGAATATCATGTTTTGCGAATATAATATTCTGCGAAGTATGGAGTACGATGTGTCTCGAGATTCTAGTCTTGAGAATTCAAGTTTATGGGCCCCTATTGATAAACTGATCTCGACTATAACGCTCGTCTCAAGACGAGTCAAAAATGACAGTTTTCTAAGGCTTGACGTTTACTTTGACGTAACTTGTGACGGGCTCTCAGCCAAGATTAGTCTATTAATGCTATATGAGTCTCAGATCACACTGGTGGCTTGAGTGCTCGTGTGCCTTCCCTATTTCATAAATAAATTGAAAAAAAAAAAATGTCCCCAGTACGACGTAGAGCTGTACCAGCGCATCGAGCAGCTGATCGGGAAGCAGCTGCCGATCTACCCGACCGAGGAGAGCGAGGTCATGGTGCTGCAGGAGCGCGTCGCCGAGGCGCAGCGGCTCACCAAAATTGTGAGTCAATGTCAATCAAGTTTTCTTGGTGTCTCGTTGCCGTTGACGTCTCTTGGGTCACTTTTTAAACCCAAGATTTAAAGAATATAAAACCAGCAAACATTGGTTACAAACCTTATTATTATGGGTTTTCTTTCAAAGATATTTAGTAGTGATATTAAACTATTTTTCTAAGAAACTTTGTCACTGTTATCTCCTGGGTTAATAATTATAATACAGACACAATCAGGCTCACCATCCGTGAAGACATGACAAGCGGTTTGATGAAAGATAATTGGGTATTGGTGACATGTTATTGTATTGTTTTAACTCGGCCCCCATTACTGTCAAGTAAATAAATATCAGATTAATATTAGAGAAATATATTTATATACATAGAAAATAAACAAGACCCTGAAACAAATACTCGCTTTTATAACACAAATATTTGCCCATAGGTACTGGGAATCAAACCCATCCAACCAACTAGGCTAAGTACCAATTTCACCGTACCATGTGAAATTTATTCAATGTTAATCACAGTTAGTTCATTAGTTGACAACTGGTAACGCTCATACAATGTTAAGTGGTTAACATTGTATGGTGAAATTGGTTCTAAATTCTAAACGTCATCAAATCTGTCTCGGATTTAATTCGATAGCTGTTGATTCTTTATTTTATTATAATTTACTCTCCAGGAAATGAAAGAGCTGGAAGACAAGAGCTCTCGGGGGCGCAAGCGCGGCGCGGGCGGCGGCAGCGACGACGACACGGAGGAGGCGGCGGGCGTGCGCCGGCGCATCCACGGGAAGGGCGGCAAGGGCAAGCAATATGGCGGCAAGCAACATGGCGGCAAGCAACATGGCGGCAAAAAGCGCAAGCGATAAATAAACTACTTACTTGTATTTTGCATATTATTTACCTTTTTCTGTACTTCTTTTGATGCTTTTAACCTTTTCGACGCCCGTGACAATTAGAAAACATAACGAATGTCAACCTTCAAACACACAGGTCTACTTTACGCGGAAACCATGACGTTGGCATTTTTTTATAGTATAGTGACAGGAACGGATTTAGTGGAGGGCAACCGTGGCTACAGCCCCGGGGCCTCCACAAAAGAGGGGCCCCCACATTAGAGATCTAAAAAAAAACAAAATCAGACTGGTAAACACTAGTAAACAAAACTTTTCCTTTGATTGAGATTGAGCGTTCTCTTCTGAGCATTGAAAGTGATTTACTTTGCAAACTGGATTTCAGCGACATCACCAACGCTTTTTCGGCGAAATAATCTCCGAAGGTTCCGTTCGTCAACGCTAAAATTTATTTCTTGTTTCCGATTATATTTATAGATTTCTTAAATACCTAATAAAAGAATCTACATTTCGTTTCACAATAAATTATGAATTGGAAAACTCGACTGAAAAAAAAAAACCATTTTATTTGGAAAATAATTTCGGGCATTACTTTTGCTCTACAACGCCATTTGCTCATTAAAACATCGTATGTAAAACGGAATCGCACACTTGCAGCGACCTGCTGTCGCAAAATGGCGCGTCAAATGTCAATTCTAAATTTAGATTGCGACTGTTCCGTAAAATGGGTTGAATAGAATCCCAGGGGTGAATAGGGTGACCTAGAGTATTTTCTTTAAACTGCCAAAAACTTTGCTAATTGTTGTTGTGCACTATGGTTGCCTATACGTTTCCTGCTGTCGATAAATGTATTTTTAGACTGGCAACACAAACAAGGTGAAACCATAGATAATAAAAAAAAACATTTAAACGCAACCATTAGAACTGTCCCGTTTTTAGTCATCAAGAAACTTTTAGAAAGCTGTTTATTTATGAAGGGTTTAGGCGTGTTTTATTGTGAAATATCACGAATTTCATGAAGAACATAAAGAGATAAAAAGTAAGTAGTATATTGTGTTTTTAAGAGTGTAATTTTGAAAAAGTTAATTAACTGTTTTTTTATAACTGGGTTATTCAGGTCAATGCGGTAAGACCATGAGGTGAATAAGGTAACGAGGGGGAAGTCATGGCAGGGGTCATTAGAATCAGTATAGGGGTGAATGTTAGGGCTGCCAAAAGTATATATTGTGAATATTTTGTCTTATTTTCGTATAATCTCTGTGATTATAAATAAAATAATAAGTGTATTTTTATTAAAATAATTAATATTGATAGAAATAATGAGTAGGTATGTTCCGAAAGCAGGTATTTATACAGATATTATTGAAGTATTTTTGCTTCAATTTATATTGTTTTTCAAAACATACATTAATGACTGAACTTGTAATTACCAAATAGGTACTTACCACAATTTAAGAGCAAAGCAATAATTTGATTTTTTTAAGTATAAGTAACCTTATTATGTTATATCTAGATGAAGTCCTAAGTACAGAAAATAACAATGTAGAAATTTTTATTTATATTTATTTCTATTTTAAACTTGGTAGTTATGGCTAATTTTGTTGGTTAAGAAATGTATAAATATGATGGTATTATTTTGGACAAGCCTGGCCGAAAACCCGTTTCACCCCAGGTGATTCTATTGACCCCATCCTCGTGGTGACTCGGGATTGGTAACATTTTTGCAGTTTTCTTCTTATTATCAAAATTGACTATAATCGTGCATAAGAACGAGTATCTGGACCAAGCACTAAGCAGTTGGAGTTTACAATTTTGGCCTTGAAATAGTTGAAATACGTCACCAGTCTGAAAACCACCCTATTCACCCCATTTTACGGTTTTATACTTCAATTCAACGAAATGGCGAAAGTGTATTGTTTATCCATTTGGATTAGAAAAAAAAACATTTTGGACTCTATAACACATTTCCTAAAGTTGAAAATCGAATAAAACGTTGACCATCGTCGGTATAGACGTGACAACTGTAACTACATTTTATTGAAGTGGGCATTTGCAATTTACCAAAAATTAAAACGTTCTGCATAAAATCTAATTTTACAATAAAATGTCGTAGATTGACGTCATGTAACCTTGCACTGATCAGTGCAGACATACCAGGGGTTAAACTGAATTACCTTGACGAGGCTATGGCTTGACCGTGACTGGAACTTGGCAGGTTTTAAAAGTTCATAATACGCCCTGTGAGGGAGAAAAGGAAGTTTTACACTGAATAATGTCATTGTGTTATTGCAACGACGCTAGTCTGAACGACATGATTTCAACGATTATATTATCACTGTCGAGGTTTCTGGGCCAAGAAATCTAAGTCAGTCTCATGACCGAAAATGACCCATGTTCTCTCATTTTATAATAAAGGTTTAGAAGAAACATCCAGGAAATGCAACAAAAAACTTTTACACCATATTAAAACCAATAAAACTTAGTTTCAGTCAACTAAGTTTACTGGTATTTTGGCATTCTTTTTTATTAATTATTCTTTATTAATGGATGCTTCTTTTTAATTCCTTTTGGTAATAAAACTCAAAGTAAACAATTAATTTGATTCAGAATTGAAAAGCAACGATGAAGTTTCTGACGGGAAATCTCCGGGAATCAGTTCGATTCTCAAGCAAACAAAATGTTAAAATGGTTTCTTACAGTTTATTCTACAAAATAAACAGTCATCTCTTTCAATAAAAAAATAAATAAGTAAAGAAATGCCAAAAACGCGCCGCGCACCTAGCAGTCCTAGCTCCTAACACAAGCGTAAGAAGAAATCACAACATTGTTTTAATTTTTTTTAATCGTTATTTATTATTTCTATACAAATAGAACTGTACAGATAATTTTTTAAATTATTATTTACCACATTTTCAACTGCTCTCACGATAGACTTTTTACAAAAGTGAAAACTATCAACATCACGCACGGAATAGTCGAGATCGCGCCGCGCCGCCGGGGGGCGCGCCGAGCGCTTCGTGCAATGGATCTCGCCGGCCGGCCGCGCACACCGACACGCCGACACCGACACACCGACACACCGACACACCGACACTCCCTCAGCGCCCACGCCCACGCCTCCGGACACATACTTATCATTTATCACAAATAAATAAGTACTAATTAAACCGACGATTACTCTAAACATCCGAATATATAATACAGTCGTGGCAGTGATTTACATACGATGCTCTTACACAATTTATACTTTTGTTCAATTTAAATGCGCTAATTAATTAAAATTAAATGTACAATCACATGGTTTATTTTC
Organism: Acleris holmiana; assembly: GCA_949316455.1. NCBI lineage: Eukaryota > Metazoa > Arthropoda > Insecta > Lepidoptera > Tortricidae > Acleris > Acleris holmiana. Next base: position 2,765,053 of record OX438773.1, on the reverse strand, counting down.
AAAAAAATATTCACAATGGGAGGTGATGAAGTGTATTATAGTCAGGCGACTTCCCACCGGGCGAGTCGCGGGCGCCGGCCGGCCGCGCGGTCCGGTTCAGTGACGACTTACCTAGCAGGCACACTGTTGATGAATACTACGACTAGCACATATTGTTTAAGTGTTGTAGGCACGGGCCGTCCCCGCGCGACATGGCGACCCTATTACTTTAGTAACTACGCATGTTCTATCGCTGTACATAGGCTTCGTGCGGCCCGCGCGTTCTGGTAACGGCGCGGACGACATTATACTAAGTGTAATGGTAGCTAACTAGACAGAACATAGCTTCACCTAGCGTTTGTCTACTGTGATGTGTAGATAATGAAGCGCCGGTCTGTCTGGAACGACAGCCGGCCGGGCCGAGGCAGGTCGCGCGAGGGCGGCCGCGGCGGGCGCCAGGTACCTATATCAATATCACATTGTTTCCTTTAAAAATAACCGACAATCGGCGGAAGCCAAGGTATTGCATCACATGATATCTTTTGCTTGTTCGTTCACATGCAAATTCGATACAAAAAACCGTGTACAACAAATAATAATACAAACTGCCAGTGTGCAAAGTTATTTTACAACAGATCGATTCAATGTTACTTAATTAAAATCAGACATTACCATATTTTTTTTCATTATTGGAAAATTCATCACAGAAATACTTAACTTACTCTACTGAGAAATATAAAAAATACTGACGCAACGGAATCAGTGAATCGTCGGCTAACAGCAGTGATGCGCATCGCCAGTCTTGTGACTATTTCAAATGTTACTCGAACTTTTCAGTGTCCTTTAAAAAGTTGTGGATCGGGTCGAAGAGCGGAGCGAGCACTTCGCGCCGGGTGAACCGAACACTGCGGAGTCGCGCTCCTGAACCATTGCACTACACTCGGCCGCGCCGCTGCCGCCGGCTCAGTTCAAGTCTCGGTCCTCTAAGTACTTGTACTCGAACGTGAAGCCTTCCTTCTTGCGCTGGCCCCACTTCTCGTAGTCGAAGTAGATGTATGTGCCCTGCGGACAGTTACTAAATCACCAACACTGCTATACATTCACTCGACCATCCCACGGCAAAGAGTAACGTCATTTACCAATTTCTAGCATTCCTGCTTGTTTTTTTAGTTATATTACTAAATGGAAGAATTCATTCATCTTCTAAAAATTAGCATTAAAAGTTTTAAAAAACACACATTGATATGGTAACTTTCGTTACATTATCATGGAATAACCCCGTTTCATTTGAGCTTACGGTCTCGATCGCTGCCATGCGTCCAGGACATCGTAAAGATAGACAAGAGGTGTAGTTTTTCTAGAACATTCTTTATTATGTGTAATAGGTTTATGATTTCACATAATTTGAGCATAAATAAACAGAGCATGGTTAAAATTGTCAGGTATTGCAGAAAAATTAGGCGGTGAAAAGAAGTATGAAAGGATTATCGAATGAAATTAATTAATACTATAGCTTTAATAGTGTTGTTAGTGATAACCCATGTGTCGAGGGTTGCGTGGTCAATCCCAATAAATCGAAATAATTGTTTACTCAAAATTTAAACTGTCATGTTTTGATGATTATGTAATTTTTGACACAACAAGTTTAAAGTTTAGGGTATACTTATTATCTTTCACCTTAGGGACTTACTTCGCTGATAAGTCAATAAACGGTTGTCTCGTAGTCCGACTGACCGATATTAGTATCATAAATATAGGTTATAGGTTTAGTGTAGTTGTTCAGCTGGCCTGGGGGCCAAAACAATCTAGATATATAGGCTCTGTTAAATTTGATTGGTCCAAATCCAGGTATGGTCCAGGTATGTGGGCGCGGACGGCACAACACCGAGGACATTGGATTGCATTGGAGGAGGCCTGTCCTAGTGGACGAATTAAATTGAGCAAGAGGAAATATTATGTTATTATAATGTGGATGGGCAGAAGAGAGTGTAAGAAGAAAACATGTTGTGCCGAACCCCATTTAGTGTGGGATAACGGCAGAAAGATGATGAGGAGATATGTTAGAACTAGGAATGAAACCCACGACGGCTAGCTTCCGAGTAGGCTAACAAGGTACGGTAGGTTTTATTTAACAAAAACACAAATTAAAAAACTATCCATCTGTCGATAACATCGTTAACAGCGGTGTTCTCTCCCTACAAATTGTCAAAGGCCACCACATAAATTCCGGGCCCTACTCATCAAGTCATCACACAAATATTTGCCCACACCGGGAATCGAACCACAACCAGGGCCCGGAAACGGTTAATATCGGTTTATTTCGGCTTTGCTCCGAACCTTTTCAAGGAAAGCGAACGTTGAGAACTTTATTTTAACCTTATTAACCTTAATTAACCGGTTTTTTCCACGAGCGGCGAGTCGAGAAACCAATAGTTTTATACTGAATAAAAACACTAAGCGGAACTCGTTTATGGTGCGTGACGTGCGTCTGGATGAACCGGTTTTTAAACTCGAAGCCGTTTAATTCTAAAATAACTATATATAAAAGTTTCTCCAAAAACCGGTTTATGCGAACGAAACCGAAATGAAAAGGTTTTGCGTCAAGTACATAATAACGTTTTGAAAATTTAACCGGTATCCGAGCCCTGGTACCAACTAGGCAAACGCATCGTCTTTAGCCACTAGCGTCACAAAAACCTGTACCTGCTCATACTCTTCATTGATGAGCTTCGGCTCTTCATGCCGCTGGAACCACATCATGTACTTGGTGTGGAACCGCCAGCTTTGCTTCTTGAGCGCCTTGGCGGCGAGGTACTGCGCCTTGCTGCCTTCCATGTAGTAGAACACGAAGAATAGCGTCTCTGTCGATAGCCGCTGGAAGAACTCTACAGAGTCCGAGTGCGGTACTACCACCTGCAAGTAGGAAATGTTTCAATAGCACGACATTAACAGTCACCGTCTGTCATTGATCAAAACACAAAATATTTATTCATTGTATTGGCCACATTTAGGGTGGTTCAGTGATGCCAATTCTTTATTCTCCTTCAGTAAAGGAACACACGTTTTGATTCGTACGTCATGAGTCTTATGTGTATAGGGTATATTTACTTAGATAGATTGAAACAGCCATCATACATTTAGACAGGGACCGCTTGCTAAAAAGATCAATTCACGTTGCAACTGTCCTTAAGACATATCTGAATTGCGGGAAGAAAATCACATTTTTCCACCGCTAGGGAAGAAAGTGATTTTGGAATAGTAGATTGTTAACCAAGTGATCAAAGGCAACATTGCGAGTGTGAAATAAATTGGACTTTCACCCGATTTAAACACTCAACTTTTCATGTCGCCTATAAGGAAACTTATGTAAGTTGGACTCAATATAGTTTAACCAAAGACTGACTGTATAAGATTTTAGCGGTACAGGCGTAGTTTTTTTTGCTTTCTGCTAATGCTGACCACCCCTAGACTTTAATACGTTGCGATAAGGTTTATGTTCGTTTGTAAATGTACAGTTAACAGTGTCTTCGACTGTACTCGGTTGAAAGAATCAATTGCACCTTGAAATCTCGGAATGCAATTGATCACTGTTGTCGTGAAAGACCCCTGTTGGGTGACATGAGTCCAAGTCGTGTGTACCTGGTTGTAGTACTGCGGCGTCTGGCAGATGTTCCGCGGCAGGTAGGGGCGCGCGCGCTCCGAGTCGCTCGGGTGCGGCATGTGGTAGAACGATGACTCCATCATCTGGAACTGGAGCTGGTGTTCCTGGAATTAAATCAATCACCATCAATCAAGAGCTATAGTTACACCACTCGAAATCGTGTCATACCATAAGCAAAATAGCCCACAGGGCTCGGAACCGGTTTCAAACATACCGGTTTAATTCGGTTTTGCTCCGAACTTTTCTAGGGAACGAGCGGCTACTCCACAACCCAAAAGCTTTGCATTGAATAAAGATACTAAGCGGCGCTTGTTCATCGTGCGTGACGTACGTCTGGATTAACCGGTGTTTTAGATCGAAACCGGTTTAAACGAAAAGAACTTAACATAAAAGTTTCTAAAACCGGTTAAAACCCGGTTTATGCGAACGGAACCGAAATGAAAAGGTTTGGCGTCAAGTACATAATAACGGTTTTTTAATTCAACCGGTATCCAAGCCCTGATTTATGATTTATTACAGGCTTTTTTTGGAAATAATTCGATACCAGGCAAACAGTGATAAAGCGTTATTTTTACTTACTTTATTATTGAATCCACCAAAATATTATACCGGAAGTGACTAGAAAAATGTTGTACCTTAAAAAGAGCTGGATTTTTTCAGGGAAAATGCTATAACTATTTTTATGGTGAAAATGTATTGCTTGACACAATGACCGAAATTAAAATCCATAGAGAAAGTACACGGGAACTTAAAAATAATTAACAGAAATAATATTCATAGTTAAAATTATAATCAATTATCCTGTTCATTTTCTGTTGAATTCAATTTAATATAATACAAGAAGCATGTGTACAACATAATCGTATCAAAACTGAATCGATGTGATTTGATTTACTAGAGTTTTGCAATTAATTTCAAATCAATATTTTTTTGTGACATAGGAACAAAAATAAGTGGATTCTTTTTGTGCATGAAAGAAAATGAGGTAATCTAGATATTTCCAAAGTAATTTAACTTATAGCATTCATTCTCTATTTTTACAAAATTAAAACAGGTTAAGTTTTTTTTTACTGTCGCAGCTATAAATTTAAGTGGATAGATCTTATAGATATATTGTTGAGTCTCCATACAAAGAAACCGTAGCTTTCCTGGGATATAATAAATATCACAGGACAATGTCACACAAATTGACCTATAAATACTTATACACAGAAATAAATACTAAAATACATAGAAAACAACAATGTATGCCCATATCGGGATTTGAACCCTGGACAGCTTGCTTCGTAGGCAGGGTTACTACTAACCAGGCCATAGCATCGTCGTTTGGACGGGTCCTCACATGCCTTCTTCCCAAAAAACCCACCACTTTGGTGGAAACCGTACTTCTGGCTCTAAATATATCTGGATATAACGAAGGTAAAGTATAAAACTTACAGAGTTAAGTGGTAAGGGCCCTAGAGGCGCGACGCCGAGTAACGGAGGTATTAGCGCCTGCGCTAGTGCCGTGCCTCTTCGTACGTTCTGGAAACACAAGATCACCAATTAGTATAATGTAATATATAAAACGACCACGAGGCGTGAGAAGTAGAGGCCGTCCGTGCGCCAGATGGCAGGACGAGATTGTGGCCAATGCAGGTAAAGATTGGATGAACACTGCCACAGATAGGAAAAAATGGAATTCTCTGGAGGAGGCTTTTACCCTGAAGGGGTCCACACTAAAATAATAAGATTATTTAGCATGCAAGCATGTATGTATCCATTATATTATTATTTAATTCAGAAAAAAGATAAGATTCAATTTAAATTCAATTTAATGTGATTATATTTTACTATTTTAAACTAATTGAACTATAATTGTAAATGTATCTTTAGGTAAATGTAACAACACCTGTAATATGTAATGTAATTTATTTGTGTGGATGAAATAAAGCTATTTTATTATTATTATTATAATATATAAAATAAACCGGTCAGGTGCGACTCGGACTCGCGCACCATTAATTCCTTAATCAATATGGTATATATATTTCATATTTCATTTATTTGCATAACCATGGTATTTTTTTTATGCCAAGTGGAATCTGAGACCCATGGACATTTGAATTCTCAAGACTATAATCCTAAGACCTCAAATGCGTTGCAAACACTGAGGACTAAGATGGAATGCCTCTACGCTAGTAATTTCACCGGATGTCTTATCCCCACACCTGAACTGATAACTAATATAGTGTCTAATGGTATATAGATAATGGTACGGAACCTTTCGTGCGAGAGTCCGACTCGCACTTGGTCGGTTTTATTTATAACTAGCGACCCGCCCTCGCTTCGCTCCGGATTAAAGTATTATACACATAAACCTCCCTCTTCCATCACTCTATCTATTAAAAAAACCGCATCAAAATCCGTTGCGTAGTTTTAAAGATTTAAGCATACATAGGGATATAGGGCCAGAAAAAGCGACTTTGTTTTATACTATGTAGTTATACAAATAGATGCCGAAAGCAACTTTCACACCTATTATAGAGACAATTAAACCGTTCATTTATGGCTTCTTATCCAATAAACATTACGTCAGATTCAATTCTCTCCCCTTATTAATAAGGTCGTGTTTGCTACAGGAGTTATATTTAAGAACACTGTAAAGCAAAAAAAAACATACAAAATGCGATACCTTTTTTTATCCATAAAGGTTGCCGACTTTGTCGATTTTTGAATATGTTGTAGATATGATGAAATACTAGGTCTGTACGTTTTTCTTTTCAAGTAAATATTTATAGGAAAGCAAACAGATGAGAAGAACAAAAACGGAAACGTACAAACCTAGTTTTTCATAATCACAACATATTGAAAAATCGTGGAAATCGGACTTGATTTAGGGGGTGAGAAACGATATCGCCCGGAGCTACGCGATTTGAGCATTACTTCACAGTCTTCTTTAGTTACTGGCAATAGGGAACATGCTTATTTTTTTTCTTACGCTCTCTGGAAAATGCAATGAAAGAGCGGAATAACTGTATGCGCGAAATCGTGTAATTTTTCCATAACATATGAAACTTTAAAACGTCAATAGTTCAGACCCCCTGCAAAAAAACACTATACAAAATCGACGACAGGAATGACGTCACAGCTGTTGTTTAAAATATAAGGACTTCATAAAGAAATTTGCTTTATTTAGTTATATACCTACTAAACCAGAACAATATTAAATCCTTACTTTATGCAGACGACATCTCTATTATTTTCCCCGCTGAGAGCAGTAATGAAGTTACAAATTCCCTAGACACTATCTTTAATACTGTTTTGTCCTGGCTTGAAGACCACAATCTCAATTTAAATCTACAGAAATCTCACTTAATTCAATTTAGACCTTACCAGAGATTAGCTTTAAAAATTAACTATCATTACAGAAATAACAAATTAGATCTTACAAGTGCTTGTCCACTACTCGGCTTAAACATTGATGAACACATAAACTGGAAATCTCACATTGAAAAAATTGCTGCCAAATTGTCTAGATTTGCTTATGCTCTCAGGCAGATAAAAATAAATACGGACCTAAAGACCGCAGTCTGCGCGTACCATGCTTTTGCCCAGGCATGGCTACAGTATGGCATAATACTATGGGGCAATAGCGTAAATGCCAAAGATTTATTTTTACTGCAGAAGAGGTGCATAAGGGTGCTTACTAATATAAGAAATGATGAGAGTTGCAGACCACACTTTTCAAAATTAAAAATATTAACCCTGACATCGTTATACATCTTCGAAGCATGTAAGTTTATTCGTAAACACAATAGTTTATTCTCTAGACCTGTAAACGCCTACTCGGAGGCGCACAACTTACGCCACCGGAATAGATTAGCTCTAGCCATTCCCGTTAAGCTACAAATGTCCATGAAAGGTCCCCACGCGATGTGTATCAAAATTTATAATAAAGTCCCTCAAAATATATCTAATGAAGTAATATATACCACCTTTTTAAATAAACTCAAAATCTATCTTCTGAACAAATGTCCGTACTCTCTGCAGGAGTTCCTAGAATAAACTAAAACTAGATTTTTTTATTTATTTTTGTTTTCTTCTTTAATTAAGAATTGAATAAAATTATACTTAAGTAATTTCAATGTTCCTAAAATAATTAGTCTAGTTAATGTTACCTTTAGATATAATTACCTTTAATAAAACGTGAATGTTACCTATTTATAATTATCATTATTTGTATAAATTCTGTATTTTAAGTAAATTTATATTAATGCTAAGTTATATTGTAAGTATGTTGCTACACCCTAGTAGGGTCCATGTCTTGTACTGGCTTGTATGGAAATTAACATCTTGCAAATACCATGGTTGCAAGGAATAAATGAATATGAATATGAATGAATATATTAAAGCCAATATCGTTGAATTAAAATATTACGTTAATAAAATGAGGATGCCGAAAAAAACAATGTAAACATTGATTCTAAATAAATATAGAATCAATATATTGAGTTTTTTTTTTTACATTTTCTCCTGAATTGTATCAATGAAACTCAATTCTGAGTTTGATGCATGTTCTCTACTGGCAACTTAGGGCAGGTTTGTCTTAGTGTAAGCTTGTAGTTACTTGTGTTTGGTGCGTGAGTCCCGCTCGCTGCACGGCCTCCTGCGCCATGCTCTTGAGCGAGGCGGTGCCGCCCGCGCCGGCCAGCAGCGGCGTCGTCGACTCGCCCACTCGCCCGCTAACAAACGGACAAACGTTACGCTGAGCATTGCACTGCCAAAACACTAATACATATATTTTTATTTTTATTTTGTATAAACATACATACATATTATTGACAAAATAATGATTTGGCATCACTAAATTGAGCATGGTGACATACAATAGCGACAATTATTAGGCAACAACATAAACTTCCGGCCTGTCTTCCCTTCTATCAATGTCATTTAAGCAATATTTAAAAAATGTCTGACTGCTGAGTTTCTTGCAGCGTTCCTTCTCATCAGGGCTCTCCTCTTGGGAAGCGCTGGTAGAATTTTGACGTGTAAAAGTGCCCGTGCGGCCCACTTACTGAATAAACACTTTTATTTTAATATCTTTTAGCCCGTGTGGTTGCCGGGTTAGAATAGTGCCACTCCATGTCTTCCCGTGGATGTCGTTAGAGGCGACTGAGGGAATAAGGGCTTGCAGTATTGTTAGGCGATGGGCTTGCAACCTGTCACTAATACACTAATAAACTTTTTGGCCTGATTGTGCAAAATATGGTTACAGAATTATCAAAAAGTATTTTTAGAGTTATATGTATTTTTGTAGCTCTGCCTACCCCACTCTGGGAATGGAGGCTTGATGTTATGTATCTATTTTTTATCTTTTTGTCTTACGATAGGGTAGGTAGACGGTTGCCCGTTGAAATGCATAATATTGTTTGACCAATGTATTGTTCGGTCGAAAATATTTTTGACTAACACCCAGGCTGAAATTTCAGGATTTAATAAATATCCATTGTGTAGATAATTACGGTTATGTTAGTTATACAACAAAACTAAAAAAAAAAAAACTTTAATTGAAAAAAAAAACAAGTTTCTGTGCAATTGATTTTTGGATTAAACAATACCTTACGACACAAACAATGATTGTGCCCCACGATATAGACCCAGGCGGGGACTATGGAACGCCAGGTGCACCGGTTTAAACATAAAACGCTTCGCTTCTTCTACACTTAATTAGTACGTAAAAGAATAAATAGAGGAGACAGTGTTACATACAGTTACAACATGCTCAAAATGATCTAGGACACGACGTATTCTCTTGACAATAAAGTCGAGTGCAGATCATTTTGAGCTCCACGGTTGCGTAGCTACATCTGCTGTTGACTGTACAACAGAATAACTACTGTGATGCCGGAAAAGGCGCAGGACTGAGCACGTGGCGATTACTATAGGGGCTATGTTCCACTTGGTAAATAGCAAAAGAAACTGAACATTATTTCCTTGATGTTAGTTCCAAGTTCCTACTTAAAAATTCCATCTTGTCCAATACGCGTTTTGACAAATTTATTGACGCATTATGTCCAATACTCGCGTTGTCCCATTTGTATTATGACCAATAATCGTTTTTTCCAAGAAGCAGTATGTCCAATTGAATTGGAAAGTGTCGACGGAGCTCCGCCGCTGCGGAGCTGCTATTTCTGGGTGGTTTAGCCCTCCGGGCCTGCCGCAAAACTAACATATCCTAAACCTACCTAAGATTCCATAACAAACCCGACTATTATTACCATTTTTTTTTTGTGTGTAGGGTAATGTACGTGTTGGACATTTTACGATTTAGACATTCTGCATGATAAACATTACACGAAATAAGTATTATGCGTGTTGGACGTTAAGCGTTGTGGACGTTCTGCGTATTGGACTTTCAGCGTGTTCGACACCATGCGTATAAAACTTTAAAGGGCATTTAGCGATTTTAATACTTTGCGTATTGGACCATTTGCGAAGATTTGACAAAACTCGTATTGGACAAGATGCGTATTAGACAGATTTGTAGTACTGTGAACGTCACGAGAATAAAATAATTCATAATGGTCCAGCAATCGCTTGCTTGCAAGCTACATTCATATAACATGGAGGAAATAATTAGAGCTACTATTCCATCAACTGCAGGTACACACGCTTACTTACTTATTAACAACATGTTGGGGCGTGTGCGGCGGGTGCGTGGGATGCGGCGTATGCGTCGTATGCGTTGTGTGCGTCGTGTGCGTGTGAGGCGTGTGCGTGTGCGCGTGCGGCGTGTGCGCGTGCGTCGGCCCGTTCACGGTGAGCGGCGACGTCGCCGGCTCCACGCTCACGATCGACACTGACACTGGCGCTGGCACTGTCGTGCTTTTTGACGTCTGCAAAACGGAGAAAATATATTATTTACGGCAACGTTGCAAATTTCGGGGATAACCTCTTGAATCCCCCAGTTCTCGCTTGAGGACATAATAACAAATATAAAAGGCACTCTACAGTTAAATTTGGCAAGGTTGAAATTATAATGTATATTTTTTTTATTTATGTTTTATTTTAATGAGAAGGCACACGAGCACTCAGACCACCTGATGGTAAGTGGAATCTGAGACCCTAGACATTTGAATTCTCAAGACTATAATCCTAAGACCTCAAATGCGTTGCCAACCCTGAGGACTAAGATGGAATGCCTCTATGCTAGTAATTTAATCGGTTGTCTTATCCCTACACCGGAACACAACAATGCGAACACAGCGGGTGGTTAATGGATAAGATGGTGGTAGCGATCCGGACGGACCCTGCACAGGGTCTTACCACCACTAAATACCGCCAGGGTCCTACCACCAATAATGATACTAAAATAAAAAGTGCCACAAATGTTGCCGTAACACCAAAGACAGCGGCTAACCACAACTCAGCGTAATGGCAGCATTACGTGGGACCATTTCGCGGCGAGATTATTTTTGTGCGTATCTTTAAATCAGTGATTTGTTATGTCACGAATAAATGTTTTTCATTCTTTCTAGCTCAGTTGTAGTTAGAATAAATTTCAGCACAGCTTTCCTTTTAATATCAGTAATTAGGGCTACTAAATGTGTAAATTTTTCATCAATGTGGTAATCGATTATAATTTTCCGAAAACTAACTAAAACTTCAAATTCAAATTCATAACATTTATTTGACAAAAACACACTGGTTAGTAAAAACATGATCAGATTAGTGTGAATTTAATTTAGAAAAAGTTGCACTGTAGTGTGAAGTCAAATAGGACTCAGCTCAGCATCAATATCAATATTCGTCTAAAATGTCTGGACATCTATTGAACATGACCGTCGTATATTGAAAGTGTCGGTCACTTTCCAACCCTAGAGGTCATTGCCCGTGGTCCACCTAATTAGTTCACCTCTGTGGATTGCGGAGACTAAAGTGGTTAAAACCTATAGGTAGGTTTAGGTTATGTTAGTTCTTCAGTGGGCCCGAAGGGCCAAAACACTTCAGAAATAGAAGCTCCGCGGTAGCGGAGCTCCGTCAACTCGGTTACGGGGTGCTAAAATGTCCAGGTGAACTAATTAGGTGGACCACGGGCAGTGATCGAACCCTAGTCTAACCAGTTTACATCAAACCAAGTTAAGAACCACCCCGATTAAACTCTTTCTTATACAATTGGCCTTACAACTAGCCGTACACTTGCACCTTGTCGCTTTGACGCCTTGTCAGATTAGTGTAGCAGTTCGGACATGACGTTAAAGTGACAAAGCACCCGTCGCTACTCACAGGGGGCGGCGGCAGCGCGGGCGCCGGCAGCAGCGCGACGGGGTGCGCGGGGGCGAGCGACACGGGGCCATTCTCCACTATTTCTGTAACAACACACAACAATTATGTTTTATTGTTGGGTGGATCAACTTTTTACTCTTGTTGCTCCGTCCCGGAACCCAGGAGACAACAGAGATAGTTTTTTAGAAAAATGGTTTAATATACACTACTAAATATTCTTGAAAGAAAACCAATAAGCGAAGCGTTTGTTTATTGCAACTGATGTTTGGTGGATTTGTGTACTTTAAAATCATGTTTTTAAAAAGTAACTTAAGGTAAAAATAAAAGTGGATGGAACCTGTTACTATTTACTAAAAATAATGATCAATGAAGGGTTCAATATTGAAGAAAACATCACGCACTTTTTGCTTGAAGGCAAACTAGAACTTCAATCTTAAATCATAAGTAATGAAAGCAGCTCAGGATTTACGTGACAATTTGACTAGTAGTCGATCTTTTATAAATCAATAGATTCCAATGATCCTAACGTCAAAGACATAGCGTCGGTGAAACTACAATACTGCGTAACTAACAAATTGAATAAGTTGCAAAATACTCCTTAACAAGTAAGTCAGTAAGGCACGTTTTGCAACTTATTGAGTTTGTTAGTTACGCGATATTGCAGTTTCGTCGACAATAGGTAGGAAACACATTTGCTATATAGTGCTAATTGCAAACGTATGGGTATCATAGCCTACTTACCATTAAGATTCATGTGAGCTCAGTGCCAAAAGTAAAACAAAAAGACAAAGCCAAAAAGTTTTTATACCTAAAATTTGGCCTTTACAAGCGTTTGATAAGTACTATATTTATAAAAGCATTTCAACCTTTGCCGACTCATAGTCATGAGACTAAGAATCCACGCGTTAAAAAGTGGAACAATAAAATAGAAACATGCCAATATGGCTTAACTAAAACACGAAGCGTGCACATTTCAAAACAACTGAATAGGCAGAACACTACTCAAATGTAATCTACTATTTAAATGATGCAAAATAACCTCATTTATTTATTTATTTATTTTTATTTTATTTATTTATTTGACATGCCAACAGCACATAAACATTACAAGTTTAGATATATATATATAAAGGGTACAAATTAAAGTTTATGCGCCAATAACAGGCACGCGCCAGCATTTAAATAGTCTATTTAGGGACTAACACTAAGAGCAAAAAACAACAAATAGTGATTACAATAAAATTCACATTCTTAAAAATTATGAAAATTCAAAGAAGCGAAATAAGTAAGTAAAAATAAAAACATTGGTAGAGTTTATAGGAGTTTTTACTGCCGTAATACCAAAGAAGGCGGCTAACAGCAATATAGTAGTCGAAGCATTCTATACTCTATTGTCAACTACATTAAATTCAAAATGCTTATACAATTACTAAGCAGTTACGATTCCTTGTTGGTTATTACGGCTAGTCACGGCTAAATCTAAACATGGATACGTTGTTAAAAAAAACCGTAAACAATTACTTATCGGAACATTTATTTTCATGCATATTAGCAAGTTGATAAACACAAACTGAAGGTTACAGTTAAATCCTAGTACAAAAGAAAATCGATGGAAATTTTACCTTTGTACATTTATCCACAATTATAAATTAATAATTATTAACTTTTTTTTTTTTTTGTGCAGGGTCCGTCCGGATAGCTACCACCATCTTATCCATTAACCTGCCGCCAAGCAACAATGTTCGCATTGTTGTGTTTCGGTGTGGGGATAAGACAACCGGTGAAATTACTAGCATAGAGGCATTCCATCTTAGTCCTCAGGGTTGGCAACGCATTTGAGGTCTTAGGATTAGTCTTGAGAATTCAAATGTCTATGGGTCTCAGATTCCACTTACCATCAGGTGGCCTGAGTACTTGTGTGCCTTCTCCTTAACATAAAATAAATAATAAATAAATAAATAAATCTTTGCTTAAAAATAATACTTATTAATTCTCCTACAAACACATGAACATAATTGGAGTGCAATAGCTCTTAGAACAAACTTCGGATTGTACTTATTTATAGGGGCTTTTCCACTGGTGGAGCGAGAAGAGGTGGTGTGACAACTATAATTTTCATTCAAAAAGATATTTTCATCGAAGATCGAGAACGGAACTAAAGTTTTTTAATGCAAATTTATATTCTCGCCTCGCCTTCCTTTAGGGAAAACACCTTTTCTTGACACTGCTCAGAAATATGAACCTTTTTGGGCCTATTTTATACTGATTACGTAAATAAATACATCACAAAAACATATTCATTTCCTCGCAGTAGGGGATAATAGCACTATGTATACCTAGGCAGAATGTGCAATTTATCGACTCGTACACTAGAGGGCTTGAACTACGTTTCGGGCCTCTATATAACTCGCCCTTTTCTACGCTCGGCAACAATCTACGCGTGTGTGCGCTCATATAGGCTTGCGCCAAAGCCTAGCACAACGCAGGGACTCTATCACTGCCAAACCATGATCGACTTTAGCGGTGTTGAAATAAGATCGAAATTAATTACCACCACAAAATAATCTCCGCAAGCGACTCTTGAGCATGGGTGTTAAATTTCGATCTTATTTCAACACGTGTAAAGCCGATGATTCTTTGGCAGTGAAAAAGTCTGCACTACGTTTCGCTGCGTTTTCGTTTTCGATGTGCACCGGCCCTACTATTACTGACTTTAAGAACTCGAAAGACCTATTTGTACTGTAGCATTTTTTTTAATATACACTCTTGGACAAATCATACGGGTCAGGGTGCGTTTTTCATACAAACGAGGCTATTTCGAAGCCTTGGTTCCTGGCCAAGGGTTGTTTTGATTGAGGTTTAATGTTGGTTACTCCGAGGTTTAATAGCGGAGATCAAAACTTCTTAAGATATCTAAGTGATTGCACAATCAGTTAACACCACAGCGAGAGTTTGGGTTAGCATTTTTTCCTTACATTTAATTGCCATTTTAGTTTTTTTTCTGAACATGCACAATTCCGGCGTATATCAGTTGGGTATCCTAGGCACTATAGAAGTCCTGTATCGATGCTCGGGGTATCAATCATCAGATTTCACTAAAAGCATCCCTTCGGCGAGGAACCAAGGCTTCAAAATAGCCTCTTTAGTATGCAAAACGCACTCTGACCCGTATTATTTGACCGCAAGAGCATATTAAAAAAATTGCTTCAGTGCCAATAGGTCTTTTTAATTGTTAAAGTCAGTAAGACCAAAGTAGGGCCGGTGCATATACAGCGAAACGCAGCGCAGACTTTATCACTGCCAAAGAATCATCGGCTTTACACGTGTTGAAATAAGATCGATACACACCAATGCCAAATGTGGTTATAGAATTATAAACCAGTCTTTTTCGAGTTGTTGGTGTTTCTGTAGCTCTGCCTACCCCACTCTGGGATCATTCCCGTGGGCTTGATTTTATGTATGTTATTTTATGGATACCTTTATAAATTAATTAATCTTTACATTTAAATAAATTATGTCAAAAAAGTACACCTGTCATTTAAAACATAATTAATCAGAAGTTGCCGTATCGATCAACTCAAAGGTCGTACCAACGGTCAATGACCCAATACTCAAACCATGACACATGCATTTATCAACAAAATATGAAGATCACGATAAAATCATCGAACACAAGTGCAACGACTTCATACGCGAGTCATACGCTAATAACAACTAAATCCACATCATAGGTTTGTTTTCTTTAAAACGTCATGAAGTCGACAACCTACATAGTAACATCAGATAATTTCAACTTCTGAGAAAATTTTCTTTAGTAGTATATTAAATTTCGACGAACGAAATATCATTGTTTCTTAGCGTCGCGCGTTTTCAGAATCAGAATCAGAATCAGAATAATCTTTATTCAAGTAGGTTTACAAATAATAAACTCTTTTGAAACGTCATAGTAGCGACTTAGCCTAAATTGACTGCAGGTTCAAATCGCGACCGATCAGAGAAGAACCTGTAAGAAACTCTGTCGGATGTCTTTTTTTTTTTCGACGTTCGCAACCTTTTGTCGTAAGGACTAAACATTTTATTACAAGCAATTCAGTCCCAAGCATTGTTATCATTAATATAGTCTTTAATACTATAATATGCTTTAGAAATTAGTTTACGCTTAACGTAACTCTTAAATTTATTAACTGATAGTTCAGTAACATTACTTGGGAGCTTATTATAGAACCTAATACAATTACCCATAAAAGAGTTTTTTATTTTATGGAGCCGCGTGAAGGGCGCTGCGAGCTTATGTTTATTTCTGGTATTAACATTATGTATGTCACAGTTCTTTCTAAATTTAGCGATGTTTTTATGAACATAAATAATGTTTTCATAAATGTATTGACTGTGCATGGTCAATATATTAATTTCTTTAAACTTATCTCTAAGCGAGTCTCTCTGGCCCATCTTGTAGACAGCACGAATAGCCCTCTTCTGCAGAACAAAGATGCTATTTACATCAGCAGCACTACCCCACAGTAAAATACCATAAGACATAATACTATGGAAGTAACTAAAATAAACTAATCGAGCGGTATCTAAGTCTATTAATTGCCGAATCTTATTAACCCTCTGCAACTGAGGTGACTTTTTTAGAAACATTCTACTGAGGTGGAGTCTGTCAGACGTCATTTTTGATAAAATATAGAAAAAATACTAATGGGTCAATGATAAGTATTGTTTATTTAGTGTATAGCATGGTTATTTAATTTTTATGTGGAATTTATAACAAGCATGTATATGGGCTTCTAAATAAAAAAAAATGACGTTAACTTGAACAAGGTAAAAAAATCTGGAGTTTTTAACATAGGTTAGTTTATAATGCCCCGAGACTTTAGGAGAGGTTGCTGAGCGATACAGACCTATTTCACGCTATAAAGCGATTTTTTTTTGGCGGTGTCTGATAGACGTCACGTCAGTCGCAGAGGGTTAACTGCAAAAACTGCAGAACTGAGTCTACCCGCCAATCCAGCAAGATGAGGACCCCATTGGAGCTTGGAGTCTAACGTTATACCAAGAAACACTGTATCATTTTATATCCGCGACACTAGTTCAACGCCAACGACGGATACATACGTCATGAGGGACAGTGTAAAATAGACCTGGGCCTCTATTCTACAGCGTTATAACAATATCGCGTTTGACGTGATGTCACAATCGAAAACGTTGACCATACCGAAACTCGTCAAATACGATATCGTTATAGGCTTGCAACCTGTCACTAATACCTACACTAGTAAACTTCTTGGCCCGACTGTGCAAAATGTGGTTACAGAATTATAAGCAGGTTTTTTTAAGTTTGTTGGTATTTCTGTAGCTTTGCCTACCCCAATCTGGGAATGAAGGCGTGATGCTATGTATGTATAACAACAAATTAGATGACAGGTACCCAAATAGAAAATTTGTTCATACTTGTCGTTTTTTGAGATAGTGTTTTGTTTGTAACTCGGTTTTTGCTATGTTCATTAGCCATATTGCTAATTTAATCAATTTAGTTATTACGTTACTTAAGCTTCAGATTGGTTAGCACTTTATTACTTTGTAGAGCGAGATCCAACGTTTAAAACCGTTAAACATTAAAAAAAAATCTTCTATGTTACATACATAATTTCACGCCTTCATTCCCAGACGGTAGGCAGAGCTACAGAAATACCAACAACTTTAAAAAGACTTCTTCATAATTCTCTAACCACATTTTGCACAAACTGGCTAAGATGTTTACCAATCTATACTTGGACGCTTTTTATGTGTTTAGTGTATGGATTCGTAGAAATCTCATTCAATCTCCATGAATAGGCAAATCACTTTAAATATGAATGGACGCAATCTCCTTGTGGTAACAAATGATTATACTCGTAAAACACATAAGATAAACATGATCAATTAACGCCATGTCATGGTGCCTTTGCAAATATTTTACTTCCTTTAAAAGTTGTGTTATTAATGTTATTATTAGCACCTCTATTCCTCTCATTAAAATCATATTGCCTTTGACATGTTATCGTATTGTTTTTAACTCGGCCGCCATTACTGTCAAGCAAATGAGGGCTATCATAACGTTGACACGACAGGATAGAGCTCCTGTAGTCGCAAACGTACACGAATGAATACTAAATAGAAGTAATAATTGTATCCTTCGTCTCATATCAGCACTTAGGTGAAAGCAGCTAAGTCGCAGGCGAAACAAAGGAATCCATCGCGACCGTGCCCGCACACGTGACTAGCCTCGCTTCAAAACAATCACAAAACACAATTACATAACGCGAATAAACTATTAAAAACACACACACACGGGGAAAAAACCGAAATACGCAACACATCAAACAACATACCACATTGCCGCAAATCACCGTCAAAAACTCATGCACACACGATTTTTTATTTACCATCGTCCATGTCTTAATGATTATCCGGTATTTAGGCGGGAAATCATTGTTTTTTTTTGTCGTTTTTTTTTTCTTTCGCGGTTCGACGCTGGCGTGTCGGTTGGCGGGCGGCGACTGCCAGCGGGCGGCTGGCGCGGAGCCAGGTCCGCGCGAGCGCGGGGATTGGCGCGCGGCCAATGGCGGTTTTATCGCGATGGGCCGATTATCGCAGCCCATTCACACGTGATAACGCGGTTTATTTGTAAACAAAGCGCGGCTGATTGCGATAAGCGCGGATCATTGTTACTGGCCAGTTTGTATCATTGTGTGTGTCTACGTATGACGTAATTAGTGGGTAATTTGACAGACTAAATGAGCAGTCAAGGTCAGGGCTCAGTTGGACATTAGCTTAGGTACACCCAACTAGAGTACTAGTAGGGCGTGACATATTTAATTTTATCGTAATTCTCACCGCCACAAAACAAACGAAGTGACGTGCTCTGTACGCCACGGAACAAACCGTCGAGTAGATAAATAGAAGATTGTACAACAATGGCATAAAACAAACGATTTTACCCAAGACTTATGGTATCCATCCGAGCCGTTGGGCGAGGGTGAATAATTAAGTCGAGGATAAAATGGGTTTTAAGACCGATTTTACACTCTGCTTTTCACGTCGATTACAAGGAAATACAACGGTAATAATGTACCTGAAAAACTTTTTCTTGGATTTAGGCGGCAATGTCTGTTCAATAAGTTCTTTTGCATTTTAACCATTAGTGTGTTAGGTGTGGAAATTATTTCCTCTTCACTTCACAACACTTCAACAAAATTCCGTAAAACAAAAGTTTTGCGAAGAAAATAACTAATTAATAGTCCAAAACGAGACAACAACCTCTTCCCGCCACTGCTATTTGTTTTGTATTTTTTATTAAATTTTTTGCTTAGAACTTGTAATTAAGGTCGAACGCAATACTGCCAGTTTTGCGAAGAAAACAACTAATTAATAGTCCAAAACGAGGCAAAAACCTCTTTCCCACCACTGTATTTTTTTTTTAATTTTAATTTATGTCGAACGGACCACTCCATGTCTTTCCGTGGATGTCGTAAGAGGCGACTAACGGCCGAATCCTATATTCAAACCGCGGATAGATAAGGCTTACTTCGGGTTGAAATTTGACATTTGCCCATACAAAATAAGTCAAATTTTAATCTGAAGTAAGGCTATCTGTCCGCGGTTTGAATATAGAGTTCGGCCGTAAGGGAATAAAGGCTTGTAGTATTGTTAGGCGATGGGCTTGCAACCTGTCACTAATATACTAGTAAACATCTCAGCCTACTTGTGCAAAATGTGGTTACAGAATTATTAACATGTCTTTTTAGAGTTGTTGGTGATTCTGTAGCTCTGCCTAACCCACTCTGGGAATGAAGGCGTGATGTTATGTATGTATGTGTCAAACGGATTACTGACAAGTGATACGTTGATTTTGTATATATTTTTTTAATAATGCTTGTTTTTAATAGTTAAAAATTCCATTTGTGTTAGATGCAACATTGAAGGCAAATAAATTAAAGTGAATGTATTTATTTAGTGCAGTCACCTCGTCTGTCTGACTATAGGGCTTAAGTGTCTTAGTCTAGATGACGACAACACTTTATGCACTAGCTAGTGCATAAAATGAGATTTTATGCAGCCTATATATAATAAAGGACTTAACGAGCATGAGAAGTGAAAAGGAACTTTAATACCATCGCAGATTTTATTTCGAGGTGAATGTTGGTCTCGTATACATGACATAGGCGCATGAGTAATATATAGTTATAGTTAATAACAACAACGTTTCCCTTATTCAATGGAGAAGGCAAACGAACACATGCCATGGGATCTGAGACCCATAGACATTTGCATTCTCAAGCCTACAATCATATGCTGTCACGCCTACACAAGATTGCCCTTATAAGCCAAAAGGCTGTATCTCAAATTCAACAGCCAAAGCAGAGTCAATCCGGAGAGGATATCACTGCCTGTCGTTAGTGATAAGCAGGGAGCGAAACTTTGATGCCGATGACGTCATTATGACGCAAATTCACATATAGGGTGCTTTTTTATAAAAACAATATTTGGACTCCCACTGATTCTTAATAATGCTATATTGGGTAATGTAATTGTAACGAAAAATACTCTGTCCACAAGTAAATAAAAATCATTAAATAGAAAATTCGTTGGATTTCGAAGAATGCAGAACGCTTAAAATTCAAACGCAAACATTCAGGACACTATAACTGTCGAATCTCTATAACCGCACCTGGAGCAAATATTGTTCAACCTTTCTTCATCTAAATCAATATCTTCTGATAGTAAAGACTTTAAAAATAATTAATTATACATAACTAGGTACTGGAAATCCCATATTAAAAACCATCCAATTTACAAATAATAAAATACAAGTAAACTTGTTATTGTCTCCAACAATCTTCTTTTTAATATGACAATGACAGAAAATTATGTTAAGTACCGGCCGTCTCATCTCAAGTGTCAATATCGGTAAACTAAAGAGGCCAATAAGTTGTTATTAGTGATGATGTAAAATCTATGTAAAACCACTCTGTATGTAGCTTGACGTCATACGCCTGTCATCGGCACCAAAGTTTCGCTCCCTGGTGATAAGGTTTCATTTGCTACACGAGTTTTGCCCGAGATACCGCCTTTTGTCTTAGCAGGGCAGAAGAATGAGGGATGGCTTTATGTGCTTCCGCGCGAAGAACGTGAGACGGAGATAGATTGCGCGCGCCTCAATAGCAGCGTCAAACTAATAATTGATGTTTACTTTAAAACCACAACATTTTAAAAAAAATGGTTTAAAATGATAAAGAAGTTATAAATACGCATCTATTGAATCAAACGTCATCGTTAAAGATCCTTGGGTTTCCAAGATTCAATCAAAAACATGCGAAAGAAGTTTCATGTTTGAAAAATGATACTAATATTGTTTTCAAGTTTACAGTACGACTACTGTAAGTTTGCCTTCATTTATTTTTCAACTTTCATTTCATACAAATAAAGCAAGTTTCAGAATACCCACGTCTACCGATTTAGTAATAACTATTTTATTCACATGAGATTACAGCTGAAAATTTAATGAAGGCAATCCATCTGTCAGTGGTAAACTCAAAATAATTCTACTGTAACAGTCCGTGTGATCGATATGTTCGAGTTTAATATATCTAAAGAAGAGACACATAGTTGTTATCACTATCATAAGTGGCCCCTCAAGACTAATCCTAATACTGCAAATGCGTTGCCAACCATGAGAACTAAATTGAATTCCTCTATGCTAGTAATTTCACTGGTTGTCTTTTCCCCCGAACACAACTACGCAAACATTGCTGCTTGGTGGTAGATTAAAGGATAAGATGACCCTTAGATTTCTTAAAATACAAGCCAATAACCACACGTCTGTCTTGACAGGTTCTTGCTATAAAAACTGGTAAAATAAATCGGTATCATGACAATAAAATAAAAGATTTGAACAACTTTAATACATTCTACAAACAAACTTGTAAATAAAATCGTAGACATGCTTTCTATAAGAATTATAACATTGCTAAAACAAAAAAAAAATGCATACCGAGTGTAATAACAACAACTCCCTAACTACATCTTGCAACGTTTCGCAACTTTAGAATTATAGTGACCTAATCCACATATTTTGAATTTCGACTTAGGTCTCTATAGTACTAAATTTAAGACTCGAAATCGAAAGCTAAAAAGGTTTAAATTAGGTCACTATAATTCTAAAAGTGCGGTTTGTGCCTTCAGAATTCATACAGCTTTTTATTGCAATTTCTTTTTTGTAAAACTTTCGTCCTTTTACTTTTACTTATACGGGATGCGAAACGGCGTAGTACGGTTCGCGGTGTGCTACAGGAGTTAGGCACGTTGAGCAACAGAATAATCTTAAAAAAAGAATTTTAATTAGTCCCGAATAAAACAACGTGACTACTGAAAGAGGTTACCTTAGGAGGGCGCCACTGGACGCTCGGCGCCATCTTAATAAGTTTCATTTGGTCACCCGAAACAATCTACAGTCGACAAAGAAACTCTTTACCACTTTTCGACTCTATCCGTAGGACCTTAAGGTCTAAGAGTGTTTAGAGTTTCATGCTTAGACACAATACGTCAGTTTGTCAGGCTACATTTATACATAATAATAATAATAATAAACACCAGCTCTAGGCTTGTACTATGGGTACTAGACAACGATAAACATACTTAAATAGAGAAATACATACTATATAGAAAACATCCAAGACTCAGGAACGAATATTCGCGCTCATCACACAAATATCTGCCCTTACTGGGATTTGAACCCAGGACCGCTGGCTTCGGAGGCAGAGTCACTCCCAACTAGGCCAACGTGTCGTCAAATTTATGCTGTTCGTATAAGATCTTCAATACATGACTGAAATTAAGAAACGGCAACTTTTACATGTGAGTCACGAAAATTAACAACATAAATGGACAACAAATTTTCGTTACTCACATGTAAAAGTTGCCGTTTTTAATTTCAGTCCTTAATTAGGTTTTTATTTTTAAATACCCAGGTATACATTTTCCACTAGTCTTTAGTCATGTTACGTCGGAAAATCTATAACACGGCTTATTTGAGTACTATGTCAAACTGCTAAACATTTAAATTGTTCTATTTTGTACTCTGCCAAGAAACTCCTTTATCACTTTTTAACCTTAACATGCTATTAATAGAGTCCAAAATGATGATCGAAACTAGAGCACCAACTTCAGGCTTTTCGGGTAATTTAGGTTGAATACTATCTGGTGTGGTATCACGTTAAAAAGCTGTATGTTTCCTCGGCACAGTGTCAGGTTGTTAGTGCACTCACTGGTGTGTCGCGGCTCGATCTCACCCGCCTCTTCTAGCGCTCGCTCGGTCGCCAGCGCTGCGTCCGTTTAACACACGACGGTATAACAGACATGTCGGTATAACACGCGTGTCGGTATAAGACACATGTCCATGTCGGTGTAACACTCACACACGGTATAGACATCAATTGGTTTATGGATCATTTACAGCAACAATATATTCCAAAACCTCGGTTTTTAAGGTTAGAACTTAGTTACTAATCCAGGAGTTATTGAAGATTAGTAATGACGTTAAGCACAAGCAAACCCCACTAATCCCATAATTATTTCAATGAATACATAACGGCCACATTCCCAAACCAGTTAGTGTTGCATTTAAAATTATATGCTGTTAGTATAAGATCTTCAATGCAAAAACAAATGATTTTGGAATGTGTCCGTTTTGTATTCAAAGAGCGAATTGCTTTGACGATTTAAAAGGAAGCGAAACTTGAGACAAGTTTATACAAGTTCTATGCACACGCGTGAGCATGAAATGAATCATATTACGAGCTAACAATACCTGTCAAGTTCCAGGCAATGTCAAGGGACAGAGATATGACTTTCACTGAATGGAACTTCACACGATTTGCTAGCTGCCAATAAGGCCCCTGGCTACGACTGCACGACAATGATAGAAATGTCAAGCATGCTTAAAACCCTGTCATTGGCTTCATCATACTTGTCATTCTATGGTATGAAGTTTATGACAACGCAATAATGCTTAATATTTTCACTGGAGATACCTACATGCCAGGAGTAGGACGCTTACTAAAAAAAAATGCCCAAGCTGTTAGAGCAATATAAACACAATAGTGATGCGAAGGGCCAATTCAGATCAGTGTTTCAGATTTTAATTATCTGTGAAGCTAAATTGATAAACTTCAAAGTCGATTGTAGTCTAACAAGAATGCAGATGTTTATAAATTGCTGAAATGCTTAGCGTACAGTGAAGGAGAATAGAAAAGTCTTACATACAATAGACAAAGGAGAATGTGGGAATAAAGATGATGTTTGAATGAAAAATATAAGGAAACAGAATTAACACCAAGAAGAGAAGAGAAGGCAAACGAGCACACAGTCACCTCATGGTAAGTGGGTTCTGAGACTCATGGATATTTGCATTCTCAAAACTACAATCTTAATAATACCAATGCGTTGCCAACCCTGAGAACCAAGATAGAATGCCTCTATGCTAGTGATTTCACTGGTGGTCTTATCCACAACACAACAATGCGAATGCTGCTTGGCGTTAGGTTAAAAGATAAGATGGTGCAATGAGAAGAAAAAGTAGGCATCGTGCCGAATGAGTGTGTTAAAGAAAAAGCTCTGAATAGGGTAGAACGGAAATTCCAAGTCAAGAGCATGGTGTGAAATAAATATCGTCCAATATCATTTCGCAACTAACTTATCGCAGTAGTTTTATTAGCACATTTATGTTTAGTCAAATGATAACATACCAAGTTTATTTTTGTATAGCAAACATTTTTACTAAACTTGTAAAATATTTTCTGAAAACACTTTGTTTATTTATTTAACCCTTTACAAATTCGAGGTAGAACTGTGATCACAACGGAGATAAGTTGGTGTTAGGTTAGGTTAGAGGCGCGGTGTGCCTCATCTACACGGAATAGGAGATTCGCGGAGCGGAGCTACGTCGACCTTGTCTCAAATAAAATGTTTTATTGGTATCTTTATATTTTGGGAAAAGTATGTTATGCCAATTGATACGTACGACTGAAGGATAAACGGCATATGAAAAAAAAATACCATGTAAACATCAGCTGTTACAAGCCAAAGTTGGCCAAACATTCATTTGCAAAAACTTTAAGCCGAAATGAAAATCTAATATATAAAATTCTCGTGTCACGGTGTACGTTATTGAACTCCTCTGAAACGGCTAGACAGATTCTTATGAAATTTTGTGTGCACATCGAGTAGGTCTGAGAATCGGCCAACATCTATTTATAATACCCCTAATTGACATGAAAGAAAAAAAAATGCAGCGGGCGAAGCCGCTGGCGGGTCGCTAGTATGGTATAAGTTGTTTGGGAAGTGATCCTTCGCGAATTTTCTCCGATTCATGAGTAAGCCCAAGAGTTTTATAAGTGAACGATGATCTGAATTGGCCCCATTGTGTGTCGAGTAGAACTCACCGGTGTTGTTCTGCCGCGTGTGCACGTGCACGTGCGGCGGGCTGGGCGGCGGCGGCTGCTTGTTGGGCGTGGAGGCGCCCGACACGCCCGTGTTGTTTATACTGCGGAGCGGACACGTGTTACACGGGCACCCGGCACTCCACAACGCGGGCTACCACACTCGAACCAAGTAGCTGTACATTTTAGTTTCTGACGCAATAACAACAGCTGTGACAGGTTACTAAAATGTTCAGCTACTTAGTTCTACGGTGCAGGTAACAACTCTATCCTGACACATTGCACAACGATGCAGTTTCTGACTGTTGATAAAACAATGCTAAACTTATTTGTTGCGTGTTAAGGAATAGTAATGCTGCTCTAAAGGTGGGTACGAATTAGAGCAGCCTCGGGTTGAGGCACCCACGGCTCACCTATTTTGCTCAAATATGCTGTGCGCGAGCAGCAAGCGGCGCGCGGCGAGCCGCCGAGAGTCGGTCTTTTGACCGTGCTCCGCGTGCCTCGTGTAATTTGAACTTATATCCGAGCGTGCCGCGGGCAGAACGACAAATTCTAACTTGTCTGTGAGCGAGCGCGTACAAATTTGATAAAGTTGCTGAGCCGTTCCACCACCGAGGCGATTTCTTCTTCATTTTGTTAATAATTCGATGAATTATGATAAACGCAGCCACGGCTGTCATCGTCTCCGACGCCATTTTGAAATGTCGTCACGCGGTGAGCACGCTGCCTCACCCGCGCATGTTTATGTGCACAATTTGGCTCGTGAGCAGCTCGCCGCACGGGGTGAGCATGCCTCAGGCTGAGCCGGTTAGATTCGTGCTTTCGACATTATCAATATTCAGAAACTTCATCGTTGAGCAATGTATAAGGCTTGTGTTTCTATCCCTAGTATAGTCAACCAATTTGATTCCTGGGTCACTTTAAATATCTTCAAGTGACGTAACAAATCAAATTATAAGAAGCTTCATACGATTTGCGTTATTGCGGCACTTTAACATAGTTCCATATGGGCCTAGGAATCGAATTGGTCGACTCTACAGTGAAGTACAAAGATGTAAATACACTTTTGCACCTTCTTACAGTGGGATAATATAAAACGTAGAACCGATTTCGATAAAATTTCTTATGAAGATAGCTTAAATGCCGAGTAAGGACATAGCGTCGGTGAAACTGGAATATCGCGTAACTAACATATTGATTAAGTTGCAAAATACTCCTAACATGAAAAGCAGTAAGGCACATTTTGCAACTTATTGAATTTGTTAGTTGCGCGATATTGCAGTTCCATCGACAATAGGGTACATTATGCCGGCGATAAACGACTTATGTATCAAAAAGACATGCAATATAAACCACATCCCCAAATAACTAAGTGCAGCTTTGAGTCAACGAAAATTTAAAAAAATCCACCCTCTAGAAACACGAGTGGTTCGAGACTACAAGACAACCCCATCTAGTACATTCGATCTCAATAGCAATTGCGTCCTTATGAATAAATGAGTGCAGTAAAAATAATATGATCGAGACTCAAATAAAAATTCACGTGTGTTTATGCTACTTTATAACATTAGGCGAAGACAATTCTTAAACTGTTAGGAATTGTTTTCGATCTAATAGAAACTTCAAGATTCTGTGATGCTTCGAGCCAAATTCACTTGGATATAACATTTTACGCTGACACCTCAGTTTTAAACTAAGTTAATTGGTACTCGTCTTACATGGAAAACAAAATTGTAACCTAAAACCTTTTACGCCTGTACAGTCAATGACTTTAATTGTTATGCCACTATGGAACCCTGTCATAATGACAGCGACAAACCACATGAAAGAAAGTTAAAATTAATGACTAACGCTGTCATTACGACAGGGTTCCATAGTGGCATAACAATTAATGTCCTTGACTCGTACAACCCACATACGTCACTACGCGTGTAAAAACATTATGCGTTTGTTTTCACACAAAGGATTTCATACTTTATTTAAACCGTCTAAGATCTAAAATACTCCGTATAGAAAATAACACAGCAATTTTTACACGCGCAGTGACGATAAGCCAAAAGGCGGTATCTCAAATTCATTAGCCAAAGAAGATTCAATCTTTTTCCGTTAATAATAAGGTTAATTTTGCTAGTTTTGTTTGAGATACCGCCATTCGTCTTACAGGTCCTACTCTACTAGGTAAAAACGATATTGCGTAACGTGTTTTTTTTTACTCGGCCGCCATTGCTGTCGAGTAAATAAGAGTTATCAAAACAATACGGAAACACGTCAAAGGCAATATCGTTTTTACTGTGTACAATCTCAGCCTAGGGCAGTAGCACACTGGGCGCGAAAGAGTAACGGCACCGGACTTAACTTAGATATTTAAACCTAGTAAAACCCCATACAGTGCTTCCATTTTCTTAATGTCTTTCGGGTAGCTCTCGCTGTCTCACTCGCACCCACTAGACAGTATATTTGTCACTCGTGTTTCATAGAAGCTTGCAGAGATACATTAAGAAAATTGCACCTACTTTAGTGATATTGTAATTGCAACCTTGTCGAATTGACTATAGGGTGCCTTTTAAATTTGACATTGTGTCCACAAGCGAGAAACCTGGGGACTCGGGAGGTCAATCAAAATTGAACTTTATCGCAATGCAGTTTAAATTTAGGTCCGGTTTCGTTTAGCTTTCGCGGCAGTATGTTACAGGCGTTAGAGCTACAACAGCTATGGGTGGAATCGGTATCGGTTGCTAGGCAACCACTAATCAACAAGGCTTCATACCGATTCCGTTTTGCTGCAAGCATTACTCATTTTGGTACCAATCAACTTGTGGGCTACAAATAAAAGCTTTATTAGAGACGAGTTAGAAATGTTTACCACATAAAACGAGTATAAAAAATAAATCTCCCAGGCAAATAGTACATGCATACACTGTTCTGGGCCTCTGTTCAACTGGGTTAAAACGATATTGTACTGTACGTGTTTTAGTATTATTTTTAACCCGGCCGCCATTACTGTCGAGGACATAAGAGTTATCAAAACGTTGACAATACGGAACACATCAAAGGCAATATCGTTTGAACCGTGTAGAATATCGTCCCTATAGTGATTCCCTAAAAAACAATTAGCAAGGCTCTATTCCAACTTTCTAATCTAATTATATTGTTGACGTCATAGTATCTCTTTCAAGTAAATAAGAGTTACCACAAGGTCAACTACATGATTATAGTGAAGGAGACAGACTATGAAGACGAGGAATATAAGTTCAGATTTTTCGCTTTGCTGTGACAAATTCTGTAAAGCCTTTCATTGTTTTAAAGACATCTAAATCTTAGTACATAGCTTAAAACATTGCGTACTACGGAACGCATTACCAAACCTTCAGTCAACAATACTACAGTTGTTTAAGAGGATTGTGAAGCGATGCTAAAATCGCACAGCTATCAAAAAAAAATTGTATATGTTGTAGATATTATGAAAATCTAGGTCTGCACGTTTGCGCTTTTGTTTTTTATACTTTCCTTTAAATAATTTCTTGGAAAGGAAAACGTACAGACCTAATTGTTCATATCTAAAACATATTCAAAAATCGACAAAATAGGACAACGATTAAGGGGGGAAAAAGGTTATCGCATTTTGTATGGAGTTTGCTTCACAGTCCTCTTAAGAACTTAAATATAAACGAAAAACCACGTGATAGCTCGTCAGCCAATAGAAACTATACACTGATATATCTCGACAAACATGATTGGTTGTTCATCAAAGCCACGTGGTTTCGTTTGTTTACACATAGCTAAGAATCTATAGGCAGATAAAAACCAGTTCTGTCACATTACATTTTATGAATATTGTTAGTGTTAACGGCACTAAAACAATGCTAAACTTAGTTGTTGCGTGTGTAATAGAAAAAGTACAGTATTAGAGTGCCTTTCCACCTAAGATGTGCTATGCTGCGATGTGAAAGCTACCAGTTTCCACCAGTACTGTGCTATGTGGACCATGTTTGTGGTTCTCTGCCTTTTTGCTGACAAATGCATCGTTTCGCAACCTATTCATTTGCCAACCCGCTTTTTTAAACCCGCAACTACAAATATTTCAGGCTTTTTATAAAACTAACCAAACCTGTCAAATGATGTTTCTGAAATGAATCTTTTGTGAAACTTTGGTTATGAAGTGATAGGATCCCGATTGGTGGATATTCCATTTCGTCACGAAAACGTAACTAAATGTATGGCTAAGTTTCGTGACGAAATGGAAAAAGTTAAATTATCTTAATTTTGTCCTTAACGATGTACACTTTTTTTGGAAAACGCCCGGATATCAAACGCATCCATAGCAACGCAGCATACCTCTGGTGGAAAGGCACCCTTATACTGTTGTCAACATGATCAACACTCAAAAACTTCATGGTTGTATGTGTCAGGATTGAATGTTCATCCGTCTAGTACTGGGCTATTCCACTGAGTTAAAACGATATAGCCTACCGCCATTACTGCCAAGTAAATAAGAGATATCAATACATTGACAGTACGAAAACACGCCAAAGGCAATATCGTTTGAGCTTAGTAGAATAGAGGCGTAATGCGAATTGATAAAAACACGACATCGTTTTTGTTCGGTAAAGCACGAACTTATCCGATAAAACACGACGCCGCATACGCACTAAACTCGGTAACAAATGGAGAACACAACAATTAATGTTTGTCTACCTATCTCCAAGTGATTCCCCGTCAAAGCACCACAGCACACAATTCTGGCAGCGCGAGTGTATAAAACGTCAGTGGACTGACCTATTGGTAGATGCTGCGGAGTTATTGACCATGGAACTAACGTTAGACGCGCTATTGCCGACGCTGGCATTGACCGCCCGCAGTGGCAGCGGCTTAACGGGCTGCAAAATACACACAATTGTTGGACGGTGATTATGCTATGTGGCTACACGCAATTCGGAAATAAAATGTCAACATTTTGTGGAGCTAGTTAAGTTTCACGGCAATTTGTAGCCGGTAGCTATTGGCATCACTAACAAACGAAGTTCCGTGGGATGAGCTATAGAAATACAATCTAAAATAAGTCATAACATGTTACTAATAAGAACAATTATTAGATTGACAAGTCTGTCGTATAATAAGCAGAGATAGGACAAATGGGTGTCATTACTCGCAATAATATGGACATGAATCCAGTTTTAATTAAACAAATTACATACATAGGGTAAACTATACAGTTATTGCCCACGACCAGTGATTGCCCTCTTTATTTTTTTAGAGACTGCAATCCTAAAAAAATAAGCTATATAAGTGTAACAAGCAGTAACACAGCTATGTTTCTATAGCAAATATTTTTTTCTGTGATTCAGTCAGTCTCTAAAAAATGTAGTGGGCAATCACAGATCGCGGACAATAACTGTATTGTTTACCCTACTATCACGCCTTCATTCCCAGAGTGGAGTAGGCAAAGCTACAGAAATACCAACAACTACAAAAAGAGTTGTTGGTAATTCTGTTACCACATTTTGCACAATCAGGCTACGATGTTGACCAGTGTATTAGAGACAGGTTGCAAACCCATCGCCTAACAGTCCTAGAAGCTCTCATTCCCTTAGTCGCCTCTTACGACATCCACGGGAAGACATGGAGTGTCACTATTCTAACCCCGCAATCACATTACATTAATTTATTTCTTACCTAAACTTTAATCTTTAACCTTTGCAGGATAGTAATAAAGCAATAATACAAAGACGTCAGGAGTGGCCATTGATATTATGTTTGCTCCATTAACATCCGTGGATTGCGAAAAGAGCTTTCACCTCATAACTTTATTTCAGCCGTGAAAAGGAATTTGCTTTAATAAATATACACAATAACAAGTCTTTGTATCATTTATTAATTAGTTATTACTGCCTTGCAAAGGATCAAAAATATTTTATTAAAATCTATGGAGTCATGTCCACATTATTGCGAGTAATGACGCTCATTTGTCCGATCTCTGATAATAAGTGAATATATGCTTTATTTTATTTTATTCACCCCATTTTATACTGTAACAGTTACGGTTATTTCCAATCAGTTCTTTTCAATCTGAATCAATCTTCTGAATCTTGATTGAAATGCCCGTCTTGTCAGGTCAAATTGACCATTCGTATGTCGGACGGGGTTGCACACGTCCAGTAATGCTAAGGCATAGCCTCGTAGACCCGGGGCCCGTTTCTCGAAACTCCCTAGATTAATAATATAAGTTCACTCAATACAATTTTCCACAAGTTTACTAGTGAAATGTACGGAAACTCATCACTTCATCGAACACTATCTTCTGCTGAAACCATAATATTTTCAGGGTATCTTAAACATTAATTACGTATAGGTTA
This sequence comes from Acleris holmiana, assembly GCA_949316455.1. Lineage (NCBI taxonomy): Eukaryota > Metazoa > Arthropoda > Insecta > Lepidoptera > Tortricidae > Acleris > Acleris holmiana. The sequence goes on along the minus strand of OX438773.1, from coordinate 2,733,311 downwards.
GGCTAGATGTTTAAAATACCCTGAAAACATTATGGTTTAAGCAGAAAAGAGCGTTCGATGAAATGATACATTCGATAAAAGGGGTCTCGATGAAATGATAGACACCCGAAATGTACCGCTTGGATTAATATTACTAGTCTAGTGAGTCGAGACACGGACCGGGGTGACATAGGAGGTACGTAATCAAGGTAAGACAGTTTATACGTCAAGTTACTGAAAACAGTATTATCTGACGTCGACGACCAGATCTAACAAGACTAAATTAAACAGGTGTCTTTTATCTGCCTCCTTGGTTACATATTATAGTAGACTACTTTGCCGCAACAAGGCGACTTAATTAAGAGGATTGTGAACCAACGCATAAAAAAACCATACAAATTTAGCTTCGGGCGATATTTCGTCACTACTTTGAAAAAACCTCGTAACTCACATTTAGTGATGTACGATTTTAAACCTATTTCTCCTCTCCTTTAAGCTTAAAATCGTATTTCACGAAATACGAGATATGACATTTTTTCAAAGTAGTGACGATTTCTCACCTGGTATCAAGTCCGATTTCTTGATATTTTAATATGTTATAGTTATTATGAAAAACTAGCGTTTTCCCGCGACTCCGTCCGCGTAGAAGTCGTTTATTATTATTCCCTCAGTAAACATATGTCCTTCCTCGGGACTCAAACTATCTCCATACCACATCTAAATCGGTTCAGTAGATCCTGAGATTAACCCCTATAACCTCACAAACTTCACCTCTTTATAATGTTAGTATAGCCTAAATTTATACGTTACTTAAGAGGACTGTGAAGTAAAAAAAATCCATACAAAATGCGATAACGTTTTTCTCTCCTTAAACCTTGTCCGATTTTCACGGTTTTTTAATATTATGAAAATCTAGGTCTGTACGTTTCCTCTTTTGTTTTTATTTTTTTCTTGGAAAGTATAACGTACAGACCTAGTTTTTTAGGGTTCCGTAGACAAACTAGGAACCCTTATAGAAACGTTATCGCCCGGTGCTAATCTTGTATGGAATATTTTCGACAGCTACGCGATTTTAGCATCGCTTCGCAATCCTCTTAACGTACAGACCTACTTTTTCATAATAGCTAAACCATATTCAAAAATCCATTAAATCGAAGTAGGTTCACAATCCTCTCACCCTGAGTTCCTATAGCGTCGGTGAAACTCCAATACCGCGTAACTAACAAATGGAATAAGTTGCAAAATACTCCTTAACAGGTAAGTCAGTAAGGCACATTTTGAAACTTATTGAATTTGTTAGTTACGCGGTATTGCAATTTCATCGAGGATATTCAAATCGTCTCGTTAAAATGTGACGTTTCGAATATAGAGGGTTAGAGGAAGTTAGAACTGGGCCTATATTATACCGCACAAGATTAACGTGTGACAAAAGAATTGCAAACTCCCAACGAGCAGTAGCCAACTACAGATTGCCGTGATAATTTCGTTCTAAATGACAAATATTGACATTTTATTGGTAACACATTCGAGAGTTAGTTTAGTGTTTTGAATACACAAATGTACACTTGAACTCATAAGTGGCTTGACATTTTAGTACTTTGTCAGGGCAACGTAATAAATTGAGAGTAGTTTTAATGTCACATCAATAACCGCGACAAGGTACTAAAATATTCAGATAGTCATGAGTTGGACCGTAGGTACAACAGAGTGCATTGAAAATACTTCTGGTTCTAATAAGCAGTATCTCAAATTCAATTGCCACAGCAGATTCGACCGTATGCTATTGGGAATAAGGTTGCATTTGCTACAGGAGTTTTGTCTAAGATACTGCCTTTTATGTCAGCTGGGCAGAAATGTGGTACTAACGCTCCACAAGTTCAACATCGTAATCAACTAATTCCGAACCAGCGTGGTTATAGCTAAGCAGAATAAGAATAAACCTTTGCTTGTTTGTACAGATATAGTCAATAATACGACATCTGATTTTGGTAATTATCGACGAATTAGTTTGTAATTGCAAACAGGGACTTTTTTAAAAGGTCTTCTATAGAGATTTGTCTCAAACGCAGACTTTATTGTCCATTATTTACTCAGAAAGTAAACTTTCTGCTAATGGCCAAAGAGCACGCCACATGGCCCTATCTACGTCACAGCTAGTGCAACAACAAAACGCGGTTCGAACAAAATGACGTCAATACGACCTCTAGTCCGCAGCGTGCGCAATAAACAATGAAAATATAACAAAAAAAAATATCTCAGTAAGTATTAATACTCTTTTGAGACAAACCTCTATAAAGATGATATTTTCCAGCACATCTTTTCCTAAAAATCCAGATGTCAATTCGTCGGTGAAACTGCAATAGCGCGTAACTAACAAATAGAATAAGTTGCAAAATAATCCTTAACAAGTAAGTCAGTAAGGCACATTTTGCAACTTATTGAATTTGTTAGATACGCGTTATTGCAATTACATCGACGAATTATCTTGATTCTCAGTTAGCTGCTCAATACTAAACTGAGAAAGAAGGATACAAACGAATTGGTCTGACAAAATACTATGTGGTATGATTATTCACTACATTTGGCCCTCTGTTCACTACCGTAAAACTGCCCTGCTATTACAAAATACAGTATCTCAAACCAAAATTCTGTAGCAAATACAGCCTTAATTGCTAAGAAGATAGGATTGAATTTGCTTTGGTTATTGAGTTTGAGATACTGCCTTTTGGCTTGTGAGGGCAGAAAACCTTATTGACTTTGACTTGTACCTATTGTTTTTATCTCGGCCGCCATTACTGACAAGTAAATAAGAGCTATCAAAACATTGACAATATAATGTATCACCGTGTAAAATCTCAGCCCAGTGCAAGATTTCGACGCGCAAGAGCTGCCACGAATGGAACCATAACTTATATCAGCGGCGATTGTATGTATGAATGTATGTATGTAAACACTTTATTGTACAGTCGACGTCATAAATATGTTTACACTTTACTACCTACTTTCATTCACTGAGACAATTTCATAATATAATATATGTAATTGTCTCAGTGAATGAAAGTGACAAGGTATTAACGTGTACATATTTATATGACGTCGACTGTACTAAAAACAGAAATTCAAGTACAATATTCACAGAATAATTTTACGTTAAAAAGGTGAACTTATGCCTTTAATGGATCCCTTCCAACCAACCTTTGGGTGATTGAGGTAAATAAGAAAGCGAAGTGGCAACGAGTAGACATGAGTACAAAACAAAATAATTTGAATGCAGTGTTAAATATTCAGCGCCAAGGACTCTATTAAGGGTCCATTTTGTATGGAAATCGAGTAGTCCGGCACAGTATGTTAAACATAGTTCCTCTTTACGGTACATTAAATTCGCCTATTTAATCCTCAGATACTCTTGTGAATCGACCTAACTATTAAAACATAAACAAAGGTAATTCTTATACTGATCTAACTATACTGCCTTCATAGGCAAAAACGCAGTATCTCAAATTCCATAGTCAAAGCAGATTCAATCATATTCCGTTAGTGATAAGGTTGCACTTGCTACAGGTGTTTTGTCTGAGATACCGCCGTTTGTTAGCAGAGTAGCATAGTTTTAACGATTGCGGATTGACACATTGTTGCTTAACACCGTCCATTTACCACTTGAATGCGGCTAACGTTGGTTTTTGGTTCGTCAAACAGATTAATAATGAAACTTATTTAATTACATAATTATTATAATGTATTTCGGACTAACCAACAAATTATACAATTTTTAGGAAGCGTCTTAACTAGTCACCATTATCATTATACCTCGTGAAGCCACGTGTATACGAATTTGAATCTACCAGCATCGGAATAAAGTTCAAATTACCTTTGTTCTTAAACGCCATTTTCAATTTTGAAACAAATTAAAATGAGCTTTATCCTCGTTAAAACAAAGTCAAAAACTAAATTGCCTGTATTATGTAACTGTTATGGAAAACCGGGTTTCACAAGGTTAACAATGATGAGCAATCAATGTAAAACGTTTTAGAACCAAAAACAAACATCAATAAAATTTGGAAAAAATCAATACTCCAGATAAGTTAACGCTATATCGAAATAAGATAACGACATATTATAATGATGAATGCAACAATATAGTATATGTGTAGTACTCACTTTTGTTATAAGTTCTTCTTTCTTTTTTTTCTCAATTTCTATGGAATCCGTTGAGTGGTTGTGGGCTTCTAATGACGGTGACAAGATTGGACTTGTACCTGTAAAAGACGAATGAAACAACATTTAATATATCGGTAAGAAACTGGACCCTAGATTTTTTTTACAATGGTAAGGAGAAGGCACCTAATCCGAGACCCATAGAAATTTGAATTCTCAAGACTATCTTAAGACTGCAATCCTAAGAACTCAAATGCGTTGCCAACCCTCATGCTAAGATGGAATGCCTCTATGCTAGTAATTTCACCGATTGTTATATCCCCATACCGGAAAACGACAATGCGAACACCATTGCTTGGCGGTAGGTTAATGGATAAGATGGTGGTAGCGATCCGGACGGACCGTGCACAGGGTCCTACCACCACTAAAAATAGTATACAATATCATTATAGCAGCCAAAAGATGTCTACTGTTGGGCAACGATTTTGAGCCGACCGAACCCAGCGGTCGTTGTCAACGTCATCGTCAAGCCAACTTGTGACGACAATTTACGGCCGAACCCTATATTCAAACCGCGGATAGAAAAGGCTTACTTCGGGTTGAAATTTGACATTTGCCTATACAAAATGTGTCAAATTTTAATCCGAAGTAAGGCCGCTTAGGCGCTATTCTTCATTCGTTTTTCAAGTAATAAGTCCTGTCCGATGCCGTTGTTATCTATTGATCGGTTTATCCTATATTTCAATAGGGTAATAAAATAAGACCATTAACACCAGTATAATTATAAAGCGTTAAAACGAATCGGTGCAAATTATATTTCTTCAATAACATACGGGTCGCGACCCGTGGTCCCACTACTTCGTCCCACTGCTCTTTTCGACGGAGCCCAGCCTCGTAGCAGGGCTCCTATTTCAGGGCAGTTTGCGCTTCGGGCATTTGAAGATACCTAACGAACCTAACCTACGTAATTTTGCGGAATAAAACTGATTTCTGACGAATTTCTGAAGCGAATAAAGCAGTGGGTTGAATTAGTGGGACCACGGGTAGTGCCCTTATATAACTATTTCCCTAAAATGCGCTAGAATCGTTCCGTCCACTTGGATCCATTGCATGGCTCCATTGATGGATCCTAGTACACTTTTACCTCCACCTGAGTCCATCGTACCAGTCAGTTCCAAAAAATGGATTCTAAGACACTTTAAGGTGCACTTGGATCCTCCACTTACTTAAATACTAATTAACTAATTATGGTTGTAAAAGTAGGTAGGTTAGGTTCGTTAGGTATTTTCAGATGCCCGAAGGGCAAAACCACCTAGAAGCAAACCAACCGCCCTGGGCGGGGCTCCGTCGAAAGTCAGTAGGACAAAAATAGTAGGACCACGAGGAAACGGCCATTTAAATTATACTTCGTTTGATTAATTCGGAGTATCCAAGTGCACCTTAAAGTGTCTTAGAATCCATTATTTGGAACTGACTGGTACGATGGATTTAGGTGGAGGAAAAAGTGTACTAGGATCCATCAATGGAGCCATGCAATGGATCCAAGTGGACGGAGGGGCTAGAATAAGGGAGCAATGAGCAGTGCCAAAAATTTCACGAGTTGTAAACACTAACAAAACAATATCCACATGTGATTAGTGAATCATAAATAGGGAGTTCTCGCGTAGTCCTAGCGTATCACATTATTATTAGTTATTGAATCCTAATATAAGGCAAACGAAGTTGCGCGTATAGAATAATATAACTATAAAGTAACAGAACGCAAGGTTGAAAGTTTGGCACCACAGTTTAAACGTCTCAGTTATTAGCTAGTGCTGACAGGTGCGTAATGAAGTGTGTGGATAGGTGAACGCCGTGCCAAAACACACAACGGCTATATAGTAATATAAGAGCTAAATTCTTGAAGGCAAATGGTTTAGTAAATCGTAAATTTCCGTTTTGTGAGGTTTCTTATGCTAGAGGACGGCTGAGGAATCGCAGTGTTAGAATTTAAACCTCTCGTATGCAGAAGGTGAAAAAATTACCAAACTCTAGCCTCTTCGGATTACAATGTATTCCGAAAAAAATAGGCTTAAAAAAATTACAAAAAGATATAAAAAAATTGTGAGCAGATCTGTTCTTAAGCATATGAGAGGTTCATAAAGGTCATTTGGAATCTCCCCTCAACGATATATGTGGAGACACCCTGAGGCCGCTTCCTGATTTGGCTGTATGCATGCAGTAAAACACACGTGTGGAATAAACGCTGCACGATGATTGGTAGTTGCGTAACAAGCTTCGCCGATTCCTTATTTTACTGCAAATAAACTAGCCAAGTCAGGAAGCAGCTAGTCGGAGCGATCAACGCCCTTTGCGTTTTATATCCCATTTGCTCTCGGACGCTTATGTTAGTCAAACCCGACCCCAAAGGAGTTGCGTGTTCAGCACGCGCGCGAGTTCATGTCCATCGAGAGCCTCAATGAAGCTCCCCGCGGCGCCGCGCGCGCCCGCGGTGCAGCGGGCCGAGGCAGCCGCATTGTTGAGCGTGGACATGAGCTCGCGCGCTGCGCGAGCAGCCGCTGCTGGACCTGATATGATGCTGGTGGGCGAGCCGGCCGAGTCACTGTTGGAGTCGGTGGCCGACGAGGGCAGCCCCACGCCGCTGAGCTCGATCTCATCAAGCCCGTTGATGTCATCGTAAATGTACTCATTCTCCTCGAAACCTGGTTCTAAGTATGAGTCTATGTAGTATTCGACGTCTTCTTTGATCCTTTTTATCTGCAATTTCCATTTACAACGTTTAGATATTGTTCGGTAGTTGAAAGTGGTTAGTTTCTCGCTAAGCAGCAATTTTTGGTTACCAGTTTTGGTGTATAGGGAAACAGTGAAATGACTACCATAGAGGCATTCCGTAAGCACATACTCTAGGTTAGTAATGCATTTGTGATCATGAAATTATAGTAATAGGTCTTAGGTCCTACTGATTGCAAAAAAACGACCAATTAATTTTCTTAAAGTTTGAAGTGTTTAATTTTGTTAATCCATGCTTAAATGGACAGATTTAAATGAAATTCGGAATGGAGATAGCTCATACCCTGAATTAAAAAGGCTACCATGAATCCCGAAAAATTGACTGTTCCCATGGGATGGAATGCAGAAGCTAGTTAGAGAATAAGTAGGCACTGCTGCCACCGACACTATTATATACTAACGAGCGTCACCTGTTCGACCTCGACGGACATGTTGTCGAGCATGCGCAGTAGGGTCTCGAGCTTCTTGATGTGGAACCGGTGCTTCTCCAGCTTGAGCTTGAGCTCCTCCATGCGGTCTTGCTTCTCCTTGTCCAGCCTCTTCTTCTTACCAACTAGCAGTGATTCTATTTCAGACTCAAATTGATCAACCTGTAATTGACAAAAGCATTACATTAATAACATGTTTTGGCTGCAAACATTAGTCAGATATTTATTTAGACTAACTATCATTAAATATATAAAAACAAAAGGGTGTTGTTTTGACCACAATGACATTGCTTATCATGTTCAGCAGTAAAGAATATCGGTATTAATAAACTGGTCACAAATATAATACTTATCAGATACAGAAATACTATTAAAAACAAACAAGAGATTAAATATAATTATAATGAACAGTGATCGGAATAGGTAGTGCAATTTCGCGAGACTTCGGTGCGTAAGTTTAGTATGGATATAGCTTGTAACCCCGGGATTACATTTGCGAAGTGTTAAAGTTTGTGTTTAATTCAGAAGTGTTATTAAAATATGATTTAAACTATTATTTTGCTTGCATAGAATATCGCATTGACGAAATGTAGACACTTGCAATGACAAAAAGTAAAAAGTATTTACAATAACATTTTTTTTTTAGACTTTTCGCATGTTCCCATTTAACTTCAATTAAGGTTATGTCAAGAAAATATTCTGTGTAATAATACTAGTCTCGGAATCTGGGGTCTTATCCATATTAAGTATAATGTTTAAGGTCATTCACCCGAAATTGCACTACCTATTCCGATCACTGATAATGAATGATATATTCATCAATATTTACTTTAGGAGCCGTATAGACGACGGGATAGTATCATAAATATCATAATATATAAAGTTCAAAATGCATAGCGGCTCATAATACATAATAGTCATCTAATAAATGAAATTCTCGTGTCACAGTGTTGGTTACCATACTCCTCCGAAACGGCTTGACCGATTTTTATGAAATTTTATATACATTCAGTAGGTCTGAGAATCGGGTACTATCTATTTTTCATACCCCTAAGTGACATGAAAGAAACGAAAAAAAAATGCAGCGGGCGAAGCCGCTGGCGGGTCGCTAGTAATATATAATATATTTATTTCTGAAACCGTAAACTTTTCAGTATTTTTTAAAAGGCCGTTGTTTAGAACCCATTAGGTTAGGTACGGTTTGTTTTATAACAATGCTAAAAAAAATACGGTATCAGAAAAGTAACAATTATATATTATGACCATTATCCATTATGAACCATTATGTATTTTGAACTTTATTTATTATGATCCGTACCCGTTGACGACACACTGGCCTAGTTGGTAGTGAGTGAAATCTATCGTTGTCTAGTACCCATAGTACAAGCCTAGAGCTTAGTTTGGGACTAGGTCAATTTGTGTGTGTTTAAAGCTGGGTACGAATCTGAGCGGCTCAGCCTGAGGCATGCTCGCCCCGCGCGGCAAGCTGCTCGCGAGCCAAATTTTTGAACATAAACATGCGTGGGTGAGGCAGCAGGCTCGCTGCGAGCCGACCTTTCAAAATGGCGTCGGACACGATGAGAGCCGCGGCTGCATTTCTCATAATTCACCGAATAATTTTCAAAAAGTTGCCTCGGTGGTGGAACGGCTAAGCAACTTTATCAAATTTGTACGCGCCTCGCCCACAGACAAGTTAGAACTTGTCGTTCTGCCCGCGGCACGCTCAGATGCACGTCCAATTTCCGCGAGGCGCGCCTTTGAGCACGGTCAAAAGACCGACTCTCGACGGCTTGCCGCGCGCCCGCTGCTCGCGCACAGCGCGTAAGCGCGTACGAATTTGAGCAAATTAGGTGAGCTGTGCGGCCCTCAACCCGAGGCTGCTCTAATTCGTACCCACCTTATGAGCTGTCACGGGCACCACAGCGCAGCGATTGTAGGTGTTTGGTTTGTTTATTCGCGTATACCTGCATTACCTGTAAATTAAGCGCATCGATGGACTGCACGAGCCACGCAGACATCTCTTCCCGCTCCTTCTGCGCCGGGTCGAGTTTCTGCGCCGCGCCCAGGCCTTCCTTCGAATACGCCTTCGTCTTCGTCTCTCGCTCCACCACTTTAAACCTTTCCATTTGCTGGAAAGAGAAATAAAAAAAGAATGGATAAAAACCTTAATTTAACCGTAAGGCCCACGTAAAATTTTGCTGGTTCAAAAAAGTAATCTAGTGTCAGTCAATTAAAGTTTTAAGTCATTTTGACAAATTAATTTCCTAAATATAGGCCATTACGATGGAGATCACTACTCGCCCCGCTCCCTACTATATACACCAAAGTGCAGTGTTGGAATAAGATAAAAATTAATTAACATCACAAATTCGAGCAGACGCTTACGAAGATTTTGTGGTGTTAATTAATTTTCAATCTAATTTTGTTTTAACTTATCGAACATTCATGGGTGAATCAACTTTTAAAGTACTCCCCATGTTTCACAAATTATATGACTTTAGAAAAACTGTAGGTATATTTGCTAACGACGTGGCTTATATGTTTATTAAATTACTAGGTATAAAAATGAGTAGAAAAAAAATTGCAGAGTATTTATTGACTAAGTATAAAGATGCCGACATTTAAATACATACGTAGGTAGGTTTAGGTTATGTTAGTTTTGCAGTAGGTCCGGAGGGCCAACCTCCCAGAAATAGGAGCTCTGCGGCAGCGGCAGCGGAGCTCCGTCGACACTACCTAATTTCAAATAATTACGTTTTTTAATGTCAGCATTTTTTTACTTAGTTAATAAACCTCTCCAATTTTCTTTCTAGTAATTATTATACCTAGTAATTTTTACTTACAGACCTTAGTCGCCAAAAGGCAGATTTTTGCGAGGAGAAAAAAAAGCGAGGTGTTTAACGAGTAAGGTCTGTAAATTTGGTTGTCTGATTTTAATATTCATACATTATTATTAGCCATAAGTCACCTGAAAAGTTTAAATACCACAAAAGAAAAGGAGTACATTAAAAGTTGATTCACGCTCATATTGAAATTTTCGAGACTGGTATAGATTTGACGCTTTCGATTTAAAGCTCCTTCTATGGCTTTAGTTCTTAATCTATGGCTAGGCGTTTACTTTGACGTATCTTTGGGGCATCTCAGCCGAAGTGAGTTTATTAATACGACCCTTGGTCTTTTAGTGGCCTCAGAGTCCATCAGGGCCCGCATTATAGTCGCCTACGTCGCGGTGGATAAAGCATCCGTCACTTTCGCACTTATACACTGGTCAGAATGCGACAGATGTCTTATTCACGTTTATCCACGTCGATAAAGACAACCATAATATGCAAATAAGCCTGCAGGTGTGGCCTGTGCACTTATTTGCCTTCAAAATGCCATTAAAAATAAGGTTTAATATGAATCTTGAAATAGTAATAGTTTAACTGTTCTGTTACTTTGTCACAGTATAAACACCTTTTAATTTGGATTCAAACATCATTTTATGGATTTAGGAATTGTAAGCCACTAAGATAATAATGCCTTTTACTTATGATTTTATTTAGTTATTGTTTACTTACAATAAAACAAATAAAATAACACATGTGGCAGATGTGTTAAAACTGTTATTGAAGTTAAGAGTACACAAGTATTTTACAGTACTCTATTGTGCGTTACAGTCTATTCATTTCAACACTTTTTCATATGCTTACTATTTTAGGATCAAATATGCCAAGCCTATGAGGTGCTCTAAAATATCTGCCATGCTTTTAAGCATTTCATATTATTATCGTTTCAATATATTTTGTGGTGATGGTAAATCTACAAGAGCGACTATTTATTGCAAATGTATAGCTATCTTATTCAAACTTAGTTTGCTAGACCAAGACGACTCAGAAGAATTTAAACTTCTGACTTGAAATTGCCTGAGTACTTGCACATTATTATAAATAATTAACTAGAAGTGAGAGATGTCTTGTTGGCTCATTGTGTTGTCACGTATGAGAGATAAAGTACCATGACAAACTTAATTGGGAGTTCTCAAGGAACCTTGTCAAATCACGAGAAAGATGATATGCCAAGAATAAAAGTTTTTCTGTGATAAGGATAGGTACGTGTGATAGGTCTATGGAGGTAATTCAATGTATGTTACCTTGAAAATTGCGGATAGGTACTTTGGGAACTGATCATTCATAGAGAAAAACAGAACCTATGCCTATGCCGGCGAGAAGGGGGCTAGGAAAGCCTGTGGCATTCTATGAAGCGTTAGATATTGCCAAAAACCGGGCAAGAGCATGTCGGAACATGCTCAGTGTAGGGTTCCGAAGCCGTTAAGTACTTACTACAAACATAAAAATCAACAAGTAATAACTAATTTCTATTTAAAGTCATTTGGGGCCGTCTTAGATGATTTTAGTAGGTAGGTATAAACACTTTAATCGCCTGTATCTCAACAACCAATGATGTCTATTTAGTCGTGATCATTTTCCTTATAAATTCGTTGTGCTTTCATTTAAGATTTTTGGCTGTAGGGGAGGGGGGGGACTTGACTAACAAAAATTTGCGCTTTAAAGCTTAATATTTCATAAAAGGATCCCTTGATCGAAAAATTGTCTCAACAAACCCACAATATTTCTGAAAGGCTTATCCAACGACACCCTACACGATGGGTTAGACGAGAAAAAAAAATACATCCCCACGTTACAGCTTTCTAGCACTAAGAGTCTGCGCTAGGCTGCGGACTGACGGACATGGCGAAACTATAAGGGTTCCTAGTTTGACTACGGAACCCTAAAAACTATGGTAAAGCTGGGTACGAATCTGAGCGGCTCAGCCTGAGGCATGCTCGCCCCGCGCGGGGAGCTATCACAATTTTAATACGACAATGTTTTTGAATAAGTAGTAAAAATTCAAGCCAACAGTGCTTGTGAGATAGAACGTCAGCTGCAACTGTCATCTACTTCTCTATCCTCAAACCTTTTTTAACATTACAATTGCAACCTTGTTGATTTAATTATAAGGTGCCTTTTATATTTGGCATTATGTCCTCACGCGAGTACCTGGGGAACCAGGAGGCTATAGAGGGATGCATACATAAACAAATGCAAGGCAAAAGTGATTTGATTCAGTTATACAAGTGTTCAATTCACATATTACAGGCTACAAGTAAATAAGAAACCAATCCTTCGTGCATGTGAAAGTTTGTTTGCCTAGTAGAAACTGTAGGAGCGAGAGCATTATGTATTCAAAACAAGGCTTTGTTGGGAGTTATGTAAAGCTAGAGTTGTACAAACATTTCAGCTTTGCCTCTGCTAATTCATGGTATTAATTGAAGTTACATAAACATGGTAAGGTGTTTTCTGGGGTTTCACTGAAACAAGTTTTGCCAAGATGAAGTTTCCGTATTGGTTTGATTATATTAGCTCTGTATTCTGAAGGACAAAATAATATTTATACTAGTTCTTATTATTATCTTTATCTTCTTTCTTCTTAATATTAGAAATGTGAAAGTTCTGTCTGCCTCTCTGTTTGTTACGCTTTCACGGATAAACCGCTGAACTGATTTAGATGAACTTTGGTATGGAGATAATTTTGAGTCCCAGGGAAGGACATAGGGTAGTTCTTATCCCGAAAAATTAGACAGTTTCCTGAGGGAATAGCAATAATCGACTTGTACGCGGAGGGAGTCGCAGGAAACAGCTAGTCTTTCTATAAATAGTATAAAGCGTCGCTTTCTGCTTCTGTCTGTCTGCATATCCACTAACTCTTAAACCACGCAAAGGATTTTGATGCAGTTTTCACCATCAGTTAGATAATTTTTCACAGGTTTTTATGTATAATAAATTCTAGAGAAAGTTTAATAGGTAGTTTTTATCTCGAAATACGGAGGCATAAGCTTATACCTACATGTTATAAAAGCAAAAAATATTTATGAAAGTAAAAGTCACCACCCCTCCTCAGTGCCCTGGTTCTCGCTTGTAAACACGATACCAAACATAAAAGGCACCTCATAGTTAACCCGATAAGGTTGTAATTATATTGTGGCTTTACAAGGCTATCTAGCATCAGTTTCTTTAATTTATAACTTTTTAAAAGTACAACCAAACTTTATGAAAACATTAAAATTATGTAATAACACTTTTATGCGAGTATTATGCAAGATCAATTAAAACAGTTGTGAGATTGGCCAATTGCATAATTAATACATATTTTAAATTGATACAACAGCCTGATTGTATAAACAACAGTGCAAGATGTGTTAAAAAAAAAAATGTCTTGGGTGACATTGGTTAGAGTGTACCTACAAGAGCAAGTGGGATAGAGATACAAGCCTAAGAACATTTTAAAAGTTACTACATCCCCACAACATACACAATCAATGATGCGCATATTAATAGAACTGGTATTATGTACAGCAAACATTAATAACATCATTAGGTAAGTAATGTTGACAAGGTTTGTAAAGATTGACAGACCAAACCATATTCAAATTAGTTTATAAAGATAGCTTCATGTAAATCATACAGTTGTGATGTTTACGCTTCATTCAAATTTAGCTAGATCTGTGTTAAATGGAAACAGCAAGTGTGGTTCATTACTTGATGACGAACAACAAGTTGTGAAATATATTGTTTTTGGTATAACAGTTTATCTTAAAAGTAAGATAGCTCAGCGTAATGAATTTAAATGTATATACTCATAGAAGGGAGAAAATTACATTTTTAATTGACAACTTTGTGTATTCGTAATTGACAACCCTTAATAGATTTTAAATAAAAAAAGCCATGGAGTGAAAACGTAAAAAAACCATTTTGGGCACTTTTTGTTTATTAAAGCTTCACAACTAAGACGCCTTTGCCGTAAGAAGTCTAGGAAATTTGCATTTATCAACCAAAGCACGTTTTGTTGTGTCCTACAGACATTGAGAACAATTTCTACATTGATCATAATTTATTATATACTCTGGCCTTAAAATTACCCAAAAAATAATATTTAGACCAGCAATATTGTTGTGAAAACCTTCCAACAAAGACATTTTGGCAATATGACATTGAAACACATTCCACATCCATTATCCATTGAACATTTTGGCATTTTTATTAACAATAGCTGCTATTAGTAAATTGATTCATAGAAAAGGCTTTTCAGTGATATTGTTGAGTTATTTTTATCTCTAATGCTTTTTGGAAGCTTTAGTACACATATGTGACTATGTCAGCCGCATGGGGAGAGACTTTATACTTTAAAAACATGAGGCACTCCTTCCGGAGCACTGTAATTCTGGGTTAATTGACATTTGTTTTGTGCTGATCATTCAATTATGATTACAGAAATTAATACTGTGACTTTCTTACAGTAAATAGTCTAATTTGGTCCGTTGTCATGTTTCCTAGCAACATAACCTCAAAGTTTCATACCGAGTTAAAATCAACACAATACGAGTAGAAAGTTTGTGGTCTGATTTTTTGTGTTTAGTTGTGGCATTAGGTGAATTAAATAAGAATCAAACTTATTGTTTTAGCTAAATTATTAACTTATTAATGGGTAGTACTACTTCAATGAGTATCTAACTAGGAAATTCTACCTACATTTATATACACAATATCACTCACTCAATATACCCACTTTTTCATAATTAGAGAATAGTAAAACACAAGCACTCACCGTTTCTATTAGTTTCCTATAGTCTAAAAGTGTACTCTTATCCTTAATCTCTCCGGAGGCGATCCAAGACTTGATTTGATCTCGTAACCTCTGGAGCTTCTTAATTTCCTTCTTGAGATCTGCCTCATACTTTTCCTTCTGGTTACTGTTAGTGGCATTGTGGACCTTCTGCCAGATGTCTTCAAACGTCTCCACCCCTTCCGTTACTTTTTTTAAACACCTGTCTATTTCACCTGCAACCAACAAGGGATTATTATTTTACGAAAAGCAAAACCAGTTTCTCGATCTTGTTATGAAATAAAAACAATGCCACTTTAAAAGCACATTGAGGGCAAAGCATAACCCTGAAGTGTTTTAACACAACACATTCATATCCACTCTCTTCTTTCAATTCAAGAAATCGAAAGAAACTAACGATACAATACGAACAGCATCGCGGTTTCGAGCTGTCAAAAGGAACTTGTACAGTTCTGATACGAAACGTTATCGAAATATCCGCCGCAATATGTTAGCGGCTGTCCAGCAGGTCTTTCCACCGCCAGGATGGCAGAGGACTCGTCAATCTGACAATAATGCTCTAGAACACGTACATCAGTTGGGGTCAATCTCTAACCTGATAACATAACAATTACCTTGTAATTTTCTTGTCGCAGCCATAGCTATTTACACATGTGGACGAACGTTTCGTACATATCCTAAACATACAAACTATTTACAACAAAATGCACAAAAATTATTGATAAACAGACAAACTACACATCTGAAGCTTTGTTCGATTCCAAGATGGCTACCGTACACCGCTCGAACTGTACAACAATAGTGACTGAACGCATCCAGGCTGACCACCACTAGATGATCACAGCCTCGCGCCAGGAATGGTAATTAGCACGAAGCTTTCATAAATAATATGAATGGTTTGTCACTAATATATCAACAAACTTCAAATTTTCCACAAAATGATTTTATGTAGGTACGTCGCGTAGACCATCAAGTGCGCAGGCGCAAAATAATAGAGTTAACCATAAACAAAATAGTCAGAAAACGTTAGAAAATTGCAAAAAGAAATTTATACCATCAAATACTTATTTGTCCCTCCGAATAGTTAATTATCAGAATAAAATAAAGAGCATTGTTAGTGATATATTATTAATAAAGTTGAAAATAGTTATTCTAATTAAAATGCAATTTCTAAACGAAAATAATTTGGTCACCGGTTAAAAACAAACAAGGTCTGTGTCTATGACGTATTAACCGTAAACAGACTGTCTACGTCATGTACGTAGTTCGCGTATTGTAATGTAAGTACCTTATATTTCTACTAGATGGCGTTGAAGTCAATAAAAATAATTAGTTCAGTTGCTCTGATAAATACATACACAAGCTGGCAGTAGATGGCTCTCATGTAGATGCAAAATATAAATATATTCAAAATATTTTGAAATAAAAATTAAAATTATTAACATTTTATAATAAAATAAATGAGGCGCACGGTAAATATTTCAATTGGTGACATGGACAATTGGGCACTAACGCTGTAATGAACATAAATAATTTAGTTGTAATCGTACAGTATAAATGTGAAAGTTTATGTGTGTGTGTGTGTGTGTGTGTGTTAGTTTGTTACTCTTTCACGCTGCAGCGGTCTGATTTCGATGAAATTTGGAATTGAGATAGAGATGAGACATGGGCGTCATAGGCTACTTTTTATCTCGGAAAATTTAAAGTTCCCGAGGGAATAACGATAATCGAAATCTACGTGGACAAAGTCGCGGGCAGGCGCTAGTTTTATAATTAAAAATGCAAAAGTCTTCAAGATGGGAACAACGATTTAACTAAATTGTAATAGAAGTTTTATCTAGATCATAATTATTACCTATAACTAATAATAATTCTGCAGTAAGTATTTATGTAACTGCTGAAGGCGGTTAATTTTATTAACCGTATGTAGGTATTTATGTACATTACTTTTACAAATTAAGGTGCACATACGAAGATGAAAAATTAAACTCATTTTTTGAAGAAAAACCTGCGTTTTTCGGTGTTTGGTGTATTTTTTCGTTTTGCTTTTTATTTAATTGCCACAGAAAATGCTCTAGGATTTATTTCACTTTATTCCGAAAGGGTTGACAGCAATCAATGTGAATTACCAAAATGTTCACTGTGCGTATTTCTAATACCGCTATAACAACATTTGTTTTCGAATTTCACTTCATCGAATCAATTATTTCATCGAACCTTATTTTCTGCTGAAGCAATGATGTTTTCAGGGTATCTTGAAAATTAATGACGTATGTTAGGTTAGGTTAGACTTAGTGAGTAGGTACCGAAAAGAAATACCTCATGCGGTGAGAAATGTCTTCCGTTGAAATGAACATTCTGGCGCAACGTTACGTTTCTGAAAAGCGATACGATAAAATGACAGAAATTCGAAGTAAAAGAAAATTAACGGTTGGCGCATTCGAAAATTGTCGGCGAAAAGGCAAAGAACCGTAAACTTACCTTCATTATATGTATAGATAATTATATGGAAAAACTATAGGTGTCCCAACATTTACGCAATATTTACCTTACTTGGTAAATCTTGCGTAAATTTTGGGACACCTTGATATACTTGGAAGACGGTGTACTAAAACAAACCAGTTCGGTTATAGGGGCTCATTAATTTATGTAAGGAGTTATATCATATTTTTTTCAATATAATAAAATTCTTACAAAGAAGTGGTCCCCGCCTCTGGGAAACAGGCGTGATTTAATTTATGTATGTAAAATGCCCACAATATTTCCATCCGATTTGTTGTAAAACACGGATCAATAAACTAATTTTAAATATGTTAATAGATATCGGGGAGCAATTTTTCACAAATTGAACTAGTCGGAAACTAATTTATACTCTAAGCTTGTATAGGCAACGATAAACATACTTAAATACATTGAGAAATAAATAATTAAATATATAAAAAAACATCTAAGACCCGAAACAAATATTCGCGCTCATCACACAACATTTGTCCCGGAATAGAACCCGGGAGCGCTAGCTTCGTAGGTACTACCAACTAGGCTGACACATCGTCAAGTAGGTAACTCCGTCTGTCTGTCCATTTCTGTTTGTTACGCTTTCACGGATAAACCGCTAAACCTATATAGATGAAATTTGGCGTGATACTTTAAGTCCCGGGGAGCGACAAAGGGTACAAACTTTTTATCCAGAAAAAATGGACGGTTCCTGAGGGAATAGCGATAAACGACTTCTACTCGGACGGGGTCGCGGGAAACAGCTAGTAAGTAATAAGGGCGTTTTACACAATAAAACGCCCATAAAAGCGTTTTACGACAATTCACGCGTTTGTAGTCGGGATTTATCGCCCATGCGACAATAAATGTGATAGAAACACGATAAACAAAACAGTCAAGAAGAGTTATGTCTCCGACTTTATAATGAAGTGATCTTTTATTGACGACACGTTGGCCGAGTTCGGAGTGACCCTGCCTCTGAAGCCAGCGGTCCTGGGTTCAAATTCCGGTAAGGGCAGATATTTGTGTGATGGGTGCGAATATTTGTTCCTGAGTCTTGGATGTTTTCTATGTATTTAAGTATGTATTTCTCTATATAAGTATGTTTATCGTTGTCTAGTACCCATAGTACAAGCCTAGAGCTTAGTTTGTGACTAGGTCAATTTGTGTGAGATTGTCCTTTGATATTATTTATTATTATATTAGGCACCAACAATTAGATTTAAAGAACTACTAACATTAATATGAGTTGTATTTTCTCGAATGAAATGATTTCTATTCTATTCTATTCTATTGCATCACATAGGTATGTCAAGTGCATAACACTAATTAAATACATTTTGTACATTGTCCAGAGCCTCTATTCTACTGGTTTAAAACGATATCGCGTTTGACGTGTTTTAGAATCGTTTATGTCACAGTCGCCATTATTGTAAATGACATAAGAGTTATCAAAACGTTGACAATACGGAAACACGTCAAATACGATATCGTTATTACCGTGTAGAACCCCAGCCCTGCATCTTATTTTAGAGGAGAGGTAGACGGGTTGATAATAAATTAAAACAGTTAATAACGAGATTTCTAACTTATCTTTTAAATATTAATTGACGGCGTAATATGACTTCTTTATTCTTATAAATTCTACAAAGTCTAAAATGTCTGAAATGGCCTTTTAGACTCCTGCAGAATGGTTTATACCACGTGCATTTTTTATTAATCCAGGTACAATACAATACAATACAAATATTATTTATTGAACACCACATACAAATATAGCGTGAAGAGTAAAATACAAATAAAATGTTACTAAGTGAGTCAATAGGCGGTAGGTAATTTATTACTTATAGATTTTATTCACATGGGGTAGGGCCCAGTGCTATGTAAAGTCAAATTCATACATACATACATGACGTCACGCCTTCATTCCCAGAGTGGGGTAGGCAGAGCTACAGAGACACCAACAACTCTAAAGACTTACTGATATTTCTGTAACCACATTTTGCACTAACAGGCTAAGAGGTTTACTAGTGAATTAGTGACAAATCAAATTCAAATTATAATTAATTTAAAAAAGGTTACTAACTGATAACAACACGTTGACAGTTGGCCTAGTGGGTAGTGACCCTGCCTACGAAGCTAGTGGTCCCGGGTTCAAATGCCATTACCGGGGAGATATTTGTGTGATGAGCACGAATATCTGTTTCTGAGTCCGAAACATGTCGGGCCGTTACCTGACTATAACGTGTAAGTAAACCGTGCAATGTTCGTTTTTGTTTATTTTAAATATGTTTTCGTTATTAGAAAAATCTACTAGGTGTGCACGTTTCCGTTTGTCTTTAGGGTTCCGGAGCCGAATGGCAAAAACGGAACCCTTATAATTTCGTCATGTCCGTAGTCTGTATGTCACAGCCATTTTACTCAGAGCCTATTGGCACTATATAAATGAAATTTGGAGGATAGACGTATTCTATGAACCGCTATACAATAATGTAGTAAAATTGAAAAAAAAATATATTTAGGGGTGGCACTCCATACATGTAACTAGGGGACGTTAATTTTTTTTTTGAGTTACATCAGCGTGTGGTGTATTTTTAGATAGGGCTTTCAAAATGATACGGAGGTTTTTAAGTGACTTTTTTACGTAAGTGAACAGTTGGCGAGATATACGCTTCTAAAGTCGTAAAAATTCTGTCCGGGTGTGTAGCTTTTGAACTGTTAAATAGAACATTCTAATAAAAATTACAGTAGTAGAACATACAAAATACTTCCAACCAAAATTGTTTTGAACACGATACGCTATGTAGTTTTTGAGATTTAAATAAAAAAATAAAATTGAATTTCAACCATGAACGTTTATCCCAGCTACGGAACCCTTCACTGTGCGTGGTCCGACATGCACTTTGCCGGTTTTTAATTCTATGCTTTTAAAAAACCATTGCCTTGGAAAGTAAAACGTACAGATTTAGTTTTTCATAATAATTACTAACATAATTCAAAATTGTTTACAATCGGTTAGGATTAAGTTGAAAGAAACGCCATCGCATTTTGTAAGGACATTTTCAATTTTCCAAACCTTTAATTAATATTAGTTTTGTAATAAAATCTCATTACCCTACACGCTATATTTAAACTTTTCGAAATTATTAAATGTGCCTGTTATCTTTGTAAAGTTCTTGACGATGTATCTTATAAGATACATACCATAACATTCACTTTTTAATATTTTTTTGTTAATATTTTTTTATGGTGTTTTAAATTCTGAAGAGGTTTGAACTCAGGTTTGGAATCAATGGCACCGCGAATGGAAAAATGCGCTAGTATTGGAGCCTACTATGAAGCATTAAATTTGAAACTTTGGAGACCCCATCTTGTCACACGTCTTCCGAAGCTAAACTGGGGAAAAGAGACGGTAAAAACGTAACATCGACTACGTCTTTTAAAGCACTGCCCTAGGTCGACGTGATACTTATCACGTTTCTATTAGGTATCTATTACGTGACTTTCATAGCTTGGCAAATAAGAGAATTACTTACTAATATAACGATTGTTGAAGTATCACTCACTACACAATAGCAGCGCTTGGACCTAAATTGGACGTTTCCAAAATTTGTAATATTTAATGCTTACTCACCCCTTTCAGCAGTTGTTTCCTCTTGGTTACTGGGTTCGGTTCCCGCAACCATGGTAAATGAGTGACGGAATAACTATTTCTGTTTGTCAATTGGGAACGTTACTACCCACTTTACCACGCTTTTAATATAAAAGTGGGTAGATGCTTGAGATGCTTTATAGAATAGATCGAGCTACGGTCGCGTTCAGATTGTTTAGATTTGTCATTTGTCACAGTGTCAAAAAATTGTACTCCAAGTTGTATACACTAATCCCCGGAGAGAGCCAGTCTTCTGATCTGATTATTATCAATTCTAAATTCTATCATTGTCATCACACATAGCAATATTAAAAAATACCGACCGATGAGTTTCTTGCAGTGTTTGGCTCATACACAGATTAAGGTTACCGTCTTTCCTGTGGACACACCGAAAGTTAACGTTTTTAAGGCCAAATTTTCTGGCTAAGCCCATTCCCGCAAAACACCGTCAGGACTGCTTTAGACCAATCATATAAAAACATAGCTTATACGCACGCAATCTATTATATTAGCAGTATTGACCACAGGAGAGACTACTTGTTTTGAGTGTGTATGACCCGTTTCTTATTAGCTGTGGTTTCGTGTTGCGAAGCTCTGGTAGAATTTTAAGCATATTTTATCTTTATCCTTGAAACTTACAACACTTCACTTAGTCAGCGGCTAAAAATATCATGGTCGAGGACATATTATCTTCTTAATATCCAATTGAGTCGTATAAAAATCACAGCGAGAAATATCATCGCACATTCCCAAACTTATGGTTGTTGACTGTCTTCGCAGAAAATATCTGAAATGAAAGCTTTAGTGCTCACTTGGTTCAATATTTTACTTATCAATATTGACTCTGGGAATTGGGAGAGACGTAGGCGACCTAATTATATTCCAGTCACTAGCGACTAGTCCCGGCTTCGCATATGGATTCCGTGCATGTTGGCGAATCGGTTCGCATAGTTGTGTTGGGTGCTTGATGGATGAGCAGAGAGTATTATTTATTTATAAACGAATGTTAAATCAAAGGCAACGCTTGTTTGTGCGTTAACGATGCCGGGGGAAACTTAACTGAGTTCAATGTGGCAACGGATAAATAAAGCTTACACGTGAAGCGTCTTGAACGCCAAGGCGGCGGCGCGTTCCTTTAAACTTAAATGTATCTCATAGGCAGACCTTAACAGCGTTATTTTATGATGACGACATAATTCTATCGTTCATTCTCGCGCGATAACATCATTATTAAAACCCGCGTCCATAGTGGTATAAATCATTGCGATATAAACTTTATATCGATATATAATAACGATTTTTGCTGTAATGATATAACGTTATACGTATCGTCTTTGACTGCACTTAGCTCCACATTTATTTGGAACGTTAATATCATATTTGCAAAACAAGAAATTAGCAAAACATCATATTCGCAAAACATGACATTCGCAAAACACGATATTCGCAAAACATGATATTCGCAAAACATCATTATTAGCAAGACATCAATTAGAGAGTGTCGGCGGAGCTTCTATTCCTGGGTTGTTCAGCCCTCCGTGGACCTGCTGTAAATCTAACATAACCTAAACCTACCTACGATTATATAACCTATCTCCGCTATTTGCAAATATCCTGTTTTGCGAATATTATATTCTGCGACGTACCTACAGCAGCACTACAAATTCTAATGCATCTAATTATACGTCATAAGAGTCAAAACGTTACTTATAACGTTATTCTGATTTTGTTATAGTTATGATTTCATTGCGATATAGCATAACGATATAAAAAAACACAGTGGTACATACATAACATCACGCCTTCATTCCCAGAGTGGGGTAGGCAGAGCTACAGAAATACCGACCACTCTAAAAAGACTTGTTTATAATTCTGTAACCACATTTTGCACAATTAGGCACAGTTTACCAGTGTATTAGTGACAGGTAGCAAGCCCATCGCCTAATAGTACTACAAGCCCTTATTCCCTCAGTCGCCTCTTACGACATCCACGGCAAGACATGGGGTGGCACTATTCTAACCCGGCAACCACACGGGCATATAAAAACATTGGTATTTTAAAACAAATTTGACACTGACGTACTTATATCGTTGTTATGTCGATATTTTTCATTTATAAACATTATGAAGGTCTACTTAAAGCCCGGGTAGACAGGTTTTCTAACGCGTAGTAATAGTACATTTTGATACAAGTGCGGAAAGTATGTCATTTTACACGAGTCCCGAAGTATCTTGGCCCGAGCTGCAAGCGAGGGACAAGACTCGGGACGAGTTAAAATGACAGTTCCGCACGTGTATCAAACGACGTTTTTTAACACATTTGCGAAAAAATATCAATGAAGCAATAATAAATCAGTCAATAAAACTATTACAAGAGTCAATTTTACTTTTAATTGACACAGACTTTATGAAATGGCAACGGTTGTGACCATTCAGCCAAATAAAAAAAGTCACAGTAATTTAATTACCTATATTTAAAAATCAAAAAGTATAATCTCTATTAATCAGCGGTAATGCATAAAGGTGGATTCACATTACGCCGTACTGGGCTAGGCCCGGTTTCGGCATGGTGTAATGTGAATTCACCTTTATGCATTACCGCTGATGCACAATCTAATCTTTCGTAATACTAATTCAGATTCAGCCATCTTAATGAGAGCTGTTTTTTTTAATATTACCTAGATACATTTTATGTGTGTATGTATGTATGTATGTATGTATTTATTTAATTTTAATATTTTAAATTATATTTATTACCTATGTATAGTCTCAATAAGAATCTAAATGACGTAATCAAAAAGTGGTTGAACATGGAAACTCTTTGGTTGGATGCACGGCTTGGAAGTTGAAACAAAATTATATTTAAAAAAAAATGAAAACTATAACGCACTAGTGCGTAATATTCAACTTTCCGCACGATATACAGCTACGAAAAGTACCACTTTTTGAGCAACTGTGTTAAAAAATATTTTTTAACACAGTTGCTCAAAAAGTGGTACTTTTCGTAGCTGTAAATCGTGCGGAAAGTTGGATATTACGCACTAGTGCGTTATAGTTTTCCATTTTTTTTAAATATATTTTTGTTTCAACTTCCAAGCCGTGCATCCAACCAAAGAGTTCGCATGTTCAACCACTTTTTGATTACGTCATTTAGCATTGAGACTATACATAGGTAATATAATTTTAAATATTAAATTAAATACATACATACACACATAAAATGTATCTAGGCAATATTGAAAAAAAAAACAACTCTCATCAAGATGGCTGAATCTGAATTAGTATTACGAATGATTAGATAGTTGTGTATGAAGGTGAATTCACATTACACCATGCCGAAACCGGGCCCAGCCCAGTACGGCGTAATGTGAATCCACCTTTATGCATTACCGCTGGTTTATAAAGAATTATACTTTTTGATTTTTAAATATAGGTAATTAAATTACTGTGACTTTTTTTTATTTGGCTGAATGGTCACAACCGTTGCCATTTCATAAAGTCTTTGTCAATTAAAAGTAAAATTGTCTCTTGTAATAGTTTTATTTACTAATTTATTTTGTTTCATTGATATTTTTTCGCAAATGTATTAAAAAACGTCGTTTGATACACGTGCGGAACTATCATTTTAACTCGTCCCGAGTCTTGACCCTCGCTTGCAGCTCGGGCCAAGATACTTCGGGACTCGTGTAAAATGACATACTTTCCGCACTTGTATCAAAATGTACTATTTCGTCAATAAGGTTACGAAAAACGCGTGTCAGTGTAAACTATGTTAGTTTGACAACACGTTAGCCTAGTTGGGAGTGACCCTGCCTCCGAAGCCAGCGGTCCTGGGTTCAAATTCCGGTAAGGGCAGATATTATTTGTTCCTGAGTCTTAGATGTTTTCTGTGTATTTAAGTATGTATTTCTCTATACATATAAGTACCTACCTTTATCGTTGTCTAATACCCATAGTACAAGCCTAGAGCTTAGTGTGAGATTGTCCCGTAATATTTATTTATTTGCTCCATTACGCCAAGACGCCAACCATTCATTTTATTAAAAAGAGGTTAGGACATTAATTAGGTACCAAATGAATTTTCTCTACTGCTCATAACTATTTTTATCGTAAGATAAGTCGAAAAGCTTTTTAAGATTACTTAGTAGAGATTTTTTTAAACTGTTTGGTTGGTACAAGTGCGCTATTTTTGCTCTCGTCGAATGAATCACTTGACCGGATATTAAAAAACACCGGCCAAGTCCGAGTCGGACTCTCACACACAGGGTTCCGTACCATTCTTGTACAGGGGCGCTATTTTTATGGTTCCGTAGTCAAACTAGGAACCCTTATAGTTTCGCCATGTCCGTCCGTCCGTCTGTCCGTCCGTCCGTCCGTCCGCATCCTAGTGCAGAGACTCTTAGTACTAGAAATCTGTAATTTGGCATGAATATGTATATTAGTCACGCCAACAAAGTGGCACAATAAAAAGTAAAAAAAATAATATGGTAAATATAGTATAAAAATATATATTTACTAATCTATAAATTAAATTGAAATTTAACCCTAAATACGTAGATTCAAAAAAATACCGGTAACCTATGTCGAAAATATATGCAGAGGGAGTGATGGGCATTTGGACGGGCGGGTGGTTTGGGCATGCCCAATGCTCCCTATTATGTTCAGTGTAGGATATTTTTTTAACTATTGGTTTATTTTTAATCACAGAAAGATGCCGTTTAAATTCAAAAAGAAGGGCTTGCGACGGGAAATACCAAAGACATGCAATAAAACCAAACGTGGTAGTTCTAAATACACATTTGATAGTCCTTTATGGGTTATACCCAATCTCAGATAAGTTAAGATACTGTTTAAGATGTTTCTTATTTGTTAATTTTTATTTTTGGTTTCTTTTATTGATATAGTTTAATAATAGTCTATTTGTTAACTAATTTTTGAATTCCATTAAGAATAAAAAGTGATTTATAGGCCGTGCCCAAGCCTCCCTACCATAGGGAGCATTGGGCACTTTTGACTTAGTTTATAAAATATCTCATAATGTTGAGGTTGAGACTGATTGTAATTTTAAAGAAAGCTCTTTAATTATATCTAGCCAAATGTGTGGTGCAATAAGAATTGGCAATAAAAGTTGATTATCTATAAAATCTGATTTTTTATGCAATGAATAGTGAAAAAGTGCCCATCCATCCCCTAACTCCCTTACCTACCCCCATGTAACGTGGGGATGTATTTTTTTTCTCGTCTACCCTATAGTGTAGGGTGTCGTTGGATAGGTCTGTCAAAAATATTACGGTCTCTTCTTGAATGAAAAATCGTAAATGAAAGAGCATACGTGTATAACGAATTTTAAAAGAAAACTATCACGACTAAGTAGACATCATTAGATCTTGAGATACAGGCGATTAAAGTATATACCTACTAAAATCATCTAAGACGGCACACCAATTGACTTTAAATAGAAAATTTGTTATTACTTGTTGATTTTTATGTTTGTAGTAGGTACTTTACGGCTTCGGAACCCTACACTGAGCATGGTCCGACATGCTCTTGCCCAGTTTATTCAAATTTGTTTATACAGTTGGGTTAGAATAGTGCCACTCCATGTCTTCCCGTGGATGTCGTACGAGGGGCGGCTGAAAAGTTCTAAGCCTAAGGTATTTTGAGGTTGCATATGCGTTAGCGATACTGGCCACTAAAAAGACCATTTAAAAAGTTAATAAATAAAAGAAAAAAATGACGTCTTTTGTTTATTACATCTCGACATATCCGACGCTAAAGGTCATCATGTGTGAATTATCAACGCATATCACGAAAATTGAACACCGTGCAGTCATTAAGTTCCTCACGAAAAGTGCCAAATCGCCGAAAAGAATTTTTGAAGAAATGTCTAGTATTTACGGTGAATCTGGCCCTTCACATGCCACTGTTAAAAAATGGAGTCTACTTTTTAAACTTGGACGGGAGTCGATCGAAGACGATCCTCGCTCAGGAAGGCCAATATCGGTTGTGACTGAAGAAAATACTGAAAAAGTCAAAAAGTTAGTATTAGAGGATCGGAGAATTAAGGTTTGGCAAATAGCTGAAGCCTTAGGTATTAGTAAGGAAAGAGTTGGAGAGATTTTGCATCAACATTTGCATATGACAAAAGTAAGTGCTCGTTGGGTGCCGAAAATGCTCACAGCTTTCGATAGAGAACGTCGTGTTCAAACTTCTCAGGCATTTTTAGAATTATGTGAAGAAGGTTTAGATGAAGTTTGTTCCCGCATAGTAACTGTTGATGAAACATGGATCAGACAGTATGATCCAGAGTCGAAGTCTGAATCTATGCAGTGGATCGAAAAGGGTGAAAGGCCGCCAAAGAAATTCAAGGTTCAAAGATCGGCGTCTAAGCTAATGGCCACCGTGTTCTGGGATTGCAATGGCGTTCTTTTAATAGACTATTTGGCGAAAGGCTCTACAATAAATGCAGTTTATTATGCTGAGCTATTAAGAAAAGTGCGACAAACCATAGTCGAGAAACGCAGGGGCAAACTGAGCAAAGGCATTTTGTTTTTGCAAGACAACGCCCCCGTTCACACCGCTCGTGTTGCCAAGCTTGCTCTGAAGGAAACTGGCTTCGAGGAAATTGATCATCCACCTTACAGTCCAGATCTGGCCCCTAGTGATTATTTTCTATTCAGCAATTTGGAGAAAGATTTGAGGGGAAACCGATTTGGCAGTGATGAAGAGATGAAGGCGGCTGTACAGGAACATTTCGACGGCCAAAATAAAACTTACTTTTTTAACGGTCTAAAAGCATTATTTAAAAAATGTAATAAATGCATTGAATTAGAGGGAGATTATATTGAAAAATAAAAATAGTAAAAAAAATCTGAACATTTTTTTTCTACCTTAGGCTTAGAACTTTTCAGCCGCCCCTCGTAAGAGGCGACTAAGGGAATAAAGGCTTGTAGTACTGTTAGGCGATGGGCTCGCAACCTGTCACTAATACACTAAGTAAACATCTTCGCATGTTTGCGCATAATGTGATTAGAGAATTATCAACAAGTCTTTTCGAGTCGTTGGTATTTATGTAGCCCTGCAGGGAATGAAGGGGTGATGTTACGTATGTATGTTTATACAGCGTAAATAGAAAAACACACTCTGTCAAAATTCAACTGTCTAGGTACCTATTGCGGTTTATGAGGTACATTACATCCACACAGGATTGGAAGGAATCATAATTGAAAAAAAAAACATATTGAATGCCTAAGTCTTTGGCGCTGGGTGTATCTTTTCCACTCAGGGCTTCTATTGTAATGGGTTAAACAGTTTTGCTTTCTCTATTTTATCGTATTGTTTTAACTCGGCCGCCTTACAGTCAAGTAAATACCTAAAAGCTAAAATCGTGTAGCTGCCGGGTTGGAATAGTGCCACTAGGTACTCCATGTCTTCCCGTGGATGTTGTAGGAGGTGACTAAGGGAATAAGGGCTTGTAGTACTGTTAGGCGATGGGCTTGCAACCTGTCACTAATACACTAGTAAACTTCTTTGCCTGATTGTGCAAAATGTGGTTACGGAATTATCGTCAAGTTTAGAGTTCTTGGGATTCTTTAGCTCTGCCTGCCTCAGTCTGGGCATGTAGGCGTGACGTTATGTATGTATGTAAATAAGAGATATCGTAACCTTGACCATACGCATGTACAAATACATCAAATTCAAATTTGGCATGGGTGTATAATTTGCTCGTCCGCATCTATTTGAATATAAATAAGTTTTATGGTAATTGTCAATTGGAAATGGGGGCTAAAAGGGAGGTTTAAAAATGAAAGTAAAACTATTATAGCAAATGGGATAAAAAGGAAAAATCATCTAGTTTCGCATGACCAAAAAGTTACAAAAGTTACTAGTTCCTTTAACTGTGAAGTCCGAAAAATATGAAATATTGCAGAGAGTAGACATTTATCTATATTTTATAGAAAAAGTATATTGAAGTTACAAAAATCAACAGACTGTGATGAATGTGATGATATTAACAAAGCTAGTTTTGGCTACTTGACGACAGATGGCGCAAGCTGTACTCATTTCAGATATGAAATAAAATAAACTCAAAATTGCCTGAATTTTTATGAAGCATACCGTATGAATTATGGACTTAAGAACGTACGGAACCATCGAAAACTGATTATTATCAGCTCATCAAACGGCGAGTCAGATGAGTTCAAACCAAGTCCAAACTCGACTCGTTGAGGAGTTCCTATAACTACCCTCTATATTTTTGTATTATAATTTATAATCGGAATTGCATAAGAACTTAGTCATAAATTAAAAAGTAATGAAATTAAAAAAAAAATGGAATTGTTACTTATTATTTACATTGAACTGATTGAACGGACGCAAGGACAGCGGAGGGTTAGCATCTAGGTAATATGGTCCCGCTGACACCAATTGGGTACGGAACTCCAAAAACATTAAACTGGATTGAGTTTTCTGAGGTTCGCCTGCATCAGATAAAATTGGACAATTCAGGTTTTATTCCGGTACTGTAACAGTCAAAATTGTTTCTTACGCGACATATAAGTACCTACTGTTTTTAGGGTTCCGTAGTCAAACTAGGAAACCTTAAAGTTTCGCCATGTCCGTCCGTCCAAGCTTTAAAGCGCTAATTTTCGTTAGACTCAAGTGCCCCCCCCTTACAGCCACAACTACAAATATTAAAAATGTGAAAAAAAACCTAAATGAAAGAGCATATAACGAATTTTAAAGGAAAACTATCACGACTAAGTAGACATCATTGGTTCTTGAGATTAAAATGTTTATACTTACCAACGAAAATCATCTAAGACGGCAGCAATTGACTTTAAATAGAAAATTAGTTTATTACTTGTTGATTTTATGTTTGTACTTAGTACTTAACGGCTTCGGAACCCTTCACTGAGCATGGTCCGACATGCTCTGGCCCGGTTTTTTATCTTATGTTGTATCTTTGTCAACTTTGGTTGTCTCAAATGCACTTCTGTTGAATTTCACGACTTCCCAGAATCATACAGCGCAGATTTATTGTAATAATAATAATAATCACAGAACAATCTCACACAAATTGACCTAGTCCCAAACTAAGCTCTAGGCTTGTACTATGGGTACTAGACAACGATAAACATACTTATATAGAGAAATAAATACTTAAATACATAGAAAACATCCAAGACTCAGGAACAAATACTCGTGCTCATCACACAAATATCTGCCCTTACCGGGATTTGAACCCAGGACCCCTAGCTTCGAAGGCAGGGTCACTCCCAACTAGGCTAGCGTGTCGTCAATTGTCCCATATAGTTGTTTTTTTTTAAAGCAATTTGCAAAATTATAAAGTTTCATGCCCCGTCCTGTTGATAACAAGATCCAGGGGGGTTAATATCATTATCACGGTTCCGTACCCAAAGGGTTAAAACCGTTAAGTACTACAAACATAAAAAAAAAACATCAAGTAATCACTAATTTTCTATTTAAAGTCAATTGGTGCCGTCGTAGATGATTTTAGTAGGTATAAACACTTTAATCGCGTGTATCTCAAGAACCAATGATGTCTTCGTAGAAAATTAGATATTATTTGTTGATTTTTATGTTATAGTAGGTACTTAACGGCTTCGGAACCCTACACTGAGCATGTTCCGACATGTTCTTGCCCGGTTTTAACGCATAACGTGCACAAAGGATTTAAAAAAACGTAGCAACGCATCTTTTACATCACGTTTTAGAAAAATAGTTACATGGCGTTCTTATGGACGCAACCACACTGGTTAACGTAAACGTCGCAACTATCACGTAAATTAGATCCGATGTAGACGCTGTCGTAAAAAACGTGACGCATAAGTCGTGTCACTTCGTTTGCTGTGCGTTAGCGTATATTGGTCACCGGTGCGGTCCGTCCTTTACTCGGTGTGCACGGTATGCGTTAAAAATGTGACGTATAAGTCGTGTCACTTCGTTTGCTGTGCGTCAGCGTATATTGGTCACCGGTGCGGTCGGTCCTTTACTCGGTGTGCACGGTATGCGTTAAAAATGTGACGCATAAGTCGTGTCGATTAGTTTCCTGTGCGTCAGCGTATATTGGTCACCAGTGCGGTCGGTCCTTTACTCGGTGTGCACGGTATGCGTTAAAAATGTGACGCATAAGTCGTGTCGATTAGTTTCCTGTGCGTCAGCGTATATTGGTCACCGGTGCGGTCGGTCCTTTACTCGGTGTGCACGGTATGCGTTAAAAATGTGACGCATAAGTCGTGTCGATTAGTTTCCTGTGCGTCAGCGTATATTGGTCACCAGTGCGGTCGGTCCTTTACTCGGTGTGCACGGTATGCGTTAAAAATGTGACGCATAAGTCGTGTCGATTAGTTTCCTGTGCGTCAGCGTATATTGGTCACCAGTGCGGTCAGTCATTTACTCGGTGTACACGATATGCTTTAAAAACCTGACGCAGAAGTCACGACACGTGCGTATAAAGTGCATCAACTTTTTGAGAACTGGTGTGGACGTTATAAATATAAAAATAAATATCGGGGGACCACCTCACACAAAGTGACCTAGTGCCAAACTAAGGACCATCCCGGTCGTACTCGGGACCGCTTGCTGCATTTATAGTCACTTAACTAGGCTAACTGTATCGTCAAATGTCGTATGCGTCAAAACGACGCATACTGCGTGTACGGCACGTCAGCGTATTCTGAGCACCAATGTAGCCGATTCTTAACACATATCGTCACTACTTTGAAAAAAAATATCTCATTTTTCGTGATGTACGACTTTAAACTTATTTCGCTTCACGTTTAAGTTTAAAGTCGTACATCACGAAATATGAGATACGAGGTTTATTCAAAGTTGTGACGATATGCCTTTCGAAATGAACGTGCTAACAAGAATCCGCACAACGCTCGGCTAAACCCGCAGTCACGACGCGGCGGAGTGCTAAACACAATATTTGATCGCGCAGGCCTTCGCCGGGTCACTGCGGGCCGTACATACGGCTACTTAACAATAAACAGTACTCTCGAAAGTTCAAGATTATTTATATCCCTAGGTATATCAAGGGACAATCTCACACGAATTGACCTAGGGCGGAATCGCATCTATCAGCACCGATCCGCATTTTGACTATAGAAACATACTTTGTATGAAGATGTGTAAGCATCTATTCTCCTTTCGCATGCGTACGCATCTTCATAAATGTCAAACATTATAGACAAAATGCGAATCAGTGCTGATAGATGAGATTCCACCCTTAGTCCTTAACTTAGCCCTATGCTTGTGCTATGCGTACAGTCGGGCTTTCGTACCTTTTCGCTTTAACGCCTTTGACACATAGTTGAAGTGACAAAGCACAAGCCGACCGTACTATGTATATAGCCGATTTTGTTGAAACTTGGTATGGTACCTATCGCGGTTCTTGAGATACAGCCTGGTGACAGACAGACGGACGGACAGACGGGCGTCTATCAGTGAAGTCTTAGTAATGGTCCCGTATTTAACCTTTAGGTACGGAACCCTATAAAAGAATAATAAAGGGCTTACACCAGCTTCCCGCCGAGTGAGCGTGCTCCTACGACTACGACTTCGTTAATCTATCGACTGTTCGACACAGAGAGAGCCGTGTTTAACCTCTTGAGTTGAGACCCACCATACTACAATCCGGTAGATTTTTGTTAGTAGGAATTTGAATCTACCAACAAGGAAATAAAGTTCAATTACATTTGCACTTAAATGCCATTTTCAATTTTGAAACAAATAAAAATGAACTTTATACTCCTTGAAATAAGATTTAAATTGAATTGCCTGGATTATGTACTTTTTATAGGACACCGGGTCTTACTAGGTTAATAGAATACCACCTCTGAAAACCTTAGTAGAGTAGGAATTTAAAATGTTGTGAAAAAGTATTTGACAGACCTTATTCATTCATTCATAGGATCACGCCTTCATTCCCAGAGTGGGGTAGGCAGAGCTACAGAAATACCAAAAACTCTAAAAAGACTTCTTGATAATTCTGTAACCACATTATGCACGAACAGGCTAAGGTGTTTTACCAGTGTATTAATGACAGGATGTAAGCCTATCGCCTAATAGTAAGTACTAGAAGCCCTTCCACACTTCGAAGCCTTTAGTGGTGGTAGGACCTTGTGCAGGCTCAGTGCCCGTGTGGTTTCCGGGTTAGAATAGTGCCACCCATGTCTTCCCGTGGATGTCGTAAGAGGCGACTAAGGGAATAAGGGCTTGTAGTACTGTTAAGCGATGGGCTTGCAACCTGTCACTAATACACTGGTACATAAACATCTTGTTTAGACTGACTGTGCATGTGTGACTTCGGATTAAAATTTGACACATTTTGTATGGGCAAATAGCCAGCCATATCTAACCGCGGTTTGAATATAGGGTTCGGCCGTTAGAGTTGTTGGTAATTCTGTAGCTCTGCCTACCCCTCTATGGGAATGAAGGCGTGAATACTAAAACATGTCAAACGCAGTATCGTTTTAGCCTAGTACAATAGACTAGTCTTACAGTAATAACGGTAGTTTCAGACATGCGGGCCATATCAGCTGTAGTAAAATGACTGATCTACTTTTCTAGTTGTTTGTTAAAAGGTATACCTATTACAAGTGTAGATTCACGACCTGACCCCTATTTTGTACAATTTACAAGCATAACAATGACAGGCGACAGGCGACCATTCAGTGTAAGTCAATGAAAACATTGATAACATTATGTATAAACAGGAACCTCCCTACTAATAAACAGACATGGAAGTTTTGATTTATTCCACTTACGTCAGCCGTTTTGATTTACTGACCTATGTAGAATTTCATAAATTTTGATGTATGAAAATAAAAATCTGTCCTAAATCGCAGCTGACATAAGTGGAATAAATCGAACTTTTTGTGGCATGAATAAATTTTTTTTAGGGATTTCCGAACGATATTAATTTATCGATAAATTGTACTTTCTTATGACAGTTATCACTATGAGATAACGTAGGTATAATTATGAACATGAAACTTACTATTATGATTCACAATATCATACAATTTACCTAAATAGGCCTTTGTTGCAAGGCACTCTTTGTTTAGTTTACTTTGTATTAAAATAGATTGAATAGCGTTAAAATAAGTTTTTGTGTACGAAACACAACAACGATAAAAATTGATTTTCTTAAAATTGATGTTTTTTTTAAGTAATAAATAGTACGGCCATAAATTATTTTAATTAAATATTAGTTAGGTATAACATCGATGGGCAGTGATCATCATTGTAATTAATTTATATTTTATCTGGTGAATACCTATCTACTATGAAATGTCACTTTTAAAATAAGAAGTTGACACAGTTATCGATATATTTAATATCGGAAGGAAATCCCTAGTTAATTGACGTTTTTGCCACAAAAACTTCTATGTTTACTAATAAACGTTGAATAAGCATAATACATACATAAAATCACGCCTTCATTCCCAGAGTGGGGTAGGCAGAGCTACAGAAATACCAACAACCCCAAAAACACTTATGAATTCTGTAACCACATTTTGCACAATCAGGCCAAGAAGTATACTAGCGTATTAGTGACAGGTTGCAAGCCCATCGCCTAACAGTACTACAAGCCTTTATTTCCTTAATACTTAATAATAAATAATAATAAAAAATAAAAGTAATCGTCAAATTTGACGACACGCTAGCCTAGTTGGGAGTGACCCTGCCTTCGAAGCTAGGGGTCCTGGGTTCAAATCCCGGTAAGGGCAGATATTTGTGTGATGAGCACGAGTATTTGTTCCTGAGTCTTGGATGTTTTCTATGTATTTAAGTATATATTTCTCTATATAAGTAAGTTTATCGTTGTCTAGTACCCATAGCACAAGCCTAGAGCTTAGTTTGGGACTTGGTCAATTTGTGTGACATTGTCCCGTGATATTATTATTATTATTATTATAATGATTATACTTACTACTCAATTCTGACACCTGTCATCGGAGTTTTTTTCACGTATTTCGCCGTTGTCGAGTTTTAGACAATCACCATGAGATTGTAAAAGAAATGAGTCCTTGGGTAGGTATCACACGCGACGATAATTGTTCGGTTAAAGAGTATTTACTCTGGTGGGCTAGGGGAGCACATGGGGTTAGCTCTACGCGCTTCTGTCAATTCTACCTGTGCATTCACTCTAACCGATTTCTAGCAAAAGACTCCCATTTGGAGTGCTCGATGCACCTCATCATGTGCCTTATCAATACATCCTTTTACCGCAAGAGCTGTCCGCCTTCACCCCTCGAATCTCTGTTCACCTGGTACCTAAAATTCTCTGCAGACTCTAAAAGTTCTAGAGCCCCCTGACCAAGACGGTAGTACACTGTTTTACAAAAACTCATTTCATAGAAAGCTAATTTCTGCTGTAATCTTACTGTTTCAGATTATTTTGGTGGTCAGAGATCTAACCCAACCTACGTAGCTCATACTTAAGATAACCTGAAAACATTAAGGTTTCAACAGAAATTAGCTTTTCATGAAATGAAAATTCTGCGGAGTGATACATTCTATGAAATGAGTTTCCGTAAAACAAGGGGACGCCCCAAGGCGGACTAGCAAAGGCTCATCCTGCACACCGACAGCTGGTATTTTGGTGTTGCTTACGCTGATTTAAGCCACTAGTCTAACTGCGTTGGCAAAAATCTCTTTTCTTCCTCAGGCCTAATAAATCCTCGAGCTGTTTGCCTGTCACGGCAATGATGTCATCCCCATTAATCATGGCGTGTGCTTAACATGGCGTCACCCGCATTGATTCTCGATTAGGGCGAGCAAACACGGGGCAAACGCCAAGTCAATATCTACCTGTTTATACAAAGGAACATTTTAAATTTCCAATGCAATTACTTCAGATGGACACACAAATACACAGACAGAAAATACACAGTTAGATACACAAATTACCAGTGATCGGCGCGGACGGTAAAAACTTTAACAAAGCTGGTAAAGTTGACATAAAGGAGAATTTACAACCAAGAAAAATAAGATTATTATTGGAAGATTAGTGTTAAATTTGACTCTATATACGAATCTTGGATTTGGTATAACGAAATTAATATTTTCATGGCTGTACCGTTATCACACTCACTGCAAATTACACTCACCAGGGCTGGAATTCTACAAGGTAATAACGATATCGTTTTTGACCTGTTTCCGTATTGTCAACGTGACTGTGACATAAACGATTCCTAAACGTGTCAAACACGATATCGTTTTAACGCACCTGAATAGAGGCCCTGGGCTGGGATTCTACACGGTATTAACGATATCTTCTTTGACGTGTTTCCGTATTGTCAACGTTTTGATAACTCTTATGTCATTTGCAGTAATGACGACTGTGACATAAACGATTCTAAAACACATCAAACGCAATATCGTTATAACGCAGTAAAATAGAGGCCCAGGGCCTATTGTTCATGTCACAGTCGTCATTATTGTAATGGACGATATCGTTATTACCCTGTAGAATCCCAGCCCTGTCAACACGATAAACAACTGACGAACTTTGTATATTTTTTATTTCCTTTGTGCGTTATTGTGTTTTTTTTTTACTTATAACATACACCCGTTTTCTTTGTAAGGGGTTCAAAATACAGACATAAAGGTAACTTGAATCAAGCTGTAAGTAAATATTTTTAAGTCATATCATCTGTTTTCTATGTATTTAATATGTATGTTTATCGTTGTTTAGTAGATACCCATAGTATAAGTTCAAACATAGAGCTTACATAGTTTGGGACTAGGTCAATTTGTGTCACTGTCTGTTATTTAAATCAAATCAAAATTTATTCACTTGAGATGCGGTTACAATGGTTGATAAAAATATATAAATTTGGTCAGCGCTCTCGCCGGCGACACCAACATGCAAATGTGATTGTGCATTAAAACTTAAATTATACACCCTTAATTTTAATAAGTCGGTTCAATTTCAAATTTACACACTCTAATATTTTTTATCATCATTGCCATTTATTTTTTCTTAAAGATAAAAATTCCGTAACAGAGTAAAATCTCTTTTCTAGTAACCATTTACATAGCGTACTATTATATGACAAATTTATTATGTCTTTCGGAATGTTATTAAAAATGTTTACAGCCATGCAATAACAATTTCTTCTCCGTAATATTAATACTGTTTTCAATAGTCATCTTTGCCTGATTGTGCAAAATGTGGTTACAGAATTACCAACAACTCTTTTTGTAGTTGTTCATATTTCTGTAGCTCTGCCTACCCCTCTCTTACTCGTATGGATAGGTACCTTAATGATAGTAATCTAGAATCGATAATCAGTTGTAAATACTTAAAACGGCAGGAATTTCCCAATCGACCAATTTAATTTAAAGATAGCTAATCAGTTACCGTGCATGGACACAAATAGCGTGCTCTGAAATAGATTAATAACAAAGAAACAAGACTCATTGGTATTTCAGGGCATTTTGCAGTAATAAAGGGGCTGGTTGACGGTTTGTCGTGTCCTGTGTGATCTTCACCTTCACCTTGCCGCAATAAAATAAAATTACTTAAAAACTAAAAACCGTCTTTAAAAGCAAGAAATACTCGTAACTTCTTTTAAAATGGAAGGTTACTGATTTCGGCTTTTGGTTAAAAATGTAGCGGGACGCCGAGTTCAGTTGGACTGACCCACAATTAAAAAAAAGTTTCTTTCTTTTTGAACACGGTTTTTAGTTTTTAAAAACATTTATTTTATTTCATACTTTTTACCCTAGACCTTTTACACATTTTGTATGTAAAAAGGTCAAATTTTAACAAGACGTCACATTTTAACGAGACGTTTTGTATATAGGAACCCAGGATTACTAATCATAATGATACTGCTATGTCGTCCACGTATATGTATTCTATAATATGTGAGGAGTTCCCTCGATTTCTCCAAGATCCCATCATCAGATCTTGACGTGCTGGAAATGGGACCAACTACAAAGTATACACAATAAATAAATCGGTCCAATGGTCTTTGTGTAATGTTCTGGTTTTGGGTTCGGAAAAAAACAATTTTAAGACAGGCCATTTTCATACAAAATAAAAATATTCGTAGCCTATTTCATTCACCTAATTAGTATGAATACTAATTAGGTAAGTAATAAATATTACATTTCATCGCAGTAGTTGCTGCTTGCGAAGCTAGAGGTCCCGGGCTCGATTCCAGGTCAGGAAAATTATTTGTGTCATGAGCGCGAGTATTTGTTTCTGAGTCTTAGGGTATTTTCTATTTATTCATTTCTCTAAGAAGTTTACTAGTGTAATAGTGACAGGTTGCAAGCCCATCGCCCAACGGTACTACAAGCCTATATTCCCTTAGTCGCAAATCTTAATCTTAGCCTGATTGTGCAAAATGTGGTTACAGAATTATCAACAAGTTTAAAGTTGATGGTAGCTCTGCCCACCCCACTCTGGGAATGAAGGCGTGACGTTATGTATGTATGTCATTTCTCTATAATATATAATCCCGTGTGGTTGCTGGGTTAGAATAGTGCTACTCCATATCTTCCCGTGGATGTCGTAAGAGGTGACTAAGGGAATAAAGGCTTGTAGTACTGATAGGCGATGGGCTTGCAATCTGTCACTAAAAAATACACTGGTAAACATCTTACCCCCTTACTTATGAACGTGGAATAAGCTTGGAATAGTTTATGCCATGCTTTGTCCTTATCTGTAATTGTGACATTTGCATCTGACAGAAAGTGACAAAGCATGGCATAAACTATTCCAAGCTTATTTCACGTTCATAAGTAAGGGGGTTAGAATGATTTTGCAAAATGTGTTTACAGAATTAGCTCTGCCTACCCCACTCTGGTAATGAAGGTGTGATGGTATGTATGCATTTACTATATAAATATAGGTACGTTTATCGTTGCCTGGTAACTATAGTACTTACAAGCCTAGAGCTTAGTTTCGGGCTGGGTCAATTTTTGTGTGATGGTGCCCTGATATTTATTTATTTATCTGTTGCAATATAGTATTATTTCTGGCGTGCAATACAGGTGGTTCCCTTCCAGTATGCAAGGACAGGGACATGCTCTCATAACCGAATTACCGAAATAAACTCGACACCTTGCCAATAACTACAAATTGTCTAATTCCAGTTTGTGATTTCTCAATTTATGAAGCTTTTGGGACTTAGGAATTTTACATACAAAATTAAAATTTGAAGCGACTAAGGGAATGAGGGCTTCTAGTACTGTTAGGCGATGGGCTTGCAACCTGTCACTATTTCACTGGTAAACATCTTAACCTTTTTGTGCAAAATGTGGTTGCAGAATTGCCAACAACTCTTGTTGTAGTTGTTGGTATTTCTGCAGCTCTGCCTACCCCACTCTGGGAATGAAGGCGTGATAATATGTATGTATGTGTAATTAAAATTTTGTAACCACTGGTTGTTACAAAATCGAGGTGCCGTAATACGTGCCATAAAGGATGTTGCACAATTTTCCTCCCTGCGTTAAAGGGCTCGTTATTAGAAACGGAAGCTGACTAACTTTTTAACAGATTTCATAAAGATTGTTCTATGTTCGACTGCATATCGCTGGACAACCTCACACAAATTGACCTAGCCCCAAACTAAGCTCTAGGCTTGTACTATGGGTACTTAACAACGATAAACATACTTGTATAGAGATACGAGTATATACTTAAATACATAGAAAACATCCGAGACTCGGGAGCAAATACTCGTGCTCATCACACACATATCTGCCCTTACCGGGACTTGAACTCGGGACCACTAGCTTCGTAGGCAAGGGTACTACCAACTAGGCCAACGTGTCGTCAAACATATGTTTTTTAAGGTACGAAGGTGATCCCACATATAATGGCATATTATGATCTATGTAAGTTATAAAATAAATATTGAATGTTTTAAAAAAACATACACTTAAATTATTTTCAATTTGAAAATAGGTTAATTTTTAGTTCTTGGAGGCGGTTGTTGATTTTAAAAACATTTAATTGTTGGAATAAGAGGCCGATAGTTAATTAATTAGTTAATTAGTTAATTACCATGACGATTTTGTTCGCTTAGGTTACAAGCTTCCTAGGCTTAGAGCAATTATATTTTAGTGGTGGTAGGACCCTGTGCAGGGTCCGTCCGAATCGCTACCACCGTCTTATACATTAACCAAAACCACCCGCCAAGCAATAGTATTCGCATTGTTGTGTTCCGGTGTGGGGATAAGACAACCGGTGAAATTACTAGCATACAGGCATTCCATCTTAGTCCTCAGGGTTGGCAACGCATTTGAGGTCTTTGGATTATAGTCTTGAGAATTCAAATGTCTATGGGTCTCAGATTCCACTTACCATCAGGTGGCCTGAGTACTCGTGTGCCTTCTCCTTAACATAAAAATAATAATAATAAAAAAAAAATTACCACCTCTCCACGTATATTTATGTAAATTATAACCCTGCGAAAATATACCGATATACCGATAAAAACTAAAACATCACTTTTCCTTAGGCGAAAAACTTTTGCGATTCAGTTACTATGTGCAGAGACAATACTGTTTATAATATCAATATCAAACCCATTATCTCAAGAGTTGTGATAAGGGACCGACACACTATCACTGAGTTCTTTAATATTAAAGCGTTTGCATTTAATATCCGCTTCAAGTATTTATTAAATTAATCTTTATGTCACTTTTGGGATATTATAATAAAGGGGAGTTGTTCTGTTCCTATATTTACCATATTCCAGATATTTATTTGATAGTGCCGACGGAGCTCCGCTTCTGCGGAGCTCCTATTTCTGGACGGTTTGGCTCATCAGGCCTGCATCGCCCTATTTCGACCTAATAAAAATGGGAAAAAACTGCGATTGAGTGAAATTCGAACAGGAATGAGCTTCTCAGTTAAACGTATTAGACAAGACACTATCGAACATTTGGTTTCATACATTTCTTCACGGATTTGACTTGTACGGCCTGACAGACTTGGGACTCTAGGTAATCTGTTAGTCTCTGGGTACCTTTAGAATACTAAAAAAAAGGCAGTCAAGTGCGAGTCGGAATCGTCGGAAGCAATGTAAAATTATGTATATTGAGGGACGAACTTGACTTTGCCGTTGAAAAACTGTTGTCACCATACATCGACATGGGTCGCGACTAGTTTACCAACTGCATAAAAGTTTGCAATCGCAAAATGTTTTTTTTGTGATGTAACTAAAAATTAACGATTTTTGCAATTTTTCCTTTATGTGTGTGCTATAAGACGTTGCTTCATACCAAATTTCAAGATTCTGAGTTCACGGGAAGTACCCTGTGGGTTTTGATTCCCTTGCGAGTGTCGAAAATTTGCGGAAATTTGCGGTATAAACGGCTGTATCTTTTGATTGCGTTGGTTTATCAGTATTTTTCACAGCTCCAAGGAACAGTAGACCTGCCATAAAGATTTCTGAATTCTGATATAAATTCCAGCTTGATACCTCCAAAAGTACAAGTTCAAAAAGTTTCCGTTTTTTCCTTTCGAGGTACGGAACCCTAAAAAAGTGTAAGTACCCATGTCAAATACTTTATTGTACGAATAGGAAAATTACTAGCATAGAGGCATTCCATATTAGTCCTGGTTGGCAACGCATTTGGGGTCTTAGGATCATAGTCTTGAGAATTCAAATGTCTATGGGTCTCAGATTCCACTTAACATCAGGTGGCCTGAGTGTTCGTGTGCCTTCTCCTTATCATAAAAAAGGTAAATAATAAACGACTAAATAATTAGAAACACAAAAGCTATTAAGGCGAACATAATCCCGCCCGCATTACCTTTGAGCGAGTTAATCCAAGTTAAACGGTTTAACTTGGAGTGGCATGTGTACCTATAAAATGATGCAAAAGAAGAAATGTTTAAAAGTTTTCAATTTAAATAACCTAAGTTGTTTTAATTTCAATAAATTCAATTTAATTCTGGTAAATATTTGATAATTTTGCCATGCGTTGAAGTATGAAGGACGTTTTCCAAAAAAAGTGCACATCGTTAAAGACAAAAGTTAAGAAAATTTAACTTTTCCATTTCGTCACGAAAATTAACGTATATAAATGTATGGCTAATTTTCGTGACGAAATGGAAAAAGTAAAATTTTCTTAACTTTTGTCCTTAACGATGTACACTTTTTTTGGAAAACGCCCTGAAACAGTTCTAATAAAAATTAAATGTTTAAAACAGCAATGTTAGGCCTCCAAACAAGTTAATAATATTATTTTTCCTTATTAATTGACGCTGTCCTTGTGGTTGCTATATTAAATAGTGCCACTCCATGTCTTCCTGTGGATGTTTGTAAGACTAAGGGAATAAAGGCTTGTGTTTGGCGATGGGCTTGCAACCTGTCACTAATAGACTGGTAAACATCTTAGCCTGATTGTGCCAAATGTGGTTACAGAATTATCTATAATTTTATAATTCAGAACATGCATGAAAATCAGAATTGAGTTTCATTGATAATGAAGCATACCGGGTGTTGCCTGTAATAGGAGCAATAAATTGAGGGATCGCTTCTACTCTAGAAACGTAACAACATTTTGTTCTACAACTTTAATAAAATATGTAATTTATTATTTGGGATATTTTCGAACAAACTAAATAGTATTTCCAATGTACTCCATCCAATAGTCTAGTTGACATCTACTGTTAGCCTAGCAACTTCGTAGTTTTTCGCAATACGTTGCTTGCTTAGAAAATCTAAATTCATTAATATTTAGGTAGTTAACAAAAAGTTATTTTCAAAAGTTGTAGAATAAATGTTGTTACGTTTGTGGTGTGGAAACAATCCCTCAATTT
Source organism: Acleris holmiana (assembly GCA_949316455.1). NCBI lineage: Eukaryota > Metazoa > Arthropoda > Insecta > Lepidoptera > Tortricidae > Acleris > Acleris holmiana. The sequence continues at coordinate 2,690,326 of OX438773.1, read as the reverse complement.
ATTGCTCCTGTTACAGGCAACACCCGGTATAAAACGCAATACACTAACTTTTGACCCTTTTATTAAGATTTTATATAGAATCAAAACTAGTTAAAATTTCAAAACTACTTTTAAGGTTCGATTGTTTTTGTCGGCATCCTCATTTTATTGGGTCACTAGTAGAGTGACTAGATCGAAACATTACCACATCGCAAAATGACCACATCGCTTGTAGCCAACATCTCAAAATGACTGAGTCGTAAAATGACCACATCGCTTGTAGCCTACTTCTCAAAACGTCCGAGTCGCAAAATGACCACATCGCTTATAGCCCACATCTCAAAATGACTGAGCCGCAAAATGACCACTTTGCTTTTTTCATTTTATGCCTGTCTTAGCAAAGTCGACGCAGCCCCGCATGGCGGGGCTGCTATCCTTGGGAAATTTGCCCTTCGGGCATTTGAAGTAACCTAACGAACCTAACCTACCTAGTAACGCAAACGAAGTGGTCATTTTGCGACTCAGACATTTTGTGAAGTAGGCTACAAGCGATGTGGTCATTTTGCAACTCGGACGTTTTGAGAAGTAGGCTACAAGCGATGTGGTCATTTTACGACTCAGACAATTTGAGATGTGGGCTACAAGCGATGGGGTCATTTTGCGAGTCGGTAATTTTGCGACCGAGTCATTCTACTAGTGACCTATTTTATTTACGTAATATTTTAATTGAACGATATTGACTTAAACATAGTAATTTACGATACATATGCAAATTTTATAATATCCTTATATTTTAAACATGGAACAACAGCTGTGACGTCATTCCTGTCGTCGATTTTGCATAGTGTTTTTGCAGGCGGTCTGAACTATGACTTTTTAAAGCTTCATATCTTATGAAATAATTACACGACAATTATTTCGCGTATACAGATATTCCTCTCTTTCATAGCACTTTCCAGAGAACGTAAGGAAGAAAATTATGCATGTTCCCTATTGAGTTTTTCGATTTCTAACTTGTGTATCAAAAATCGTCTCTAATTAACGACATCATCTTCATAAACTGACTCTGAGAGCGGCCGTTGGATACTTTACAAAGAGAAGGATAGTTCCTAAATTACATATACATATATATATATATATATATATATATATATATATATATATATATAACATCACGCCTTTATTCCCAGTGTGGGGTAGGCAGAGCTACAGAAATACCAACAACTCTAAAAAGACTTGTTGATAATTCTGTAACCACATTTTGCACAATCAGGCTAAGAAGTTTACTAGTGTATTAGTGACAGGTTGCAAACCCATCGCCTAACAGTACTACAAGCCCTTATTCCCTTAGTCGCCTCTTACGACATCCAAGGAAAGATTTGGAGTGGCACTATTCTAACCCGGCAACCACACAGGGGATTAATAGCGGGCAACATTCAAATAAACACCCAATTACAATAAAGTTTTCATGTTTACATGTACAGAAGTGTTGTGAATTCCTTATCTTTATAACGACCCAAACATTGTATTTTACAAATTCATTTTACATTCCAACTGATCACCAAATCAAAATTCCAGTGTTTAAAATCTAAATTTCGAACTTAATACGATGATGTATACAGCATGTTATTTTATAACTCCCTGAGATGGACGGCTGCCAGACCGTATGTTTGGAAAATTAACACCTGTTAAAGATGTGCCAAATTAAGGACAACACAAACATGTCTGTTATACTCTTGAAGTTATTTTCTCACACCGATCACAACGATGCTAACATACGGTTTTCTCTCGTTCCCGGTGTTAGGTTGGACTTCCATTAGAGCTGTAAGAGGAAAAAAAACATAGGCGATGCTAGAGTAACGGTGATGCTCGTAGACCTTATAGGACACTAACCACTGATTGATTGTTTGCTATTTAGCGGTAAGACCGCCTGTTGTATACGTATGATTTAAATGTACTGTTCCGTGTTCTGTTTTTTTTTTTTTGGTGTTCAATAAAGAGTATTTGTATTGTATTGTATTGTACTGTATTAATCCCAAAACCGTTTGCACTCAAAGGCCAATCTCACCCTCGCTTTCCCGTCTCACAAATTTAAATCCTATTCCAAATCCTTTTCTGTGCAGTCTGTCAGGTTGTGGAATCGGCTACCAGCCGGCATTAGGCAATAGGCCGGTAGATTCCCTGAAAGGCAAATTAAAAAAGTTCTTCTATCTCCTAAATATTGTATCAACTATCCTGTACGTAAATGTTGATACATATAGGTATATAATTTATGTAAGTTTTATTATGTGTACCTCAATAGGTACACATAATAAAACTTACAACAAAGATATATATATCAATATATATCTTTGTATCTATTTATGTAAGTATTTGAATGTATTAGTTTTTTTATTGGTATATTGGTTAGTTTTTGTTTTTTTTTGGTGTTCTAAATAAATTAGTACACCTGTTTACTCGATGCACAACCTTTCATTTTTCTCAATCTCTCAAGGGTTAGCTGGAAGAGATCCCTTAAAGGGATAAATTCGTCTTTGTACATCTTTTTATTATTATTCATTGTATTGTTTTGGTTTTTTTTTGTACAATAAAGTGTTTACATACATAAATACATACATACTTAAAAAAAACAATTTCACCTTGTTAGCAATTCCATTTATAACTCATAACTAGTAAACACGTATGAAAAGTTTCAAACTAGTGTTGAAATATTCCATTACATTATCTAAAGAATTTGTTAGAAAAACCCGAAGATTAGGGCTAGTCTCGTATTTTATGAAACTCCAGTTGATGAATCGGTATTCGATCGATAAAAAGGCAAATAAATCTTCACGGACAAATGGTTTTAAATATGGCGGATTGCCAAGAAACGACAATTTTAGAAGTAAGTCATATTCGAGTATATTTTTAATTTGTTACTTTGTATTTGGACGTTAGAGTTCAATTCCATCAGTATTTTCCTTAAACTTTCCTCGTTTTAGTTTCATAATAAATTTGTAATGTATGGCGCCATTCATAAACACGCTTGTTTTAAATAAGAGTTGTAAGTTATTAAGATTTATTTAGTCCCTGAAATATTAAATGTAATTTATTTGTTGTAGAGATGCCTCGTTTTTGATTAACACAAGGCAAAATACATTCGTTACAATGCTTTATTATGTACGAAGGGTGGCTGAAAAGTAATCTCCTTTGTCTATATATAATTAAAAAATGTTACTGGCCACTAAGGTATCGTATTTGGATGTTTATTCCTTTTTTGAAGTTGCCGCCATTCTTTCGTTTACTATGTTTCGCTTCGAATTGGCAGCTCTGAGTTGTGAACATGTCGGAAAAAAAAGTAAAATGATTAAATTTGAGCAACGTGCGGTTATTAAATTCCTTACTAAGGAGGGTAATACTCCATCGCAAATCAGACAACGCATGTTAGCGGTGTTATGTGACTCTTGTCCTTCCGAATTCGTCGTAAAGTTTAGGTCAAAGCAATTTAAAAATGGCTGCGAGAGCCTTGAAGACGATCATCGCAGTGGAAGGCCGGTTTCCGCAGTTACTGATGAAAATGTGGCCCGTATATACCTTACACCTATACCTTTACAATACCTTATTATTAGGTGACCTTTGTGTTAGAAGTTCATCCGATTCAAATCATTCTATACATATTATTGGAATGAAGCTACACCCTGTATCACTGCTTCATTCATCTGTATTTGTGTTTCAGAGACTTGAGACCCAAATTTTTAATACTTTTTGCAATTTACTGCCCGTCCGTAAACTGTCAAGGCCCTTTATCTCGGGAACGCTTGAATATAATCAATCTGAAATTAAAACAGTATACCAAGCCTACAGTCCCTTATTTATAGGGCACTTCCCATAGACCTAGAGTCCTGAAATTTGGCAATAAGGAAGGTCCTATCAAGTACCTAAAGGAAGAAAACCGATAATCATTCATTTGTTGCTCCATCACAAAAATAAACTAGGTTTTTGAGATTGCAATCTTATTGGCAATTAGTAAACTAATCGCGACCTATGTCGATGTATGGGGACAACAGTTTTTCAACGGCAAAGTCAAGTTTGTCCCTCAATACAATTTTACATTCTTATAAGTTTGTACGGAACCCTCGGTGCGCGAGTCCGACTCGCACTTGAACGGCTTTTTAGGGTTCCGTAGTCAAAGCGCAGAGACTCTTAGTACTAGAAAGCTGTAATTTGGCATGAATATACATATTAGTCACGCCAACAAAGTGGTACAGTCAAGTTCAAAAGTATGTATACACTTTAGTACCTTGTCACTTTAATCGCTTGGATAATTTCATATGGCAGTTTAAACATGACGTTAAATAGACAAGGTACTAAAGTGTATACATACTTTTGAACTTGACTGTACAATAAAATTACCAATGATTATTTTTTGTTATAAGGAAGTATTACTTGTTTATTTTTGGGTGTCGTTGGTTAGGTCTTTCAAAAATATTGTGGGTTTGTAAAACCATTTTTCGATCAAGGGATCCGTTTATGAAATATTAAGCTTTAAAGCGCTAATTTTTGTTAGAGTCAAGTGTTTCCCCCCCCCCCCCCCACAGCCAAAGCTACAAATGCTGAAAAAAATCAAAAAATAAAAGCGCGTATAACCAATTTTACAGGAAAACTATCACGACTAAGTAGACATCATTGGTTCTTGAGATACAGGCGATTAAAGTGTTTATATCTACTAAGATCACCTAAGACGGCACCAATTGACTTTAAATAGAAAATTAGTTATTACTTGTTGATTTTTATGTTTTTAGTAAGTACTTAACGGTTTCGGAACCCTCTACTGAGCATGGTCCGCTTAATTATACATTTTAATTACACATTGATTCGTAGCTGGTCTGGTCAAATTAATATGAGAACAGGCCGAAACACAAAACGATAGGATTAAACGCGTCGGGTAAAACCAGCCATGTTATTCTCATAAGCGCATCACTTATTAACTCGACCCAGCTTTTGTTAACCGGCGCGTTTAAGTTGTCCCGTCAGAGCGTATAAAACACATCTCAGAGTGTGCATTCTCAAATAGGTAGCAAGCACGCTTCGACACTCAGATCACGCAAGCATCACTTCACCTATCACATCACGGAATTCTAGTTTAATGTCGAACGAACGGTGAGTCGATAAACTGACATTAGTTTGACATTACTGCGTCGAGTTGAATGCGTTTCCTGAATTTTATAAAGCAGGCAGCACAAGTACCGTGGTGCTTTTGTCTGAATGGTTAATAATAAATATTTCTAGTATTTAATGCAATCAATTCGTATATGAACGGATACAAAAAATAAAAATAATTAAGTAGACTTATGTATTCGTTCTTAATTTTGTTTGTTAGAGGTAGTTAAGTATATTTCAAAAATTGCCACATGACTAGTCTGTCTGTGGCATGTCACTTAGCCTACCTACCTCATTGAACTGACAGAAGCGACTTTTTTGATCAAAATCCGATCAAATTACTCTACCTAGATTTGTTTACGAAGAAGCCATCTTTTAAATTATAGAACCTATGCTCTCCATCGAGTACGCCTTTCAGTGAAGTTTCTAATAATTATAATTTGACTGAGACAGACTGAGATTATGAGTAACATTGGCAAAATTGTGTCAACCAACGAACAGTTGCAGTTTCATTATAACAGAAGAAGGGTTCTAAACTCTCCCAAATACTAGAACCCCGAACGAAGTCTTGAGTGCAACGTTAACGTGCAAAATAGCCGGATATTAGCTACCAAATTTTTTACATAATAATATCCTAGAAATGAACGTACTTACCTACCCTGTAGGTAAGTGTCAACGAAATACGCTTGGTCATGCGTGTAATGGTGGGACACTTGGCGAAGAAAATGTGGGTTTTCTTGAAAGATCCGCTGAACAATAATTCTCGTATAATTATTGCCCATATGCAGTAAACTTAGGATAAGTCGCTACTATGACATTTCCAAAGTTTATTATTATGTAAACCAACTTGAATAAAGAATATTCTGATTCTGATTCATATCTAAATTCTCTTTCTAATGATGTCCCTAGACCTACCGACTTGAAATCATTGTTACCTCTTATATTGTACCTATATCCCTGGTAAATAAGTATTTTATTTCTTTATATATTACAGTCAAACCTGTTAACTTTGAACATTAAGTGGGGTTTTAGTAAAAATACCTGTTGTTCTCAAGTAGGTTTATTAAGTTCTGAACACCATCTTTTTCTGTCCGGCTGTCACACATGCATGACCCGAACCCATCACAGCTAATACAACAACTGGGTAACTTTGAGCGGCCTGAAAATGGTTTTTGCCAAGTTGATTAATCTCATTCCCCTTTCACCTTTTCACCACTCAAAAATACCTACTTATACGGTCAATTTTATTTCAAGCATTAAATGGATGCTACCAAAGTAGTCAAAGTTACTGGGTGTGACTGTAATGACAATACCTAATAATTTTCTTATCTCAATATTGTCTTATCATTTATAAAATAGACGGTTTTTTTTTCATATTGCAGTCCGTTTGAAAGATATTAAGGAAACTGTCAGAAAATCCCAGGCTCAGAGTAGCGCCTTAAGAAATACCGAAATACCTGTATTTAATTTTATTGTATGATTGTAGGTAACAATAATACATTATACAGGTGTCAAGTACATTTTGTGAGTGCATCACTACTATCTGGTTCACTAATGTTTCACCTAAAAACGTTTCACCAAATTATTCATTTGACAAACTATTCATTTGGCAAACCCCTGTTTTTTCTGAAACTGTAAATATTTCAGGATTTTTATAAAACTAACCTAACCTAACCTATAGGGTTTTACACGATAGTCCTGAAATAAATTCTGAAGTATTTACAGTTTCAGAAAAAACAGGGGTTTGCCAAATGAATAGTTTTGAAACATTTTTTGGTGAAATGACAGGATATGCTACTATATATGGCATACAATAATTTAAAGAAGTAAATAAAAAATACTTATAAAACTTAGATACTTATAACAATCATTATTTTTTATTAGAAAATAATTAACATTATAACTGTTGTTTTCTTTACAACATAAAAAATCTTTTAGCCTTTGTATTTAGGTACAAATTAATGTCTAATAATCATTAAAAAATATAACTATTTATAGGTCAGCTCTTCTCAAAAGTCAAACTCAAAACTGTTTTTTAAAAGCCATATATGTACACAATTCTTAAATTTGTACAAATCATTCTAGGTGCCTTTGCCACAATCAAAGCAAATATAAAATATCTTGTATGTTTTGTGTCCAAATAACAAGTTACATTAACACATTTACTAGGTCCCCTTTCACAAAAGCTAACTTGTATAACAAGCAGAAGTCTCTTTAGTTTTATTTTTGTAATGAGTTTTGAATTGTGGTTAATGTTTGTGGTAAAAATTAAATGTTTGGGACTCTATAGCACATGAATGGCTGAAATTTTATACAGACCTGTGAGAAACACATCATTAGCCCTAAAAGATCTTGTGAAATTATTTTATACACATTTTTCCTTCACTGTAAAGTCCTGTACCACCATACTACAAGAATGATAAATTTATTGAATTTCTTATATTTCTAATATCAAATGTTACAGTTTTCAATAACAATACTGGTGGTTCCGGAGGGAATAATAAAGTAATTATGAGTATGCCAATTTACCTTATCAAATAAAATGAAACAGCCATGTTTTAATTACATGTTTTATTCAATACATCCAACTTTCATTTCCTTAGGTTAGAGGCTAGTTAGTTTCTTGATTATTTTGTACGACAACAATGTTATCCATAGTAGCACAGGCAAGTATAACTGACAGTTTGTACTATGCACAATGTGAACCTGAAATCATAAGATGCAAAAAATTATGACAAGATTTTGTAATGTGTTTGCAACTTACAACCTTAAAGATAAATGTTTTTGTTCATTGTTGTAACTTTATTATATTAACTACCCATTTATCTTAAAAGTTATCTGGAATCTCCTCTAAGCTGTTGCAAAAAATGAATCTCAGCAGCCAGAAAATGAACCCTTAAGACTCTAAATTCAAATTTTAATGCTTTAATTAAAGTTTCTCACGGGATATGAAGAGTTAAAGACTTGAATAATGATCGAAAACCATCTCATAGGTCTGACTTTTTAGATTTCCATGTATTAATACTATTTATTGTCTGACAGTAGAAACTACTGTTAACTCTGTTTAAACAGTATTTTTTATTAATATTATTTCTACCATCTGATCCTATTCACAGAATCACCACCAAATTCAGAATGTCTTTCCAGACATACTATCCTATTTCCCCTATATGAAGCACAGACTAATAAGAGACTATGTACCCTTAGAATAATAAGATATAGAAACCTAGTCAACGCACCAGTGTGATGCCACTCAACAAACTAGACCAAATTTGGTCTACCAGTACGACGTTATTTATGCACTTATGTGATGGTTTTGATGCGACTGTCGTCGTTCGAACTTACGAAATATAGGTACGTATCATCTATAGATTGTTGGGCAAAAACAAGGAATTTGGCATCTATTGCTTTGATAGCCTGTAGCAGTTAAACGGCTAAGGGATTTGCCCACCTGCCAAGTCGTACGTTACAATAAATTCATTAAGATTAATAAGGTATTGCTGTATTTTTTCTCTAGGTAAGATAGATAGGTACTAGGTTTCTTACAAGATTACTTGTAGATGGTAACGTGACCGACCGGCACTGAGCTTGGTCCATAGACAAGATATGCTTTTTTTAAAGGATTTTATGGCCTGGTTGCAGAGGACCTTTAAGCCATCTTTATTGAGACAAGATAGGTAACGTTCCTTATACTTGTGGAAGTTGCCGCGATTGAACAACGAAGGGCACCTATGCCCTAAATATCATTGGCATTAAATATTTAATAGGTTCAACAAATTAAAGATTTACTTAACAATTACCTTACCATTACTACGAAATAAATTCAAAAGCGGCCAAGTGCGAGTCGGACTCGCCCATGAAGGGTTCCGTACACACTTTTTATATTTGAGTTGATTGAATGAAAGGTAAATTGCGGTTTACGATTTATGACGTATTAAAAAAAACTACTTACTAGATCTTACGGAGAAAATCACTAATGAAGAAGTTTTGAGTAGGGTAAAGGAAACGAGAGATATCATTCACGCAATAGATAAAAGAAAAGGAACAATGATGGGACACATATTTAGACACGATAGCTTTATAATAAACATACTTAATAGAAGGATAGATAGAAGGAAGACGAGGCCCAGGAAGACCGAGAACCAATTATGTCAGGGAGATTCTAGAAAGAGTAGGAGCAAGCGGATACCAAGAAGTGAAAAACCTTGCACAAAAAAGAAATTAGTGGAGAGAACTACACCGACAAATCAATACGACTTGGGGGCCTTCAAAAAACGTGCTTACTCTTTTCTCAAGGGCCGGCAGCGCACTTGCAATTCCTCTGGTGTTGCAGGTGTCTATGGGTCGCGGTGATCGCTTACCATCAGGTGACCCACCTGCTCGTCTGCCCTTTTTCCATTTAAAAAAAAAAAAAAGATCCGCTCTTACATTTAATGATGATGAGATCTCGTTCAAACCAATTTTCGGTGGAAGATTGCATGGATTGCATTAATGTACATCATATATTTTTTTTAGTTTTATCATTCTATCCATAGATTTCCCATACGTATGGGTTAGATGAAAAAAAATCGAGTTTCAGTTCTAAGTACGGGGAACCCCCAAAATTTATTGTTTTTTCTATTTTTGTGTGAAAATCTTAATGCGGTTCACAGAATACATCTAGGTAAGGTAGGTACTTACCAAGTTTCAACAGTATATACTTCTTATAGTTTCGGGAAAAAGTTGCGACATACGGACGGACGTACAGACAGACATGACGAATCCATAAGGGTTCCGTTTTTTGCCATTTGGCTACGGAACCCTAAAAATAGGCGTGGCACTGTTGTATGCATCTCACGTAACGTCATTCTTTTTTACTACGGATGTCTGATTGTGTTAAATAAATATATTTTATATAATTTTTACCGTAACGTCAGGGAAACCTCTTAGTTAACCGTTTCTCAGTTTACCAAGTATATTAGGGTATATCATTCATTAGCACCAAGCATTACCCCGTTGATCGCCTATCTCTTTCTACCTTCGGCAGACTTTGACTTTTCGCCACGCAGTTTGCGACTAGCCAATTAATTTTTAGGTAGTGCAACAAGTCTAATGTCTTGCACGTAGAGACTAAAATAGCTTAAAGCCGTTCTATTAAACCTTGCCGAGGGAAACATTTAGGTAATGTTTGTGGTCTTGGAAGTCGAATTAATGCGGCGATTCACGAGGCAATTCTGTCGGTCAACTTTTAATTGATCAAGAAAAAACGATAACGAATTGCGTTCTCACGAATCGGACCGAACGGGCAGTTGCTTTAAAATGGCGTCAGAAATATACCTAAAAGAAATACTTATTTTAATTGACGGACTGAGACTTATTATGCGGAAGGAAATACTAAGAAAAAACGCAAATCTCTTTAATTTGACAACAACAATACTGTCACAACAGCTTAGATTAAAAATCGTTTTCGACTTGAACCTAAACGGATCGTTCTTTTTCACAGGGGCATTACTCTGAACTTTGAAATTAGAACTTCGGATCGCCCCGTCACTTTTTTGCGAATTATTTACGTTTTGGTAGCTCTTATTTACTTGACAGTAAAGGCGGCCGAGGTAAAAACAATACTCGATATTTTTTTACCGCGTTGAAACTTCGACTTTCTGACGTAGTGTAGGTATGCGTAGTTGTTTATAGGATATCGTCGTTGCGAATAAAAAAATCGCTATGTTATTTTAACCCACTTTACAGGAGACAAAAAAAACCGTTTATACAATAATATATACTACTTTTATTACATCTGACTTTGTTACATAACAGAGTAGTAGGATTTACATAATTTTCACGAAAAAATAAACTGTTCCTCCTTATAGTTTTTTATGGTATTAATAAACAACTAGAATTTAACTACATAGCGACTTTATTTTGGCATACTTTAAATCGCCATGTGCCTAATATACACATAGCGTAGTTTTACAACGTGGAAAGCGACATATAGCGGGTTTTGAAATGAATACAAGTTGGTAATATAAGTCAAGTTTACTATTATAAATATTGGAAATTTGAAATACATGAATCTTTATTGTTATCCGCTGAAAAAATAGTTTGTTAGTTAAACTTAATCAATAAATTAAGCAAGTGTAATAAACAAAAAGTTTAAGCCCAGTCTAGCATAGCTTAATTTATACGTTAAGATGGTCGTAGAAATGATGATAATCTTTGTGCATGTAAACCTTTAAAGATTGCAGGCTATTATATTTCGCTGTATCAATTTTTGGAGGGCTATTATATAATGGTCTTAATTGCAGTGCTTCATTATATTCACGCTGTTCAGGTCGCCTTTGTGGTAAAAGAGTGAATGTGTCAGTGTGACGCAGTTTGTATTTGACAACGCCATCTTTGTACCACAGGCTTCTTATGTCGGTTACTGTAGGGTCACCAGACCGTTTACCAGGCCTAATACTTATAAAATTGCCAGGAACTTCTTCGTAATTAAAAAAAAATGTGTGATCTAAATAATTAACAATATACGGTTGTGTTGGCCTTGCTTGTCTCATGCGTGTTATGTAGTCAGTAGGTGCATATATTGGAGGCCTAAATTGGTTTTCTAAGGTTGAATGAACACTGTCGACTTCCATCATGGTGTGACCTTTCTCCAATATCAGCTGTTCAATCTCAATACCTAAAGAAGTCGATGCATTAGACAAAGCACTACTCAAAACCTTATTTCTGTTCTGGTAACAACAGCCGTCAGATATAAGGTATACTTTTCTATAAGCGTAGCAGTGTTCTTTTAAAAAATGTATAATACAGCTTGTTATGTTACTGGCTGTCACACCGCCTTCTCCCTCATGCCATACATATAAATAAACATTTTTATCATTTTTGACATAAAAAGTGTAGTTATGTAATGCCAGTTTTTGCTTATAATATTGCTCAGACACAAGGAGCTTGGGGCAGAGGAGTACACTTTGCATGTCCATCGAAACCACTAGAACTGTAGAAGATATTTCATTCGTGACTTTTTCCTTAGCTGCTCTGGCCTCATTTTTTTTCAGTATGTGTAAATTGTAAATATCTTCGGGTATATTGCCTTCTTTGTAACCTACGCACGTATCACACTGGTCTTTCCTGGGTTTAAATATAGAAATTTTTCTCTCCTCCAACTTTTCTATAAACAATTTACGTGTCACAGCATTTAAATTATTTTCCTTACACCAAAGTGTGTACACTTTGTGCATATGGGTCTTGGAGTGAAAAGTGTCCTCAACATATGTCCTATTACTATCTGCTCTACAATAATGACTAGGCACAACGGGTACTTGTTCAAGCCACAGCTCCACAGATCTTGATTTTAGAACTCGAGGAGCTCGCACTATGCATCTATCAATTTTTCGTATCTTAAAGTTACTGGGAGAAGAATCAGTAGTATTCGTTGTTCTGATCCAATCTTGAAAGATGTCTTTCCTTAAATCGAACGTAGCCAAGAAGAACAACTTACAGACTCGGATCTTGGCTCCAGTTTGACTTGGCAAGAAGCAGTCGAAACCGTACATCTTTTTTGGGTTAGTACTTTCCTCCTTTAAATCAAGCCGACGTTTTAACGTGCTACGAATTTGTACTAATCCATTTATATAGGATTTTTTCGCGTCCCACGATGGGAGATTCCAAAAATATTGAAAAATATCACTACGAATTTCATCACTTATAGCCCCGCAAAGGAAACTCCTATCCGTTTTTTCTTCCGCTTCATGAGTACAAGGTTTTTCCGTCATAGCACGATGTTTCTTAACAACATCTGTACTAAATATTTTGGATGTAGATGGATCTCGCTGTCTTTTACTACCCTTATTAGTCTGTCCAAGAAGTCGTAAATGTTGATTTTCCCTTAGTGTTGATGGAAGTGCCGAAGGGTCTACAATTTCACGATTTACTGACCCAGTGCCAATTTTCTCAAATATACCAGTTTCATGATTCAACATAAAGGTAATATTGTCCCCTGCAGTTCTGCCATCTGAAACATTTTTGACAGCCTGTTCGATACGGCCTATGGGACTCAATATAGTTTCTGATATTTCCGACACTTCGTCTACGTTTATATCCCTATTGTCATTATCTAGAAGCATTGAAGTGAGTGTAGGATTATTTAGAGAGTTTTGCTCAAGCCAGGCAGCGGGTACACTCAAGTTTACTTCGTTACTAACGTTTTGCAATGAACAATAAGATATATTAGTCAGATTATCGCCATTAGAATTGCTTATTAAATCATTTGAAGCATTTCTCGGTGATGTTTCGTGGACTTTAACGGGGAGCTGAGGACTTGACAAAATATCCATACTGTAGTCATCAGAAAATAGCATATTTAGGTCACAAACGTATTCATCCCTCTTATCGCTTGATATTGAGGGTTCACAAATATTTAATATCGGTTTTTCTTTACTCGATGCATTCATCTCACATAACGCGACTAGCTTTTTTCCTCTTGAATATTTTTTTGACGCCATGTCTACAATTAAAAAAAAAACAGGTAAGAAATATTACAATATTTGTCTGTAGGTATGTTCTTTTGTTGAATCTAGGTACTTATGTCATTTTGTTGAATGACTACCGTACATACGTACGTTTCAATTTTAAATTTATTGGTTCATGTATGTATCAGTTGATACCTAAACCAAAAGTAAGTAATAAATATCACTTAGCATTTATAATGTCCGTTTTTACAACGCACAAAGAATATAAAAAAATATCAAAGGCATATTATCTTAACTATTGACTGGTTTTTAATTGTTTTAACTAGGTACCCACTTTTTACCAACCGCAATATTTACATCGTATAATGCGTAGGTACTTTTATATTAAATGATACGCGAAATCATACTAAATAGAATGAAATGAAATATGTACCAATAACGACTACCTATAATCTAATGAAAACTGGTTAACTTGGCACTTACCTGATAAAATGAGAAATTATAGCACTTTTTAACGTAAATTTCTTCAAATTAGCCTCACTGTCGGGTAATTCACTCAAGAAATAATCGCCATATGCAACAATAATACCGTCATAAACCATTGACTATGATGGAGAACCTAACGCATAATTTCGTTATGTGCTAAAAATCACATAGCGATTTGTTTCAGTACAAACTTTGTTCCGCGTGCACATAGCGGAATTAGTTATTTTCAAAACCAATAAAGATATCAAAAAATGACTTTGTGGATAAATGTGAGATATTAAAAGGAATCAAATTATCAAATAAACGCAAAATCTAAAAAAAACACATAGCGATTTTTTTATTCGCAACGACGATATGTAATTACAACAAAAATAATTCAATTTTAATGATTACCGGATTTAAATAAGGCTGCAAAAATGACAAGTTGCATTGCGAATTGGTGCAGGACTCACACATATGCAAAACAAAGCGATATTTCTTCTTCTTTCTTTGCCCCCGCGGCGACTTGAACAGCTACTACCGCGGGGATATGGCGTTTCCACGTGAAGTGATTTCGCCAGTGTCAAGTAAGTATATATAATTATAAATCAATATAGCAATAAAACACAATCCAATCTTCTCTAGGAAGATTGGGGGCAACGTTGTACGGTGATTTGTAGGTCAGAGGTCAAGATAGTTTTAACCTCTGCACCACTGCGAGTCCACTTGAAACGAGAAGAAAGATGCCAGATAGGTACACGAAATAAGTCCAAGTCTTCAATCACTGTGCGACACAAAGGCATAAAAAGTACAAATCACTATCAGAAAAGAACTTTGAACACCTAATTACCCAAAAATTAAAGTCTAGAACAAATCACACGTCCGCCATCTTTTAACGTTGCAAATGGCCCTCAAAGCGATATTTATTTTCATTAGTAAGTTATTGAAATTTAACCTTTTCAACGCCATGTCAAATACAAAAGACGTCACTCACACGCCAATATCAGAGCTAATATCAATCTTGCCTCATAGATACTCAGGTCTATTTTGCGCTGGCAACTATGACAGAAATATCCGTCAATGGCGTTGAAGCAGTGGTGGGGATATGTCAGTCAGTGGCGTTGGAAAGGTTAAATATTCCCATACTAAAATGTCATTCATGGGCGATGTTATCCAATATAGGTACCTTGAAAATTTTGAATTACAAGAAACTACTTCGAATGAATAGGAAATTAAATGACGTCTGGCTTGGGTGGAAGCAGTTCGTCGCGAATTGCGTTGCGAAAATTGGATGCCTAGCAAACATTGCAGGATTCGCAGCATCCATTTTGATGAATCATGGATGAATCGGATTATTTCATCTGAAGAACTGGATTAAAAAAGAAACTTTTTGTAGGACAAACTTAAATCTTTAATTTTAAAATATATTTCTTCATCCAAGATACAAAAACATATAGAAAATAATTCCCACGGGTGACCTATTCTAAATAAAACACACCGTGTAATTGAAGCCCTAATACCTACTGGTTACGAAAAATCGATTCTTAGCAAGCAAAATTCAAAGGAGACATCCAATCTTCTATACAAATGAAACGGGCCGCCAATAATTTTAAAAAAATATTTATATTTTGTCAATTTAATTTTAATTTATTGATCTTTTAGAAAATGAAATGATTTACTAGTTAAAAAGACTAAATGAAATATAAAATGGTCACATAATTTTAAAAATGGTAAAATCTGGAGAGGACAAAGTCAAAGGTCCAAACAAATGTATAAACTTTGAAATGCTCTTTAGGGCGTGCATTCTCGAATTAAGACGGCTTACCTTACGCGACCAATGGATTGAGACACTTCTAAATGGGTCAAATTTATGTACTCACAGGCCAACCTTTTCTGGTTCGTTCACTAGATCGACCGACCGGTTTTCAAGAGAATAAGTAAGGGCCCTAATACACTGGTAAACATCTTAGCCTGATTGTGCAAAATGTGGTTACAGAATTATCAACAAGTTGTTTAGAGTTGTTGGTAATTCTGTAGCTCTGCCTACCCCACTCTGGGAATGAAGGTGTGAGTTTATGTATGTATGTAAAGGCGCACTGCATGTAATGTAGGTAGCCATTACACTCTCAACGAAGTGCTCGACTATACAATTATTACACTCTTAAAACTTCGCGAATATCTCAGTCGTAAGGCAGGGAGTCAACATGGATGACGTGGAGTTTGGAGTACTTGGCAGCTGCGGCCGTTGCGTTGTGCGCTCTTAAATATAATTATGGGCGTAACAAAGAGAAAAAAAAATGGTGTAAGTACCTACGCTGTCAATTCACCGGAATTTATAAAAACAACCGAAGTTAGCCGAGTGTGTAATAACTAATAAGTATCAAGTGGCTTGAATTTCGGGTCTTTTGACTCCGACCAAAAAACCGAAAAAACATAGAAGTCGCCCCAAGCGAGGCTAATAGCTAAGAAAAAAAGTAAGTATAGAGAAAATGGGAGGCCCTATTCGGAGTGAAATTGGCAGATTAGTGCGGCATTTCAAAAATGACGTTAAAGAGACAGCACTAAGTGTGCAGCGTCTTATAAGGTTGACCGTACTTTTTTTCATGATACCGTACGCGTACCTACCTACCTTATACTTTACCTCTTCCCTTCTACTTCTTGGCTCTCTCCCGGCGCCAGTCCATTTCCCCTTTCCCTACAAGAGTCTGACCGATGCGCGATGAGAGGTGTAACCAAAAAACCGGTCAAGTGCGAGTCGGACTCGCGCACCGAGGGTTCCGTACCACTGCACACTAGGTATTATTATTATTTGTTAAAGACATAACATTCAAATCGAAATATAATAACACCAACTGTGCGGCGGTAAGGAACCCTCGGTGCGCGAGTCCGACTCGCACTTGACCGGTTTTTAGTATTTCATTTTGCTGTTTTTCTTTAGGGTTTATAAGATAAGATAAGATAAGAAAAAGATAAGAAATGGTTTATTAAATAAAACAAAGTAAATAAACAACAATAACAAAAACATTTTAAAGAAGAATACTACAAACTAATAAACTTAAATCTAAAATTAACACCGAAATGGTTGCCACTCAGCATGGTGTCAGGCTTACTAGCAGAACAGAAAAGAGAGGAGAGCACTGCCAGTCCATCTCACTAGGTACTATTTAGTAAAACTAAAGGTTAAACTTAATAGTAATTATCACCGGGTTAAGCTAACACATTCAATCAATAACAGTAGGTAATAATTTGTTTACGTTTCTAGACGATTTTTCCAGAAGTATTTAAACATCAATAAGTCATTTTAAGTTTAAAAAACTAATGACAATTAGTTTAATGCAACTTTTGCTTTTTTTACCTTCGTCTTATCTCAATCCACTGTGCATATGATCCAGTAATGTACCTTTACACCTTTTCTATTTCATTACGTCGGCAACTAAAGGCGGCACACCAAACGCGCGTCAGACGCGACAGCGGCGCGTGGCAGGCGCGAAGCAGCTCGAACGCGTGCCCGCCGCTGGCACGCGTTACTTTTTGGTGTGACGGGATCAATTTGTTTTGTTCGTACTACAATTTGCGCGGGCACGCGTTCAAAGCGCGACGCGCCTGACACGCGTTTGTTGTGCCTGAGCCTTTAAAGTCACAGTGGGGACAACTAATACGAACATTATATGTTTTTATATACCTACATAAATCAATACTTAGATACAAAGAAAACACAGGGACTCAGGAACAAATATTCATGCTCACCACACAAATACATATTGGTCCTGGCCGGTACCATTATAATTGTAGGCAGGGTTACTACCAACCAACTACATAGATGTCCATCAATTTTATAGTGGATAATTTACTGAATTGGTTGTATGTCTTTGTATGGTGTACAATAAATTGTTTTGTATTGTATTGTATACTTTTGCAAAAGTAGAGTAACTAATCTTTAAGGTATTATTGATATTGATGATAATATACCTAAATAACCCGTTGTCCTGACAGACATGACTGGGTGGCGACTGTACCTGGGTCAATCAACTTTTTTTGTCCCTCATTGCTATGGTAACGTCACTTTGACAACTCTTTAAAACTATGATTTTAAAGCAAATAAATCCACCAAACATCAGTTTTTGTGAACATTACAAGGCCTATATTTGTATTATAATAGTATAATAATAATGAGTACCTATTGAGTGACCGTTTTGTCTTTTTATATTAGGAAAAGTTAAAGTTACCTATGCGTTTTAGGTAAGACTATAATATTATTATACCTTAAAAGCCTGACCAAGAGAAAAGAATTACCAAACAACACTTTGTAGGTATTATATTATATTATAAAACTTGTCCATTCTTTTTCTATTGATCAGGGTGGATACTATTAACCTGTTGAGTGTAAAATATTTGCAATGCAAAATTAAATCTAAAAATGTATTATGAATATTATGATATTTATGATGTACCTAACTGCCTTTTCAAATGATGAAATACTGACATGAAAGAGTTTTAAAATTACTTAAATCCTAAACATCTTAAAGGCAATAATACATCACAAGACATACAACGGGTACAAGTGTGCGTGCCTCTCCGGCATACAACAGGTATACGGACAGATACAGCAATAGATATACGACGGGTACAAATGCCTCTCGGGCACACAAAAGGTTGAATTCAAGGAACCGGCCAGTAGGTACTAAAGAAGAAAGTAAACCAGTCATGACTTGTGAGTCATAACAAAGTATGCTGTTAAAAGTTTCATGTTTTTTTCTAATGCATTGCCAATCCCGAGGACTAAGAAGGAAAGCCTCTTTGCTAATGTGGAATTACAAGCATCGCGGCATTCCATGTAGTCCCCTTTAGGTTGTCTTATTTCCACACTGAAACTATGTGAAGACTGTTGCTGCCCAGTAGTGAGTGAAAGGATAAGATGGTGGTAGCAATCCAGACGGACCCTGCACTGCACAATTGACAGGTATTAAGGAACTACCAAGTCGTAACGAAACATAATAATCTTATTCCACTAAATGATAGTGAGATAATTTTCCTCACATTACCTCACATTTTCCGGCTGAGAATGCATCTAAATATAAAATATAACTCTAGGTATACAACACAACTCTATAAACATTACTTTATGTAAGTGCTATGATCTTCATTATTTGGGACACTAGGTTTATCCACTGCAACACTTACACAAAACAAAATCTGAAATCAACATATACTTAATCTTTCTTATTTTTATAACGCCTTAGCAAAATATCAGCGATCACATATCACACCCTAAGATATTCGATGGGAAGTGAATCACACCACAAAATGTATTTAATACATGAATCTTTAAGTGACCTAACTTAAAGAAAAATGAAAAAACGAGAACCTAACCGAGTCCAAGTCCTACATCTTTGCCCTACATACATTTTAAACTCTGATTTTTATTCCCACGGAATAAAACGTCAAATTAGATTCAGACCACCAACACGAGTTGAAAAATCTATAGAAAAAAATCGAAATTCCATCGAACAAACCTCAAACTGTTTGAACCCTTCTGCTTTATCTGTGACATGACAGCTGTCACAATCAAAGAAATCAAAACAAAAGTGCGGTTCTGCATGTTGTGAAATATTAATTTAGAGATGCCGGATTCCAGTAACCTTTGGGGAGGGAAGATGTCCGATTGGATAATGTCCGGTTTTTTTATATTGATTTCTCTTTACTTTATTTCTTTTTTATATTTCACTCGCTGGACATTGGCGAAATTACTGCGGAACCGCTGTAGACCGCTATTAATATAAAAGAAGAAGAATTTAGAGATGCTAGTAAATGCGTCACTACGACGGTTTGCAGACTGCGACTTGGCCATGCGTGTACTTACACTAATACACCTGGTAAAGATACGGGTTAATGATAGCTCTCTCTGCGAATGTGGTCTAGATGAGGGATCAGTGGATCATATATTTTTTACCTATTCAAGAAGAAGTTGTTTCCTAAATATATTCCTCGACCCACGAACTTTAAATCCCTGTTAGGCCTTGTGCATACACCGTTTATAAATATTTCATGGGAATTCATTAACCAGAATAACATTTGATTACAAGTTTTTCATCCTACTAACTTACTAATCATGTGTTATATATTGTCTGTCTTTTATTTTAGGTTAAGTGATCAACAGTTGTGCAGCATAAAATTCTATCTTTCTATGTATATGCAGCTAGCACGAGATCTTCCTACAAAATAGAGTCAATCTTACTAGCGTCTGTAAACTGTACCAACTTGACACAGAACAACCATGAGCTCACTGGACATAGGTGAAATACAAATAAAAACTACCATAAACAAAGAAAATTGAATTGTGATATATTAAATGCTTTCAGCTAAAGAAACGAAGATGCATACAACCATGATAAATATGTTACAGTATAAGCTTTTAGACACTATAATATAATATATTTATATATACAGTGTCCCAAAGTGTGACTTTGTTCCAGATATAGCAATTAAATAATAAATGAAATACTTAAAAATTATTAGAGACCTATCTCACAGAAATTGACCTAGTCCCAGACTAAGCTCTAGGCTTTGTACTATAGGTACTAGATAATGATATAAATGCTTATATAGAGGAAATAAATATCTAAATACATAGAAAACACCCAAGACTCAGAAACAGATACTCATACTTATCACACAAATATTTGCCCATACCGGGAATAAAACCCGGGGCTGCTAGCTTTGTAGGCAGGGTCACTACCAACTAGGCTAATGTGTCGTGCAATTAGTTCAAAATTATCTAACAAAAGACTGTAGCAAGATAAGGTTGGAAAAAATGCCCTCTTAAAATTATAAGCTGGTTTTTTTTCTTTAATAATATAAGGCTAATATTTCTGTAAGTGTAAAAATTTGTTTTTAATATTTTGTTATAAATTAATAATTCTGTAAGGCCAAGATGTTTACCAGTCTATTTGGTCACTAATTACAATTGGTTGCAGGGTTACAACCTGTCATGGTTCAACCCATCCAAACTTTACCATTTATAATATTAGTAGGAGGTTTTACCCGTCAGTTGATGAGTTCCAACTATCAAAGTGAGCTGAAATTTAGTTCTCATTCATAATGCAAACTCAATGACAAACTAATAATATCATGTGCGAGAATTAATCTAATAAAGTCTGTACAGAAAGACCGAAAGATGGTCGTACTCGTAGGATAGCTTAAGGTACTAACGCTATAATAGACGTTTATTAGTAATGCCTCGAGTAACCTTACCTTAAGCTTTAAAAATAAATTAAAGAAGTGGCTTGTGGAGCAGTCGTTCTATAGCTATAATGAGTTTCTTATTAAGAAATAATGTCTTATCTATTTATAAGTAGTAAGAATGAGGTGTAGTGTACGTAATTACCTAATAATTATTTTAGCAGTAAGATGACATGCAATGAACATTATCAGCAAATTATGATTATGATTAAAGTAGACCCATCTTATTATGTACCTACATGTATTTTTTTGACCTCGAAAAGCGCGGTTTCTTTTTTACATGTGATTGCCTGTTAAAAGTTGTGCATCTTATATTTAAGACTCTCATGTACATTTCTTCTCATTGATGTTATAAAAGTATTGGTGGACCTTAATAAATAAATAATATATAATGTTCCCTGAAAAATATGTTAATATTTCTTAATTTCTTAACCACGAAGTCTTTTCTTTCAGTAACAGTAACTTCCAGTAAAGTCAATACACAAGATTTCGCCACTATCACACACACACACACAACACAACACTTTTATTACTGTATACGGAGTCGAGAAATCCAGTGGATTTCATTTCACATTTTTTTCTTTTACACCCACCACAGCCACACAGTTATAAGGATATGTCTAACACAGCTGATTTTTTAGATGGCGGCCATTTTACGTCTCAGAACTCAGGGTACGTTTCCACTTAATCAAAGCTGAGTGAAGGAGCGAAAACGACCAATACAATTGTATAACACACACACACGCAGATAATTCGAACAATCTGATTGGTTATTTCCACTCTTCACCTTAGCTTCGTTTGAAGGAAATCGCTCCCTAAGCAACTCACCTGTGAACTCACCCGTCTACTAGAAGCTTTTAATCTGACAGCTAGAAGTGATGTCTTTGTCGATGTCTCGAACGTGTTGAAAAAGTTAAGAATTCCGTGATAGAAGTTACAAATAGTTCCGTCTTCGACAGTGAGCGCTAGTGTCGCTATTACCGTGCTACGCAATTATTACTTGGAAATTATGACATAAATAAGTACTATAACAGGTAAAATCGTTATGTATTAGGTAATTTTATTCGTATAGTACCGTAAAATGCTACAAACGTAATTTTAAAACTGTTTAGTAAATATATAAATAAGCTCTCATTTAGGGCAATGTGTGACGTCCTCGGTGTCAAACGTCATCTTTACATAAGTGATGTAAAAGGTGAGGCGAGAAGTGATATAACAAGTGAGTAGGTATGTTACATCGACGTTGAGATCGACAGTGCGCTGTGTTTTAAGAGAATCACCCCCCAGGCCGTGAATGAACTAGGAAAAACCGCGAATGGGAATTTGGTTACACAAATCTCACTCAAAAATATGAAACGAAGAAACGCCACCGTGGACATCATGTTGGCTTAAAAATATGTTTTTTCGAAGATTATACTTATGTCACTACTTCTTGGCTCTCCATTTCGTGACTTATATGAAGGCGTTAAATCACAATTTCTATTGCCTTCTTTCTCACATACTCCCTTTAAACACTCTGATTTTCATGAGTATTAAATATATTTTAGGACCCGTAAACTTACGCGAGCGTATAACGGAGTTCACTAAGAAAGAGCAATTTTGTGTGCTCAGGTTAGATTTCAATTTTGAATAATTTTAATCATGGACTTATAGCTTTTCTCTTTTAAACGCGATGTATTAAATTTGGTGTTTTAGAGACGGAATGCGTGTAAAAAATGACTAAGTATAACGCTGGAACTCCAAGCTGATGGCCGAGACAATCCGTGATGAAAATAAGCCAAAATCTATGCTAGGAAGGTTACTACAATTTTATGAATAAATCAATATATATTGGGAAATACTCCACAAAAAGTTGAGTCAGTATGTAAACTCGATTATGAAGAGTGAGTAGCAAGGGGCTTAACATCCCGTGTTGTTACCGTACTATAGGTACTAGATAACGATTAACATATTTATGAAGAAAATACATAGGTACTTAAATACAAAGAAAACATCCGAGAATCAGCAACAATTACTCGATACAGTATGTTTATAAACAAAATTATTAACAATCCAAATGACATCAGCCTCTAGATGTCCCTTGCTACATAAGCCTATCCCAAGGTACTTCGCAATACTCGGTCCCGTGCCGCATTAATCGGATTCCTGCCACCTTCATCTCTTAAATAACTGTAAAACAATGAGCTAAAGTTTCCTCACGCGCTCGTGGGCACTTAAGAGAGTTATTGATCGAGGAAACCTGCGGAATATTATAATAAAAAGTTAACTTCGTTACACGTTAAAGCGTATTCAGGAACATTTCACGCAAGTTAACGTTAATCGTTAATCCGTCAATACGTGACATATTTTTTTATATCGTTACTTATAAAAAAAACCTGTATTGTTTGAGTGGAAATATACCTAGTCATCTGGTATGTTCATTTAAAATTGCAAATTTGATTATTGGAACTCCGAAAATGTATCTCATACACCATAATGGCTAATAAAAATATTTCTCATACCATTTTACATCATAATAATCACTCTTCATAATCAATATTAATCATGCACCTGTTTATTTTCAGGATTAAAAAAATATCAACTGGTAAATAAGGTTAGGTTATGTTAGGCTTGTTTTATCATCATCATCATCATATCAGCCGAAAGACGTCCACTGCTGGACATAGGCCTCCCCCAAGGCTCTCCACTTAGACCGGTCTTGTGCCTTCCGCATCCATCGCGATCCCGCCATCCTTACGAGGTCGTCGCTCCATCTTGTTAAAGGCCTACCAACAGCTCGTCTCCTGGTCCGTGGACGCCATTCGAGAACTTTCTGGCCCCATCGGCCATCAGTTCTGTGAGCAATGTGACCCGCCCACTGCCACTTAAGTTTCGCTATTCTTCGGGTTATGTCGGTAACCTTAGTTCTACTGCGGATATCATCATTTCTGATTCTATCCCGCAGAGAATCCCCGAGCATAGCTCTCTCCATAGCCCTCTGAGTGACTCTGAGCTTTCTTATGAGGCCCATCGTTAGCGCCCACGTCTCAGATCCGTAAGTCATCACCGGCAACACACACTGGTCAAAGACTTTTGACTTCAAACACTGCGGTAATTTGGACGAAAAGACACTGCGAAGCTTCCCGAACGCTGCCCAGCCGAGTCGGATTCGACGAGTGACCTCTTTCTCGGCTTGTTTTATAAACGTCCTAAAATCAGAACGAATCCATTAAAATTCACTTTGGAATTTGCGATGATTATGAATTGCAATCATGGACAAAAAACGTTAAAGCGTTACTCTTAGGAAGATTTAACGCAAGTTATTTTTAATCGTTTATCCGTTAATACGTGATTAATTTACATTTATTGCATCGTTGCGTTAGTGATCTACTTAGAAAAACATCCTGTATTGTTAGAGTGTGTAATATAGTCTTCTGGCTTTACGTGGATATTCCCTTTTATAAACATTAATATGTTGAAGTTAAAAGTAAACAGTAGGTACTGGATTAACGATTAACAGGGGAAATTTAAGGGAAATTTACGGGACCTTTACCATTTTTGAAAATTAACCTAAAAGTGAATCCGTTACTCGAAATGTTAACTTTGTTAATTAACGATTAACGGATTAATCCCCAGCTATACTTATGCATCTTCACTAGACCCTGAGAACTGTTAGTCTGTGGTGCGCTGTCGTGTGGTTAGGGTATTGTAATAAATTACGCCAATTTACGTCTTTATCGCTTCAAATATCTACCGCAATGTGGGTAATTGCGGTGAAATAGAGTCATAAAACTAATAACAGATAATCATTTGTTGACGACAAGCTAGCCTAGTTCGTAGTGACCCTATCCTGGGTCTTGGATATTTTCTATGTATTTAAGTATATATATCTCTATATATAAGTAAGTTTATCGTTGTCTAGTACCCATAGTATAAACCTAGAGCTTAGTTTGGGACTAAGTCAATTTGTGTGAAATTGTCATGTGACATTTATTTATATTTACTACTACTACTACTACTTACTTACTTAAAACCTATGGTAATGACATATAGTGATGGCGCGTAAGTGAATTTTTCATTCTCATCTTTCATTTGCCAGACTCTAGTTAAAATGTTACAAAGCTGGATTTAAATTATTACGAGCTGTCAAAAGGCTGGTTGCTGCCAAAAATAATTGAAATAAGCATTTACTGCACAGATAAAATACTTTGCCGATAACCATAGATAAGCTTCTGGAGTTATTTGTTTCTAAACACGCATTGATAGCGTGCCCCACCTTTATTATGATTATATTATAAACTAGACACCTTTATCAAACAAACGGTACGGTCACGCGTAACTTAAACTAGCTGGACTCGATCCGCTTAGTGATTAATTTCAGTAGAACTTTCATGAACTTTGTTCTACCTAATGACGATGAGTCATTATGAGAACGTTATAATAATAAAGGTGGATAAACAATTCAAGTCTGTGATGGCGCGTTTAAACTATAGCCATTAAAATCATTATAACACTTAACTATAAAGAAGTACAGTCAAGGTAATAAATATGTATACACTTTAGTACCTTGTCACTTTAATTGCTGTGACAATTTCATATGGCAGTTTAAACATGACGTTAAACAGACAAGGTACTAAAGTGTATACATATTTATGACCTTGACTGTACCACACAACCTGTACAAACAACATTCACGGCACACATTAAAGAATACCCGAGATATTTCATACCTCAAAAGCTAAGCACGAGAACCTTTTGCAAGCACACATCCACATCACGACGTGGCAACAACATATATATTTTAAAAGTGACATGGCCGCATGTATGTGTGTAGGTCTGTCTATCAATGTATCATTTATTAGGATATACGACTAATAACGAACAGCCCCCATTAATTTATGAGAGTCCGATATCTTGTGCTGCTTATACAAACAGTGCTCTACTGTTTTTGAAAATTCGTCTTTTAATCGGGAATTGAATCAAAGTCAAATAAGAAAAAACTATCTTTGAATAACGTGCATCTTTAAAATGAATAAAGACTGTGAAAACACCAAGGCATAACGTGACAAAAACAGTAGGTACGTACGTAAAGCAGTAAAATGTAGACAGCTTAGATGACCTCCCAAAAATCCATGAATATGCAGTACTATTTATTGTTTTCAATTCAAAAATAACTAAGTGTCTTTTGCGTAGAATTAACTGTTTCCATAGTTTATGTGGCGTCCCATTTTTTCAACCTGTGTATTGTCGTAACCAAATCAATTCTACCGGTCATCAACACCGAGAAGTTCAGAAACATTTTCATCAATAGCTGGACAATATATTTGAAAGAGCGTTCATATCATGGACGTCGGAAAATGCTTCAGTTTTCTGTAGAGATACGACAGTGAGACTTCAAGCGTTGGAAGAAGCGCACGTACAGTGTACGTACCTACTTGACAACAGCGTTGTCCGTTAAGAAAAAAATAGTGATATTATATAAGTGTAAAAAATGTTATTATTTCTTAAATGTGTGCTAAAATAGTAGCTTTAGAGTGATTTGTGACAATGTCTAATTTTAATTGACTTTTATGAGCGATTTGTAATTTCTAAAATGTGTGCAGTTAGGAGATGGAAACTGTGGAGTGTGTTTTTTTTTCTATTTGGTAAGTAACATGTTTACTATAAATTATAGTTAAGTTGTTTTTTTGTTATTTTAATATCATATCTTAATTGTTTGTTAGTAAAATTAAATTTTGAAAGCTGTCAAAGAAAATATTCAGCTTAGTTGAATGAAATTTCACATCTGAAAAAATATTTAGATATCTTACTCGAAGTTTTTTTTCGTTTACGTTTACAACGTCATCCATCATCGTAAAACACTTGACAAGGCCAGCGAAAATTAACGTAAGTAGTGTAGGCAGTAAACAAAATCTCCGCTGCGAAATATTAGGGTTATTCCCACCTGTTACTAACAATTTGTTACCACTGGTATCAGCTGGATTTTTTTTTCCCACCTGTTACCACTAAAGTACTTGGTGGTAACAAGTGGGAATATTTTTCCCATTTGTTACCACTAAAATATTTGACGATAGCTACTTTTTTTACTAACAAAGTGGTAACAAATTAGTGGTAACAGGTGGGAATAAAGTCACCATCTGGGCATCGGCGACTGTATGTTTGCCTGCTTCTTATAAACTTTGCAACGCAATTTTAAAGCGGCTTTAACCGGATACGCTACACAATTCAATTGATCAAAAATTGCCAATGTTCATAATTCCGAAAGCAATTTTTTGATAGAAGACTTTATTTTTTGATGTATCTTATAAATCAAACCTAACCTACTCTATGTATAGTTGTTAAATTATGCATTTAACCTCGTAAGGCCCAAGCTATTTTTAGGACGTTTGTAATAATGACCCAGTGTCCTAATTAAAGGCACATATGCTTGAAGCCCAGAACTTTGAGTTGCTATAAATTATTAAAAAAACAAATTCCAGGCAAAAGTCAAAGGTAAAATTCCGTTTCACGAATTTTTTTTAAGAATGGTTTTGTTCTAAGTGAATGTCCTTATTTTAGGACTCTGGGCCGCCAAAGAACTACAATTCTCAGTCCTAGAAATAGGACGTTGGGCCTTGCGAGGTAGCAAATAGATTCAGCATAACATAGCTTTCGGAAAAAACAATCGAACAAGTGAAAATTCGAAATTAAATAATCAGAGTATTTGGGGGTTCCGTGTTGTATTTGAGAGAATTTCTTTCAAAAGGTAAACATACAACATATCGAGGGTTGCAAAACCCAATAAGTCGGTATAATTTGTTGTGTCCAAAATAACATAATCATTAAGACATGACAGTTTAAATTTGAAAAATCAATTATTTCGATTAATTGGGTTTGACCACGCAACCCTCGATATAGACATACATTATAATTTATGTACAGTCAAGGTCATAAATATGTATACACTTTAGTACCTTGTCACTTTAATCGCTGTGACAAATTCATATGGCAGTTTAAACATGACATTAGTTAGACAAGGTACTAAAGTGTATAAATATTTATAACCTTGACTGTACGAGTGTTCGGTGCAGAAAAACTTCAAAAAAATACATACCCACGTTACGTGTAGGAGAAGTACACAACAAACATTTTATTCCAGTTTTTATTTTACCACTTTGTTATCGGGACTAATATGTACCTATATTCATGCTAAATTACAGCCTTCTAGTGCTAAGAGTCTTTGAGCTAGGCTGCGGACGGACAGACGGACGGACATGGCGAAACTATAAGGGTTCCTAGTTTGACTATGGAACCCTCAAAATCATCTAAGACGGCACCAAATAACTAGAAAATATAGATATAATCACTACATAGTATAAAACAAAGTCGCTTTTTCTGTCCCTATATCCCTATGTATGCTTAAATCTTTAAAACTACGCAATGGATTTTGATGCGGTTTTAATAGATAGAGTGATTGAAGGGGAAGGTTTATATGTATAATACTTTAATCCGGAGTGAAGCGAGGGCGGGTCGCTAGTAAAATAATAAATAGATAATTCGTACTTGTTGTTTTTCGAGATAGTTTTTTATTTTTGTAATAGCATCGTCGGAACCCTACACTGAGCACTGTCCGACATGCTCTTGCCTGGTATTAATTAGATATTTTCGGTAGAGAATTATCGTCTCACCTGCTTAGTTTGCGTTTTTAGTTTTCGTGTTGGGGGATTAAGGCCTTACCCTTTTTTTAAGGTGCGTCCATAACACTCGACAAAAAAATAGGAGTGTTAAAAGTTTAACATTATATACCTGTGTGTCTGTATTCTTAGTATGAATTGTATTTCTGTATGTGTGTGTTTGTGTATCGGCGTTTGTGTCTATGGTATCGTAGCTCCCAAACGGATGAACCGTTTTGCATGAAGCTTCTGAAATTAAAGCTAATTTTCACTCCTCACGCTTAGAATGACTCATAATAGCCTCGTATAAGAGGACTAAAGTCATGCATTTAATCCCTAGGGATATTTCATCCAGATCCATATAGACGTTCTGGCGTGATTGCAAATTTCATCCAAATCGTTAGAGTCGTTTTCGTGAACGTGATTACAAATATATAGATTAATAGCTGTTACCCGCCACTCCGTCTGCTTAGAAGTCATTTATCGCTTTTCCCTCAGGAAACGTCAATTATTTTTTAGAATCAAAAGTACCTTATGTCCTTCTCCGGGACTCAAACTATGTCAATAGGTACCAAATTCCATCTAAATCGGTTTAGCGGTTTATCCGTGAAGGCGTAACAAACAGACAGAAGACAGAGAGCTACTTTCACATTTATAATGTTAGTATATTGCCCGTTTTCTAACATGGATAATACAAATAGTTAACGAGTTTCAACACGTAACGCGGTTTAAGTCCTAGATATTAACAACCGTAAGACGCAGTAACGTTAACGTACACGTTAGACGTCCTCTACAGTGGTTAGTTAGCTGACTCGTGACTGGCAGATTACCACTACAATAACTCAGTGATAACGACTCAAAGCCGCCGCTGATAACTCAAAAGCTGAAAAGATCAGACCAGAGACGTGAGGGCTGAAAGAAGATGTAGTAAGTAAGATTTGAAAAAGACATGCTTCGATGGTTCGGTCTTTTGGAAAGGATGGATGAAAAACGATTGACGAAGGAAATGTACAGTGCGAAAGTGACTAGAAGGGTCGGAAGGGGCCGCCCTAGGCGTAATTTTTTGAATCAAATCGGAGAAATACTGGAAAAGGGCCGAATCTTAAGTACCCGAAACCGACGTGCATGCATGACTCGATGTATGAATGTGGCAGAAGCGAAATATATTTGTCAGGATCGTAGCAGTTGTAAAGACGTTCTCTCTGCCTTCTCCTGTGGGAAACAGGGGTGATTTAGTGTATGTGATAAGGGTCATACACACTCTTAAAAACAAAAGTTGTCTCACCTGGGGGGTGATTCTCTCAACACAGCGCTGCGTCGATCTTAAAGGTGAAGTTTTATCTGGCAAGTTTATGAAGTCCCGTCGGAGCGTACTAAACACATTTCAGCGCGTGCCTTCTCAATTAGGCAGCAGGCAGGTGAATCGAGTTCAGTGTCGTAAAAAGCTACAGCGTAAACTACAAATACCTACTAAAAATCAGAAAAACATCTTAAATGAAAGAGCATATAACGAATTTTAAAGGAAAACTGTCACGACTAAGTAGACATTGGTTCTTGAGATACAGGCGAATAAAGTGTTTATACCTACTAAAATCATCTAAGACGGCACCAATTGACTTTAAATAGAAAATTAGTTATTACTTGTTTATTTTTATGTTTGTAGTACTTAACGGCTTCGGAACCCTACACTCAGCATGGTCCGACATGCTCTTGCCCGGTTTTAGGATTTCTATTTACCAATAAGGTATTGAAAACTTTCTCATCTAATTTTGGCATAGTCATCATATTATTTACGTGGAAGTGTGTTTCTCCGTTCGCGCCTAATTTAGTAAAGATGACGCCTAAACAGAAAGACGTCTTGACCAAATTTTTTACATATAAATAAATAAATATCACGGGACAATTTCACACAAATTGACCTAGTCCAAAACTAAGCTCTAGGCTTGTACTATGGGTACTAGACAACGATAAACATACTTAGATAGAGAAATAAATACGTAATTACATAGAAAACATCCAATACTCACGATCAAATACTCGTGCTCATCACACAAAATATCGGCCCGTACCGGGATTTGAACCCATTTTATGTATGATATATAAAATCAAATATTACAAGCTATTACTTCACTACCACTCCGTACTCTTACTACTTTCCCTTGTGGTTGCCGGGATAGAATACTCCACTAGGTACTCCATGACTTCCCGTGGATGTCTTAAGAGGTGACTAAGGGAATAAAGGCTTGTAGTACTGTTAGGCGATGGGCTTGCACCTGTCACTAACCCTGAGAACTAAGATGGAATGCCTCTATACTAGTTATTTTACCCGTTGTCATATCCCCACCGGAACACGTTACAACATTGCGAACACTGCTGCTTTGCGGTAGGTCAATGGATAAGATGGTGGTAGCGATCCGGACCACCACTAAATGATGGTATAATATTATTATAATGTTACTCAGCGTGGTTCCACGGAACTTTTTTGGTCTCGATAATCAGAAGCGTTTTTACTGTCATCGTATAATTTATGACTGCCAAACGACACGTTGGCCTAGTTGGGAGTGACTGCCTCCGAAGCCAGCGGTCCTGGGTTCAAATCCCGGTAAGGGCAGATATTTGTGTGATGAGCGCGAATATTTGTTCCTGAGTCTTGGATGTTTTCTATATATATTTAAGTATGTATTTCTCTATTTAAGTATGTTTATCGTTGTCTAGTACCCATATTACAAGCCTAGAGCTTAGTTTGGGACTAGGTCAATTTGTGTGAGATTGTCCTCTGATATTTTTTTTTTTATTTAAAACTGCAAACTAAATCAGAACCTCCTTTTCTTTAGTGTCGGTTGTAAAGGTTATTCCACTGAATCATTTTCTCAATGGGTATTTATATTTTGCACAGGAATTTCTTAAACAGCAATAAAACGCTTTCGTGTTGTAGGAAAAAGCTACTGTAATAAATTGAACACATTTGGATTAATCTTGTCTAGTATTTTTATTTTTCTGTGTTTAATTTAGATCTGTAAAATCTGAAAACAGTCGTTACGCGCTTTTACGACGCGACAAGTGGTTACGTGGAGTGCGACATTTTATGACATGAAAACTGACGCAGTGCTTTTATTTCACTTTGTTATTAGGCCATCTTGTTTCTATATTGATTTAAATAACTAGGAACGTAGGGGCAAACTATTTTGAGATTCCGACCTAATACGAATAATGAAAGGGTAAAATTGTGTAAAACTTGTATGGCAAATTGAGCTGCAATATGGAAAATCATTAAAGAAAATCAGTTGAAAACATATTAAATTAATAAACTAATCAGATAAATTCAATTCATCCCAAGGCGGCTATTTAGTCAATTTAATCAGTAAATATTGATTAGTAAATTGGTCAATATATAAAAGAACTGCATGTTAAATGATACTTATCATTAACCCATTAGTATTTTTTCTATATTTTATCAAAAGTGACGTGTGACAGACTCCACCTCAGTAGAATGCTTCTAAAAAAGTCACCTCAGTAGCAGAGGGCTAATATATAAAGCTGAAGAGATTGTTTGTTTGATTCCTTGATCGCGCTAATCTCGGGAACGACTGAACCGATTTAGATGAAATTTGGTATGGAGATAACTAAGGTCCCGGGGAAGGATATTGGATACTTTCTATCCCGGATAATTGAACATTTTCCGAAGTCTGTGAGCAAAATTCGATTTTACTGCGAGCGTGAGACAAAGTAACTTTTTAATTTTTGTTCACAATATAAAGGTGGGCGTGGTGCGGCGCACAGGCGGCTGGAGGCTTATTTTTACCATATTGTTTTTTTTTACCTTATAGTAGTTTACGTGACTGTTAAATAATAACATCACACGAGTGGTTTAATGCCTAATTATGCACAGTTAAAGCCTGACAAGATTCAATTTGGCCCTATTTCAATACAAATGTGTATTGAAATAGGGCCAAATAGAATCTTGTCAGGCTTTACAATCTACATACATAATAATATATATTATTATAAAAAAAAAACAAAACAAACTAAACTATTTTTCGCGACAAGACAAATAGAATGTCAAAAATGGCGGCATCCGTAGTTTTATTTAAATTCAGAGACAAACTAGAGTCAGCCTCCATTATCATATCGTTTGATATCAAGTAACAAGCGAGATTTGTCAAAATTGTATTCAATTGACATTTCATTTCATCATCATCATCAATAAAATGTCATCTCGAGTGATATTAGAATTGAGGTAAGTAAAATTGCTTTGCTTTTCAAAGATGTTCGAAATTTGAATGTAATAATGATGTCAAATT
This sequence comes from Acleris holmiana, assembly GCA_949316455.1. NCBI lineage: Eukaryota > Metazoa > Arthropoda > Insecta > Lepidoptera > Tortricidae > Acleris > Acleris holmiana. The sequence goes on along the minus strand of OX438773.1, from coordinate 2,657,125 downwards.
TGATGTAATTATTAAGCAATAATTACTATATGTGAGATCCTTTAATTGGTTCTGTATTTCTTAATCCTTTGCTCTATTCTGTAACTGCAACTGTTGGATTTCCTTTAATAAATAAATAAATAAATAAATAAATAACATTTTCACAAATAAGAAATTGGTTCTAACAAAACAGTTTATCTTTATGCTAGTCGTAAGTAATTTGCGGTTTTTGAACGCATCATAGAGGGTTTATAATATGTGTGTAGGTAAAGGTTATATTTTCTCGCTGCCAAGGCGAAAAATTGTATGTGCAACACAAGACCAAAGTTATTTGCATCTCGTGTCTTTGAATCCCTCGCTGCACTCAGGATTATAACCTAGAATCGCTACGCTCGTGGTTCAATTCTAGAATCCCTCGCAGCAAAAAACAAACTATGCTCTCTTGTTGCCCAAATAACTATAATTAGGTACATTCCTATTTAAGACGATGACGTACTGACAAGCATCAGCAATAAGTTCTATCCTCATCAATATTCATCGAATGTCATAACATTCAGTACATGTATTGACTTGACACGTAATGAATATTTTACGACGGTGACAATTTGACGTTTTATGTGTAGTAGCCATAACATAAGAATGTTTGATGGACACCTAATACGATGAGACAATTCCCCACCCGTTGTGTAGCGGGAAAACCGAAGACTGATGATCTAAAAGTCTTCACAAAGTACAAGGCGATTCACTGTGGATTACTTCTAAAACAGCTGTCTAAAACAGGGATTGTAAAACCGGTTTTATTAAATACCTGTATTTAAATTGTCAAATTATTACCGCTAAATAAATAATACCTACACTCGAATTAGAGGTATTGTTGTCATTCCGCTTTTGTTTTTATAGCTATTGATACTCTATTTACGATATTAAATACCTGTATTCAATAACGCTATTCATTGTACCTGATAAGAAAGATGGCAATTAGACTGTAATTAACTGTAATTTTAGACTTGTCTAAGGCGTATCAAAGTATATTGCAATAACACCGAAAACATTTACCGTGACAAATAAATGAGTATATGGACACTGACAGGTATTAAGTACTGGTAATTAGGGGTACTGATTTTTAGTAAAGTGTCAAAAAGAGGTATTGTTGTCAATAGGCTAAACCGATAATATACTTGAATACCTGTATTGATTAAACCGCTAATCAGAGCTTTAGCGATATAAATAGCGGAATGCAATTATAACCGGTTATACCTCATTTAAAACCGGTAGTCAGAATACCGGCAACGATCCCTGGTCCAAAACAATATCTCGAGACGTAGGAAAACGAAGTCACTAAAATGTAAAATGAAATATCTTTTGAAGTGAAGTAGGTATGGGTTCAATTTTTAAAGTGTGCAATCGCGTAATTATGTATAATACAAAACTACGTAGCAGGGAGAGTTTTTTTATTTGTCACAGCTGCTGCCCGCGACTCCCGTTTATCGCTATTTCCTTGGGAACGGTCCGCTTTTCCGTGATGAAAAGTATTCTATATCCTTCTCCGGGACCTCAGTTATCTCCATACCACATTTCATCTAAATCGATTCAGCGGTTTATCCGTGAAAGCGTAACAAACAGACGAACACGTAGCCGATATAAATGGCGGCAAGTAGCGATCCGGACGGACTGCACAACGTAGTTATCAGTAACTCATCACTTCATCGAATGTATCATTTCATCGAATTTCATTTCATCGAACGCTATTTTCTGCTAAAACCATAATGTTTTCAGGGTATCTTAAACATCTAACCTAACCTAACGTACGTAATTAATGTTTAATATACCCTGAAACCATTATGATTTCAGCAGAAAATAGTGTTCGATGAAATGATACATTCGATAAAAAGTGTTTCGATGTAATGATAGACACCCCGTAAAATCACTCAATCATGAATACCGACATTTTCATTATAAAGTTTACCTTAGTTAAAGTAGTTAAGGAAAGTTAGTAAACGTTAACTTTTGTCCGTTTTGTGATTAAATTAGCCATATAAATGTATGGCTAATTTCGTCACAAAACTGTCAGAAGGTACACTTTATTACGTCTTTATGGCGTCCACGGACCGGGAGACGAGCTGTTGGTAGGCCTCCAACAAGATGGAGCGACGACCTCGTAAGGATCGCCGGATCGCGATGGATGCGGAAGGCACAAGACCGGTCTAAGTGGAGAGCCTTGGGGGAGGCCTATGTCCAGCAGTGGACGTCTTTCGGCTGATATGATGATGATGATGACACTTTATTAAAAAAAATCCCATACTCTGCGTGGATTACAAACGCTAGCGAATTCGTTACAGAATTGACAATGTTATATAAAGCGGTATCAGACATCAAAGTCGGGGCGCTAGCGTAGAGATAAAGATTTGCCGTAATCGCGTGTTGATATTATTTTAACAAACAGCTTAGCCAGCTTGTGAGCCTGACAAGATAATGATTATAATGGCCTTATCGGCCTTTCACATCTTTCAGTTTTAAGACAATTTTGAACCAAAACTATTTATCGCCACTTTCGTACGACTTTATGTGCTCTTTGACTGACCTAAGTCATTTTCTGAGTAGGTCAGGTTCTTGGTTAGTCATTTTCTCCACGTTCTACATAAGTGAGAAAGGGGTTTAGAAAACCACATTCGTCATTTTTTAGGTTATTTTTTTGTATTATTTTAGTCAGTTTTCGTTACTCTCTTTAGGTATGTATATTAGTGAAATAGCAATACATAATTTCAGTGTCACCAGTAAAAAAAAGAAAGTGGAGAGATTGGCACATTCAAATTCCGAATATGTGCATATCGACTTCGAGCGTAATAATCACCACTCGTATCTCAAAAGTCAGTTTCATAACCTTCTTTCAGTTCCTTCGAATTATTACTCTTTGAACTTTAATGTTAAATTAATTAATTACTTATTAGATTATACCTGAGGAAAATCTCACACAAATTGGCCTAGTCACAAACTAAGCTCTAGACTACTACTTATACTAGCTACTACTACTACTAGCTTCTAGGCTATGGTTACTTAGGTATAGGTACGGGAAGATTAATTTAGATCTATAAAAGAATCAGCTGTCTTTCGGTTTAGCTAATAAAATCATAACCTCGACACCAAATTATACATATATATGTGCTTCCAAACTTTTACATCAATTAAAATAATCGTTTTGAAGTTCGACTGTATACCTACGCAAATGCGCCGCGTTATCATCTCCCGAAGTGACACGACTAATACACACGTGGAAAATGTATAATCCGGCAAATTGACGCATACAAACTGCCAAACAATCAAATTCCTCGATAGTACATGATAACATTGATAACGCGTAACAACATTTGTTTTCACAACTATCTTGGTGTCTGAACTAGTTAACACATATTTTATATGCGAGACTGTTTGTTGTTCCTTTACGACATGTCGACAATTGACTTTTTTCGTATTGTAGTCGATCGTTATCTAATGTAATGTAATGAATGAGATATTTTTTCGTTAAATTCGGAAGTTTCGAAATTTAGTTTTACATGTCGAAGATGTTTATATAATTATATCGATTTTTTTTTTTTTTGAGGGACCTACCTACGTAGTTAGCCTCTGATGGCTTTGACTACTTCGCCGGAGAGAGGGCGGACTCCTGATGGGAGTCCACGCTATAAGTGGGTTTTTGCACTAGCATGCCTAAGGGCGTCCCTATTGGGCCGACCTCGGACTTAGGACGCTAGGGGAGAATTACAATCGAATTGGATAATTTGATCGAGTTGGCGAACATTCACATTCTCAAGGAATCCGAGCACAATTATCGGCATTATAGTTTTATACGAACACTTTAATGGCATGCACAAATTCACTCATCTGCAATTGTCGTCTCTTTTCCGTTTTCTTGTAATTTTTAAATCTGTTTTATTGTTATGAAACTTATGTATAAATGTTTTTTTGGTCTCTATTTTCACAAAAAATATTAAATATTCTATCGAATAAAATCGGACATTCTATACGTCTCACTCTACAGTTGAGTGTTTTCTTATGGTACAGATTAGACATGAGAGTTTAGAGGCAAAATATATACATACATACATACATACATAACGTCACGCCTTCATTCCCATAGTGGGGTAGGTAGAGCCACAGAATACCAACAACTCTAAACCTGTTGATAATTCTGTAATTACATTTTGCACAGTCAGGCTAAGATGTTTACCAGTGTATTAGTGACAGGTTGCAAGCCCATCGCCTAACAATACCACAAGCGCCTTTATTCCCTTAGTCGCCTCTTACGACATCCAGCATCCAACTCCGGCAATAGAAGGTAGAATCGACCCCAACATTGGGCCTAACAAGCTGCCACGGGCATCCACGAAACACGATTTTGACATACTGGATGGCAACACTGGCTGTCAAAGGATAAGCAGCTGATTTCACTAGGTCCCTATAAAATATTTATATTTTAATGATATTTATTGTTAATGTGAGCTTCTCTGTTGTTAAGCAGACAGTTTATAAGTTAAGTTTTAGCTTAGTGATTTATTTCAAGTGCTATAGTGACGTCTAATAGTGTTCCGAAACATTTCAATTCGGTAACCGTTATTGGTTATAAATTTGAACTCGATGTCTACATTTCATATTTGTCGGCTTGCCCAAGCACTATTTACTATAAATACTGCTGTGTGGTAGCCGTTGGTTGACATTATATAATGAGCTGAAATGTGGACATTGATCTACGTTACTATATTCACGTAAGTAACTTGCATTCCTTTGGCATACAATTTCTTGTTTTTACCACTTTAATTATACTAAAACTTTATAAAAATGATGACTCGAAGGGCAGCTGCTGTAGCTGCGCGTCAGCAACAAACTGACAAGCTTCAAATAACGTTATTAGAACTAAAAAAATCCAAGGAATTGTGTGCTCAATTACTCAGTGAGAGAGAGGACAATGAGAAAGAAGTAATCCAGATTCTAAACAGTAGGGATAGGTTAAAAAAGGAACTCTCTCTACTTGAAAATAAGTATAATGATGTGAACTTGGAACGGGTCGAGCTTCAACATACAGTAGATAAGTTCACTGAGTGTACCACTCTGTACGAGCAGGCCCTGAAGGACGTTGACTCCCTGGAGAGAGCGCTGCATATTGCCCATGAACAGATCTACGAGCTTCAGGAGGCCAGGCAAGACACTGCAGAGGTACACACACAGTCATTATTTCATGAATTGGTAGAGAATGACCCGCAGTTTGTTACTGCTTCAATTGACCTTCCTGTTGTTACTATAGACTTAACTAATGAGACGTCCACTACAACAAGGTTAAGTAATTGTAGCAGGAATAAACTAAAAAAATATATTAAAATAAACAGATATATAAGGAAAACCCGAAGGTTGTTAAAGCAAAATAAACTGTATTATAGAAAATGTATACTAAGTAAAATAAATGTAAAGTTAGTTGATAAATTATTTTTATATACCACTATGTTAGAAAATAATAAGTTAAAGTATGACAATGACACACAAATGTTACAATTAAAAATTCAGGATTTAGAGGAGTCGTTACAAAAATTGCACAATATGCAGGAAAATTCAAATAAAATTATAGATGAGTATTCTTTAGGAATGAATGATCTAATAGGGCAGCTCAACTATAATTTAGAGTTAGTTCAGTCACTGGAGGACGACCACACATGTGTCTGTCAACACAAGAGTGACTGTCCAGCCCCCGGTGGACTGAAGCAGAGTTTGTGTGTCAGTGTCCCTACACAAAAGGAATATGATGAGAAGTGTTCCTTTCATAAAAACTTAAATAATAATAGTAATACCAATTTGACATCCAAACCTGACATAATAATGTACTGCGATGAGATTGGTAGCAATATGGGCTCATTATTGAACTCATACACTAAGGGACATAGTGTGATCAGCAACTGTTTACCTCTAAGCAGCTTGGAAAATATCCAAAATAAAATTTTAGAGGACAGCTATATTGATATAGACACGACTTTGCTTATTCTTGTAGGAAATAGAGGGAATGTAAACAAAAATAAACTAATTAATTTTTTTGAAACTTTGAATAGCCTTAGTGTGAAAAAAATCATATTGTTTACATTCCCTTATTGTAAACAGTTGTCACAGTTGGAAAATGACATAAGACATAATTTAAATGTGACACTTTATAACATGTGTACATATAATAAAAAAATTGACATTATTGACTCTAACAATTATGTTAGCAATTATTATATTTTAACAAAAGGTAAATTTTACCTGCCTAATTATTTTAAGAAACAGATAGCTATGTCGCTATCCTATTTTTTTGACATTTCAGCCAAGAATTTGGCTCCTGCTGCTATTCAGCAACCTGACAGGTTTTTGGAACATGTTCCAATTACTATCAATCATTTAAATTAAATCACAAGACAACAGAGGAGCTCAACCCTGGCAACCAAATTTGTTATAAATATAAGGACAAATTTAGCAGCAAAGTATCTAATTATATCACTCTGGTTCACCAGAATATTCAATGTATAAGGAGTAAAGACCTGCAAGTCGAGTTATTTCTTAATAGTAATAGCATTGATATTTTATGTATAACGGAACACTGGCTAACTAGTAACGAAGCTATGTTTAATTTTATCAACCACCAGGTCGGCAGTTTATTTACAAGAAATAGCTCGATACATGGCGGGTCGTTAATCATATTAAACAATAAATTAAAATTTAAAGACCGTAAGGACATTGTGTCCTTATCTGTTGAACGAATATTAGAACTCGCTGCAATAGAGTTAGAGCAATTCATGGTTGTATGTGTATATAGGCCACCATTAGGCAATTTCGAAATTTTTGAGAAGATTATGGAAACTGTTCTAATAAAATTATCTTATTCGAGAAAAAAAACAATTATATGTGGAGATTTTAATGTAAATATTTTAGAAAACAGTCCACTAACCAAAAGATTAATAAATCTTTTCAAATCTTTCGGCCTGACACATACTTTTATGGAGCCAACTAGAGTTACTAACACTAGCGCCACGTGTATTGATAACATTTTTACTGATATAATTCCTATTGGTAAGAGTGTGATCAGCAACCTGGAATCGGATCATTTGGGTCAATTAATTAAATTCAAGTCCGTATCGAATAATATTCCAAAAAAAGAAATTACTTTTGTGCCAATAACTGCAGACCGTGTGGAAAGAATGAGACATAACCTAGTGCATAATTTGCCCTTTCTAACAACTGATAAGGGACCCAATGACATGTACAACTCATTCTTTCACACATTCATGAAACAATTTAACGCAGTATTTACATCCAAATCGGTTGTGGTTGGTGGTGCAAAGGTTTTCAGTGACTGGGCTACTGCGGACTTACATAAGCGTAGAAGAATACTGTATCAACTATATGAGGAACGGAGGTATAACGCGAGTGAGGAGTTTAAGGAACATGTCAAACAGTATTCTAAGCAATTCAAGATAGACTGCCGTATAACTAAGCGAAATTTTTTAAGTAACAAAATCTTGAATAGTTCTGATGTTATTAAAACGACCTGGAAAATAATTAATGAAGAAACAGGTCGCCGAAAAAAGAACATTAACGACTATCGTTTAAAAGTAGATGGTAAAATAATAGATTCCAATCCAGATATCGCAATTGAATTTGAAAAGTTTTTTACCGATATACCAGTGTCCACGACTAAGTGCTTGAACTCTTCGCCTGCGTCTGCCATTGTACTTTTAGAAGATAACGTGCCTGAATGCAGTATATACTTTGAATTCAAGCGCGTTACTGCCTTGGATGTAATTAAGGCATTCAACTCAATCAATATAAAGAAAACCAGTGACCTTTGGGGAGTGTCGGTCCATGTACTCAAATCCTTAATTGAAGTCATAGCATCTGACTTAATGGTCGTATTTAATCACTGTGTTGATTGTGGTGAGTTTCCTGATCTTATGAAACATAGTAAGATAATTCCATTATTCAAAACGGGTAGTACTTTTGACCCCACAAATTTTAGACCAATATCCATACTACCCACTTTCAGTAAAATATTTGAGAAATTGATTTTGTCACAGTTAGCGGAACATTTTCGGTATAATAATTTATTACACAATAAACAATTTGGTTTTACTCGGGGTCGCTCGACAACCGAAGCTGGTGTTGAGTTGATTAAAAACATTTTTAATGCCTGGGAAGGGTCACAGGATGCTTTAGGTATTTTTTGTGATTTGTCCAAGGCCTTCGATTGCGTTAACCATGACACATTGATCAGGAAACTACACCACTATGGAGTTAGAGGTACTGCGCTAAACTTAATAAAAACGTACTTATACGGGAGAATACAAAGGGTAGACGTGAATGGAGTACGATCACCTGGGTCATTGGTCTCAATGGGCGTACCACAGGGCTCAATATTGGGTCCATTTTTATTCCTCATCTACATAAATGACTTACCTTACCTTATAAAGGACAACCATGATATAGTATTGTTTGCTGATGATACGTCACTTGTGTTCAAAGTTAAACGACAACAGCAGTTTAATGTCGATGTAAACAATGCTATATCAAAAGTAGTCGATTGGTTTAGTGTTAATAATTTATTACTGAATGAAAAAAAGACGAAATGTATAAAGTTCATGACTACTAATGTGAAAAATAGTCAAACTACTGTAACTATTAAAAATGACAAACTAGACCTAGTTAATGATACAGTGTTTCTTGGTATAACGTTAGACTCCAAGCTCCAATGGGGTCCTCATCTTGCTGGATTGGCGGGTAGACTCAGTTCAGCAGTTTTTGCAGTTAATAAGATTCGGCAATTAATAGACTTAGATACCGCTCGATTAGTTTATTTTAGTTACTTCCATAGTATTATGTCATATGGTATTTTACTGTGGGGTAGTGCTGCTGATGTAAATAGCATCTTTGTTCTGCAGAAGAGGGCTATTCGTGCTGTCTACGAGATGGGCCAGAGAGACTCGCTTAGAGATAAGTTTAAAGAAATTAATATATTGACCATGCACAGTCAATACATTTATGAAAACATTATTTATGTTCATAAAAACATCGCTAAATTTAGAAAGAACTGTGACATACATAATGTTAATACCAGAAATAAATATAAGCTCGCAGTGCCCTTCACGCGGCTCCATAAAATAAAAAACTCTTTTATGGGTAATTGTATTAGGTTCTATAATAAGCTCCCAAGTAATGTTACTGAACTATCAGTAAATAAATTTAAGAGTTACGTTAAGCGTAAACTAATTTCTAAAGCATATTATTGTATTAAAGACTATATTAATGATAACAATGCTTGGGACTGAATTGCTTGTAATAAAATGTTTAGTCCTTACGACAAAAGGTTGCGAACGTCGAAAAAAAAAAAGACATCCGACAGAGTTTCTTACAGGTTCTTCTCTGATCGGTCGCGATTTGAACCTGCAGTCAATTTAGGCTAAGTCGCTACTATGACGTTTCAAAAGAGTTTATTATTTGTAAACCTACTTGAATAAAGATTATTCTGATTCTGATTCTGATTCTGATTCATAGGCCATAGGACTTGAATTCGTCTATTCCATCGACTTCAGTCATTTTATAACCAAGCAACTTAAACCCCGTTTTATATTTTCATTATAATATTTGACACTTTCCCGTTTGACGTACCTATTTGACACTAGTTCCCGTGACAGCATATTAGGCCCATAGGAAGAAATAAGAAAAGTAGCGGTAATCTAATTGCGTGCGAAGTCGCGGGCATCCTTAGTTATACTACCTAAATGATCTTCTCCGATCGATCTTAATTGATTTTCAAGTCAAGCTAATATTACCACGTTATACCACGGGTAGCCGCAACCCGCAACTGCCGGTACAAAATCAATATTTATCCAATAAAACCGATTTTATTCGTCTACCGGTGGCTATATCGATCTTCTGAAGAATTGATTTACGTAGCTTATCCCGCTAGAGGTTTACGATCGATGTGTATAAATCGATCGTTTTAGTGTCAGACGCACTTTTTGAGGAATGGTCGGCTTCCGGATAGGTACATAGTTGTATTATTTTTAGAGACGAAAACATCTTGAGATTGACTTTATATTATTATGTACAGTTTGCCAAGAAATAAATTAGAATGACTTACTGTTGAGATTCTTACTGCTTTTCTCCTCATGGGAAGAGCGGGTAGATGAAACAGTGGCTCAGAGATTACTTGCTCGCACGAACCCAATTTGTGGAAATAACTCAGATAGATTCAGAGAATAATCGTTACTGCTCATAGGTCTTCCATTAAAGTAAATAAGGTAGGAGCGCCTCAGGGAAGTATCCTGGGTCTACTGCTTTTTATGGTATATCAACGATTTACCGAATGTAACATACTTTGACTGTATACTTTTCGCAGATGATCTTTCTATAGTTATACTATGTAATAATTTATTTATTTATTTATTTATTTATTTATTTATTTAGGATTACCAACAGATAATACATCATACTAATTCTTAATTCTATTTCATGCATATCCTTCAACTTACACATGTGGCTAGGAACCTACGAAAACAAAAACAAACATAAAACTCGTGGATTGTTTAGAATGGTGAGGACCCGAGATACTTCGATACTTTCCTTTTGTAATCAATCAGAGTATCGTGAAATATATCAGCTTTCACCGAGCCTGGTAGTTGGTTATACAACTTCATCATTCTTGACAGTGGAGAATTACGGCCTAAATTTGTTCTATTGAGCTTATATCTAAATAATTTATAAGTACCAGGACGAGGCAATCTTGCTGGCACTGCTATTCTGACCTTACCCAACAGCTCTGGGCAATCTAATCCCTTGGAGTTGACTAGCTTGTAAATAAATGTTAGATCCAGAGATTTTCGTCTGCTGCTGAGAGAAGCGAATCGGAAGAACTTAAGTCTTGCCTCATAAGAGTGAAGTTTATTAGCACTGCGCGAAACAAAACCCAAGTATATTAGAAAGCGTTTTTGCAATCTTTCAATGCGACTTTTGTGAACTTCATAGTAAGGTGACCAAACTTGAGAGCAGTATTCGAGATTGCTTCTCACTAGTGTATTATAGAGTAAAACCCTAGTACTTACACGCTTAAATTATTTACTGTTTCTAATTAAAAACCCCATCATTCGACATGCCTTCTTGACAACATCATCATAATGAGCTTTGAAGTTAAGTTGAGCATCCAATTTTACTCCCAAATCCCTGATTGTATCTCGTCTTTGTAGTTCAGTACCTGCTATATTATAATTGTTCGGTATTATATTTTTATTGCGACTAAAACTTATATAGGAGCACTTGCTGGTGTTCATCTCCATTTTATTCTGCAAACACCAGACAGTCAGCCTATCTATGTCGTTCTGTAAAATTAAACTATCGGCGCTATTAAGAATTGGTCGAACAATTTTCAAATCATCCGCATAAAGGCACTGAGTTATGGCAACAATCCACTAAACTGTTAATAAAAATAACAAACAGCAACGGCCCTAAGTGTGAGCCTTGCGGAACGCCAGTTAAAGCACAAAATGATTCAGAACGCTTCCCGTTTAAAGACACGTACATTTGCCGATCTGACAAGTATGACTTAAACCAAGCCAGTAACGTTCCATCAATCCCACCGCTCAACAGCCTGTCTAATAAGATTTTGTGATCAAACGCCTTGCTAAAATCGGTGTAAACCGCATCCACTTGCACGCGATTGTCCATATGTTCTGTTAATGTCTCAACAAATGCGATCAAGTTGCTACTAGTTGATCTTGAGTGTATAAATCCATGTTGCTTATCAGTAAGGTGCTGAGCAAAATGAGAATGCACATAAGGATATACTATTGTTTCTAAAATCTTTGGCATGACTGATAGAATTGCGATAGGTCTATAATTTTTAATTTCCGACTTTGATCCGCTTTTAAAAATTGGCACTATACTTGTAATTTTCCAGACTGATGGAAAGATACCTGTTTCAAGGGATCTATTGAATATGAGTGTTAAGGGTTGAGATAGAGGTTTTGCACATTTGTGCACAAAAATTGGGGGTACCTAAATTATCGGGGCCCGGTCCCTTGGATAAATTGAGCATTTTTATTTTATTTAAGGTCATACATTCTGTGATTGATATTGAACTTAATGGATCGATCCAAACCGTTTTGTCTTTATTTATATCAGTTGCACTAGAGTTAACTACATTTTGATTGTAAATGGATGAGAAATTTTTGGCAAATAATTCACAAATACTCTTATTATCTTGTGCTTGTTCATCTCCAAGTTTCATTTTGGAGGGTATGGTAGATCTATTATTTCGTCTCTGCTTAATGTAAGTCCAGAAAAATTTCGGGTGCTTAGCAATGTTGTCTTCTAAATTCGTACAATATTGATTGTAACATCTAAGGGTTTCATCTTTACACCTTTTCTTAATT